>JABSTQ010006047.1:0-334423 GCA_013358835.2 Ixodes persulcatus | reverse complement strand
AAAGTACTATTTTAGTCATAAATATATTAAAATAGTATAGCCCGGAAATACAAAACTAGCGGTGAGAAACTCTTAATCTCTAGCGTCTTCTAATCGGAAAATAAATTATTTTGGTATTTCGCATTGTACCGGCGTGAGGTTGAGTGCTACTATTCCTTGATGCACGTTAAATATACCGGGAAAGCACTCGCATTGCAGAAGTATACTTCTTATCAACGGCGTAAACAAGTGTCAGCCTACCTCCAGGCCACACCGATTTTACACTGTACAAATACGTACGTTTACATTTTTAATAAACGCTAAGGTTGGTGTTGTTTCGAGCGCAGTTATAGCGTCGATGTTTTGCCGCGCTCAATCAGTGTACAGACCATTATATTTCTTACCGACGCAGCTCATTACCTTTTTTTTAACATTTAAGGTCGCATCAAACCTTACTATTGTCAAGAGATTTTTGTGTCCTGGATGCCGATCACAGAGGGTGGTGGCTTTCGGTTTTATCTGGCGGAATATTCTTCTGGAGCGGAGACTATTCTTCTCTCGAAATCAACTGGTGCAGAGGAAATACTAGACTCCCTGAGAAAATACAAGGTATGCTGAGCACATTATTTGTTATATTAATTGTTAATAATCTTTCAAATTAAACATTTCGGACAAAAGTTTTGCTTGGCTGACCGCCAATGTGTCCCAAAAGAAGGCAATCTGTTTTTATTAACGGCAAGTGCTCGAACCACGTCGCTGTCGTAAGCGGAGTCTCTCAGGGGTCTGTGTGGGGGCCGCTTTCAATTTTTATCTTTATTATAATATCATAAATTCACTGAAACAAAAAAAAAAAAATACGACCGATTGCGGGGCATTGCAACATGATACCTCTCGTATCTCCAACTGGTAGTGACGCACGAACAAATTGGTGTACGCTTACGCATTTCGTAATGTGAAACAGTGACAGCTGAATTATGACGTCGGAGTCGCGAAGGTGTCATTTCGGAGCAGATGGTCAGAATGAACGGTGAAGGTGGGACGGCGCACCATAGAGTCCGCATAGGAGTTTCATTATAAACCGGGTAACACACCAGACAAAAATTCTATATATTTTTGGATGCAATGAAGGTGAATTAAGTAGAGAAAATTTTGTGAACCTGTTAAACACTTTTATTGGACACACAAGCTAGGACTTCCTTGTGGTAATCAAAGAACACTTTGAAAACCACGCGCCCAGATTTGAAATCCATAAAATTATAAAACTACATGTACAGGCCTGAACCGTTCTCTGTCGGTGGTGTGACTGCCATAACGTCTTATGCAATGGTATTGAACACAAACTAACACCGCTTTGTGGTACTTAAAAAACACTTCCCAAACCTCGCACTAAAGTTTTAAGCGTTGTATCTCCACCTAATTTGACTCCCGTGGTCTCGCCCGCTTAACACCCACCTATCTTTATTGGTTTTATGGCCCGAGAACCTTTCTGACATAATTATCGAAAACGCTTTGTTTTTATGGTTTCCAGCATCAGCAGTGTCATGATATTTTTCAACGTGGCGTCACTGTGTCATGTGAACGTGCAACGTGCAACGTGACTTGACATAAAAATATCACGTCATGGTGTCAGCTGACGCCAGGTAACGGGTCACGCGATCTGCGGCTGACCTCAGAGTCGTGTCGAGCGGCCCGACGTCAATGTAGAATCTTTGGGCGGAGTACCGAGAACGGCCCGCGTCGATATGAAGGGCGGTCGACGACGCAACCGCGCGAAGTGTCCCACTAATAGCTATCGCTTTAATATCGTTGTAAAATAAAAAAACAAAAAAAACAAAAAGACAACTATATATCTGGTTTAATCATATGTTTTTTACGCGCAAGCGAAAAGGCTCGTTCACACACTTGCGTCGACTGCGTTGCGATGCGTTGCGACGTTCTGCACAGCGCCTCTCCATTGGCTCGTCGCAAGGGTCGCCATAGCAACAGCTCAACGCAAGCAGTCTTAACGAGGCGCGCAAGTTGTTGCAGTCGCACTTCCAACGCAATTGTGTGAACGAGCTTTGATCCTGTCTTGTTTACATACGTTAATAGCTGGGGAGGTGCACACTTCCTCCCGTCGAAATTACCATAGAAAGCTGTATTCGTCTTTGAGCAACAATAAATGAAACAAATGAAAGGAAATAGTGGGGTGTTAGGGGATCATAGCTAATATTATTGATGATTTTTCTTTGAGCTCAGCAGACCGGCGGCGCCACAGAAATGCTAGTCGCCCATACCGTGAAGGCATGCGGCACGGCTTCTAATGATGGTGAAATGCTGTTGTATAGGTGATTCGTGTGAATAAAAATGATGATGATGATGATGATGATGATGATGATGATGATGATGATGATGGTAATGATGATGTGTAGGATGACGATAATGATGATGTTGGGATGGTGGACAGGGTTAAGAGCTTTTGTCATAGTAATGGTCTTGTCGATGGTGATCTTCGCGGGGCCGCCTTTGGCTGCACACTTCTGGCAGGAAGGTCTCGAGTGTCTGGCGTGGGCTCCTTGCGTGCCCACCTCGCAGACGAGCCGGCCAAATTTCCGGTGATACAGGGAATCCAGGACCACCGTGGTGGGGCTCCAGAAGTTGGCGCCGGTATTGGCCGAGTGGTGATTTTCGCGCAAGCGGGCATTAAAATGTCCCTGCTTGCTGTCGAGCTTGCTTGCTGCGATCGAAGACATGGTGCGTGCCACTGGTCCGACTGACTTTTTTGTTAATGGAAAACATGAAAGACGTTTACAATAGCTTGTAACGCCGAGTTAGAGCGCAGCTCTTGAGGAGGAGAAGGCAAGGGTACTGAGGGGAGGGTATACCCCTTGTGGCAAGGTTCTTTAGGGTGAAATATAGACAAGATGCAATGTCCTTCGTTTTTCTTAAAACGTGTATTTACAAAAAAAGCAAGAGTTCATATGCTTATACTAAAAGAAATAAAGGAAAACTTAGTTAAAGAAATGAAGGAAAGCGGAAAGCAACAGTCACCATGTCTTTGTACAACCATGCGTGGCAGTGGGTCTTGGGTCTGGAGCTGTCCTTGTCGGGCCCCGGTTGTAGCTGGCAGTCAGGAGCGGGAGCGGTTGGCTTCCGTCGATGACCCAAGAGTCACCGCACCCAGTGCTCGTGCAGTAGGAAGCCGGGCAGCGTAGATTTATATGCGCTGCCCTCGCTGGAACAGGCTGCTTGTCAGAGAGTAGGAGCGAGCCGATTACTGCCCTGGTCGATGGTGTCGTTCCGACCCCGCACGTTCTCCCTGGCCAGTCCTTCGCACGCTCTCTGTGCACGCACTACCCATCTCTTCTCTTCTTCGTCGTCTTCCCTTCTCCCTCCGAGCCGATCCATGGGTTGGCACACCCTTCTTCATTTGTAGACTAAGTCACATCATCACAAGGAGCTCCCCTTTAAGATTTTGTTTTTCTCAAAGTACAAAACATAAATCACACACACACACAAAAAAAAAAACCAAGACCATGATGATGTGCGGAAGTTGATTGCAGCCTACTAAGATAACCCGTACCCACATTCTCACTTCCTTAAATGTACTCCACGCGAAACGAGTACTCTTGAGGCATTAGGCTCCAGCGAAACACTCGGCTGTTAAGTTGTTTCGCCTTGTTTAGATATTGTAAAGGATGGTGGTCCGTCTGAACAACAAAAATGCGTTCCATACAAATACACATGGAACTTCTCTATTACCCAGACCATGACCCAGGAATGTTATTGTCCTCATACCGACTTCGCACTTCTTGGGTTTTACCGTAATACCGGCTTGTAGCATTCTCTCAAAAATCTGCTTTAACGTCTCCTTATGTTCTCAAATTTCCTTGAAAATACGCTCCCAAAAGTGCAGAACCCAAGGTATATTACTAAAAAAATTCTAACGATGAATGATTACAATCCATTCTACTCTGCATTCCTCTCAATCGTAACGAATGAGACGCAATGAAGAATGATTTGAATCTACTTCGCTTCTCTCAACCCTCAGTGATGATGCCCACCATCGTACCAATACACTCGATACGGGATGAAGTGCCTCCTGACAGTTCTCGATCAAGGTGCCTTCCGGACTATTTCGGTCGAACATCATCTTCATGAGCTCCAGGGGCATCTTGTCCGTGTCGTCGCGAATCTTGCGCTCCTACACCTCCATGTCCAGCCTTCTGACCTTGACTGCCATCTCTGCTTCAAACTTGGTCCTCTCAAAGGCCAGCTGCTCTTCGTCGAGCTTGAGTCTTCGCTCCTCAAGCTGCAGTTCTTTTTCCTGGATCATTTGTTCCCGGTCCACTTGCCTTTCAAGGAACTCCTGCCGTCCATCCTGACACTTCCTCTTGGCCACTCCGTTTCCGTGCTCCATGGTGTCCTCTCGGGACGAGACGGAAGGGTCGGCTCCTGCCCGGCTGCAGCCCTCGATGAACTCGGTCGGGACGTTGTCGTGTGGATATATCTCCGTTATCGGTCATGCCCAGTAGCGAAACCACTGTTTGGGCCTCAGGGTCCCTCTTTTTGAGGCGCGGCCTCGGGTAGAGAACTCTGCGGGGCTTGGGGCTGCTGCTCCATGTCGAAGACCTGCTGGAGCAGCTTCTTCTCCAGGTACTGCTCGTGAGTGGTTGAGCTGCTTTTCAGGCGCTCCTTGGCGTCGGTGTCGCTGCACTGCGAGAGCAGCACGTCCCCTCGTTCCCTGGCACCCCCAACGTTACTAAGTTGGTTTAACCTACTCGGCATACTACCGTCGATGGCAGCGACGATTTCACCTTCCGCATCAGCCACCTCCTTCAGGGTTTGTTCGGTCGAGTCTTTCGCTCCATAAATATTCCCCACAATGACGTCATACAGAGGACGTTCCATACACTTGGCGGTTACCTGTCCCGTTAGGAACGGCGACACAAGGCGAATGTTTGCTTCTGGCAACATCAGACACGTCCCGTCCACTAAAAATACGGGACTGACTTTGCGAGTAAAATCTTCACATGCGACTAGTTCCCGGCGCACTATCACGGTGTTACTCCCGGTGTCCCTCAACACCTTTACTGCTTTGCCGTTTAATACCCCATCTCTGATTGGCATACCTTCCGACAGAATTGGTCTCGCCTTTTCAGTCATATTCACGGGGGACGTTCTGAAGGCGTTTCTTGAGTTTTTCTTCTTCCCCGTGAAAACGCGTCCGTCTTACCCACTGGATCATCATCGGGTTTTTTCGAAACATAAAACCTCTCTCTTTCCGTTCTTTCCTTTCTCTGACACACTTGACAGAATACGCGTGATTCTGGCTTAGATCGGCAATCTGCTGCCTTGTGGCCTAACTTACCAGACAAGAAACATTTTATCTTTAGAGCGGGTTTGCTACCATGCGCATCTTCCTTCAGGGAATCTAAGGTTTCCTTGGCCTCCTTCCTAAAATTGGCCAGAATAGGCTGGCCCTGCGCCTCCAGGAAGCGGTCCGCCATTTCAACCAGCGCCGAGATGGTCTTACAGCTTCTTTCCTTTAAGAAGACCGCGAGCCTCGGATGACAATTCCGAAGGAATTGCTCCCCAATCATCTGGTCACGAATCCCCTCATACGTTTTTGGGCATGCGTTCATACTGACCCAGCGGTCGAAGAACCCTTCTAGTCTTGCAGCAAACTGGCTCCCTGTCTCTCCGTCTAACGGCTTGCTCTCTCTAAATTTCTCGCGGTACCCCTCTGCCGTGTAACGGAACCGCTGGAGCAAAGCCCTCTTCTTTCTATCATAATCAAGAGAATCTTCAGGCGACATCCTACCTATGACCTCCAGAGCTGGGCCAACAAGGCACATGCTTAGAGCAGTCGCCCACTTCTCTTGCGGCCAATCTTGCCCCTGAGCTACACGCTCAAATCTCCTCAAATACGAGTCGAGATCGTTCCTTTTGTCATCGAAGGGAGGCATAAGCTTGTGAGGACTAGGAGATAGCGATATAGATGCGCGACGTGACCCTTCACTGCCATCTGTTCGTCCTATCTCGGTTGCGCGAGCCTCTGCAAGACGAATTTTTAATTCAATAATGCGTTGCTCACTTTCGGCCTTGAGGCACTGTGATTCCCTTTCAGCAGCCCTCTCTTCTCGTTGGCGTGCTCGCTCCTCTTCTACCCAAGTCCTCAACTCCACTCCTTCCAGTCCCAACTCAGCGCCCAAAGACATTAGCTCTTTAACCTCCATTGTGATTAATTATTGTTACTTAGAAAAACGAAGGAACAGACAATATCTCGTGCTGTCGCGGACGCCAGTTAATTGTGGCCAGGTTCTTTAGGGTGAAATATAGACAAGATGCAATGTCCTTCGTTTTTCCTAAAACGTGTATTTACAAAACAAAAAGTGAAAGCCGTTTACAACTCCCTGTAACGCCGAATTGGAGCGCAGCTCTTGAGGAGGAGGAGGGAAGGGTACTCAGCGGAGGGTATACTCCTCCTCCTCCTCCTCCTCCTCCTGCTCCCCTCATTCTTTCATCTCCTCCGGGGGGGGGTCACGTGACCTCGGGGGGAGGGGGTCACATGACCTCGAGGGGGGTCACATGACCTGGGGGGTCACGTGACCCCCCCTCCCGCCGAGCCCCCTGCCCCCCTGAGGTCACGTGACTCCCGGGGGAGGGGTCACGTGACCACGCGGTGCATTATGGGACATTTTCCATAATGCACCGCGCGGTTACGCCGACGGCGACGCCGACGCCGACGGCGACGCCGCTCAAGCCGGAAACGGGCACCTAATAGCTGCGCTCTAAAAATGAAAGCCGTTTACAACTCCCTGTAACGCCGAATTAGAACGCAGCTCTTGAGGAGGAGGGGAAGGCACGGGGGGGGGGGGGGTCACGTGGCCTGGGGATCACGTGACCTCGACTTTTAGGGGGGAAACTTTTCCGCTAGTTTTAGCGGGAAAATTTTTCCGCTAAACTTAGCGGGGAAAGTTTTCCGCTAAATCTAGCGGAGAAAATTTTCCGCTAAATCTAGCGGGGAAAATTTTCCGCTACATTTAGCGGGGAAAATTTTCCGCTAGATTTAGCGGGGAAAATTTTCCGCTAGATTTAGCGGGGAAAATTTTCCGCTAAATTTAGCGGGGAAATTTACCCATCATATCACCGCGCGGTTACGCCGACGGCGACGCCGACGCCGACGCCGCTCAAGCCGGAAACGGGCGCCTAAGAGCTGCGCTCTAAAAACAAGAGTTCATATGATTATACTAAAAGAAAAAAAAGGAAAACTTAGTTAAAGAAATGACGGAAAGGGGAAAGCAACAGTCATCATGTCTTTGTACAACCATGCGCGGTAGCGGGTCTTGTGTCTGGAGCTGTCCTTGTCGGGCCCCGGTTGTAGCTGGCAGTCAGGAGCGGGAGCGGTTGGCTTCCGTCGATGACCCAAGAGTCACCGCACCCAGTGCTCGTGCAGTAGGAAGCCGGGCAGCGTAGATTTATATGCGCTGCCCTCGCTGGAACAGGCTGCTTGTCAGAGAGTAGGAGCGAGCCGCTGACTGCCCTGGTCGATGGTGTCGTTCCGACCCCGCACGTTCTCCCTGGCCAGTCCTTCGCACGCTCTCCGTGCACGCACTACCCATCTCTTCTCTTCTTCGTCGTCTTCCCTTCTCCCTCCGAGCCGATCCATGGGTTGGCACACCCTTCTTTTGTAGACTAAGTCACATCATCACACCCCTCCTCCCTCCTCCTCACCTCCTGGCTACTCCTCCTCCCCTCCTCCCTCCTCTTCCTCCTCCTTCACTTCCTCCTCCTCCTCCACCTCCTCCTCCCCTCATCCCTCAAGCTCCTCCCATCCTCTCCTCCTACCCCTCCCTCCTCCTCCCCTCTTTCCTGCTCCTCTTCCCCCTCATCCACTTCTCCTCCCCACTCCTCCTTCTCCCTCATCCTCCCCGCGCGGTCCATCATGGGAAATGTTCCATAATGCACCACGGAGGACCCTCGTAACGTCACACCTGACGTCACGAGTGACGTCACGAGGGTCCCACGCGGTGCATTATGGGACAGTTCCCATAATGCACCGCGCGGTTACGCCGACGGCGACGGCGACGGTGACGCCGCTCAAGCCGGAAACAGGCGACTAAGAGCAGCGCTCTAAAACACGTCTTACACCAAACTGGCTTCATCTTCCTCAACATTAGTTGTATCATTCTGCTCTGTTGTCAACTGTTTTAGCAAGCAGGGGGAACGGTGGCCGAGTGGGCTAGCGCACATCATCTCAGACGGACCTGGAGCAAAAGCTCGCGCTGCAAAACCCAGCGATCCTGGGCTCAATCCCCACCCCTGCCCGTTTCAATCTAGATGAGCATCGTACCGGCGTGAGGTCGCGTATCACTACTGCTTGGTGCACTTAAAAAACTCAAGTGTTGCTGTGTTACTGCACTACCTAAATTGCTGATCTTGTGCTGGGATACCAGACGCCCATTTGGACTTACTAACTTCCGGCTGTATAAACATGCACACAACACACAAATTGAAGCAGGACTACCAAAGGCACTTGCAAACTCCGTCAGGCACGTTAGCTAATGTTGGTGACAAATGACAACAATGATTCTTTTCGCTCGAATACAGCAGAAGCGTCGTTGCTCCCAAGCTTACTCATTGGCTCTTATTTGAATTCTACTTTTCACGTGGCTGCAGGTGACTTTTGTGGCAGGGAGTGGTCCCCGGCTGGTGCTGCTTGCCAAGACGATGCAGAAAAAAGCAATTCGGCTGGAAAGTCTCAAGAACATCGTTATTTTAAGTGTAAATGTCACAGAGCAGATTATGAGGCAACTTGAACCGTCGTTTGACGTGGCTGTCATTAAAAAGTCTTACGGAACTACGGAAGCTGGCGGGATCTGTAGACCTCCTTATGGTCCATCCAAGTGGTATGGCATGGGATTCCCATATCCGATGGTAGAAATTAAGGTGATTCTGATAAATGTTTTGGTGATTATGGTTTTCATGGTTTCCTCTGATTATATTGCGTAATTATTGGGAGTTTATTGAGACCGGTAGAAATCACTGAATATGTTAAGATGCAACATGCTTCGTTAGATATTGGTATGAGGAACACAACGCATAGGTGCTGGCTAAACACCTCCACTAAGGCAGCGACCATACCCTGTTTCAACAGCGAGGCACCAGCAATGATCAGGTTTCGGTTTCGCGTGTAAACTGAGACATGATTAATTATCACGTTAACAACGTGCAACATATACGATGGATAAAACTATAGCGCATAGGCGCTTGTTAGTCTCTTGTGTTCGTTCAGAAAAGTGTGAACGTTTTGAATTTACCTTGATTACCGACGCGGAAATCGTATAACGAATATATATACATACATATATATATATATATATATATATATATATATATATATATACCACGCCCCTTGCAAGACAGAGAGAGGTGTTTTCTTCGAAGACTATTATTTCTCCGACCGATCAGCATGCAGTCTTAAGCTGCATGGCGGGATCAAGAGACAGAATATTCGCCACCCGCCGCGATTGGTCAGCGCTGCGCGTGACGTAGCCACCGTCACTTCAATTCATTACTTTATTTTCACCTTAAAAGCTCATGAAGGGCATTATACATAGGGGGGATATTCAAGATTTTTAACTCAATAAACGCAAATACACAAAAACAAAACGACACACTAAAACTTAACACAACACACTCAGGACTGCTCAGAATTACACAAATCATAAACTAGTAAGAAGAAAAATGAAATTTAATAAAATATAGAAAAATATTCGGCAGAACATTGGCGCCTAGATCACCATCGCTCCCTAGATCCGTGGGCGACGATGTCCCAGTCTCCTTGTCCCGATGTCCAGCTGTTTCTACCAAGCCAGCCCCAGGGCTGGCTTTCTATAAAACAGTCTTAGCTAAGACTGTGTAAAGTAAAAACAGGCACTATGACGCCAGAAAACGCTTGAATTGACACAAGCTTGGCAATTCTGGGGCCTACTGATTGCGATCTAATGCAGGTTTTCTTCAAGAAGATAGTGCCAGACTGTTTTTTGGGCGTTTTTATGGCTTTTATTTTGCTCTCCCCGTAATTGCGAAAGCGGCTGTCAAATATTTTACGTATGAAAAGAAAAACGAAGAAAAAAGCATAAATTTGACACTTTGTTTGGCAATTGAAACCCAAAGTTGCCACATTTACCCCCCCCCCCCCCCCCCAAAAAAAAAAAAAGAAAGAAGAAAGAATTGAAGCTTACTTTTTGCATTTGTTTGGCAATTTATGACCAAAGATGTTAGATGAAAGACAAACTATCAGCACGGAACCATAATTTTCGAACTTGTTCGGTGAATCAGAGCCGATATAGACAGACTGTGATCAAAGGTGGTCAAGTTTGGGTTAAATATAATAAGATTTGTTTGGGTTTGGGTTAAACATAACACATGTTTAACAACTCCCAACTAGCCCAGCTCTCATCCTCATTAAAGTTTAGGTGTATCTTGACTTCTTTAAGTTTTTGAATGCAGTAAATTTCGAGCCCAAAACCCAGTTTCGCCCCAAAGAACTGTGCTTCCTGTGGGATGGCACGTAAAATCGAGCCTCAAGTTTTCACGCATCCAAGGCTTGGCAGACTATTCTTGGTGCAGTCTCAGCTGAGACGCTGGTTCTAGCAAACAGGCTCAGCTTCGATTTGACCGGGCTATGCACAAATTTGCAGAAGATGATGATATTATGCCGATGAGGAAGAAAAATACTACCTTAAAGGGTAACTGCAAAGAAAAAAAAGTGTTTTTTTAAACAGCCTAATTGGGACAAGCATGTCACAAAACAAAGGTTCCGCGAAAAATATAATTTTTTTTTAGCAATATTTACGCCACAGGACGTAATTTAGTCGGAGTCAGAACCTCTCCACATTTGAAACTCCCGCTCTTTCGAGCCCCGCGGGAGAGAAGTACGCCCCGCCCCTCACTCTCCTAACGCAGCGTCTCGACTTCCGGGTGAGATCTGGCAACAACGCACGTTAAACTAGAAGCTGCGCTGGCTGCGCTGGCTGCGCGGTCTGCGAGCTCATAGTGAAGACGTGACCGGAGAAGTGCCCCTGTGATGTTCGCGGAAGACGGAAAGTATTATTCGTAATCGTCGTGTGGGCTTTGAAAGCGAAGGGAGTCACAGGGTCCACGAGTGCGCAACTACAAGCCAAGGTCACGACAGCGCTGCGTTGACTTCGGCGATCTCGTTCTGTTTGGTGCAACACGGCGCTGCGACACAGAACTGAAACGTTCGTGGTGTGCGTGGTGCGGTGCTTCGAAGTAGACACCCACGTTAACACGGAGCGCAAATTGGTTATTGTGGTGTTGATGTTTAATGGGTTCAGTCTCGTCGTCGTCAGCTGATCCAGTCAAACTGGTCCGGGAGGACGCAGCGAGCCTTTTTAAAAGTAAATCTTCCTTCGTTCTGTTTCAAAATGTGGAAGATTCCCGACGCATACCGTGAGTAAAAAGCTGCGGGCGTTTTCAACAAAATTACGTCGTTTTAATTGAACAATTAACTCCGAATTGTCCTAAATCTGCTGTTTTTATGCTTCGTGTTGTTGGACTGCGTTTGCACAGCGACGTCTTGCGCTCATCGTGCGGTGTGAATAAATTTGGGCAAGATTTCGTACCTGCCCACAGATGCATGAACTGAGACCATTTTTTACGTAGTGAACACAGTGCTTTTTTTTATTTTGTGTGTCTAGTCACGGACGTTCGATGCACCCAGTGCGAATCTCGACGGCCTCCGGAGCGATATGACGAGAACGTAACTGGACACGTTTGTCGCTACGCGAACGCTTCACTGCCTCCAGCCAAATAGCATTCCTTTCGGGGCGACATGGCTGCTGGAAGGCTCGCTGTCGGGATCACTCATCTGAAATCTCTGAAAAGTCGGCATTTGCACGCGCAAGCAAGCAAGCAAAAAAAAAATAAATAAAAAGCACTGCTAAGAAAGCAAAGAGGAAAACGAAAGAACCGCGCTATGAAAGCCAAAACCCCGCGTCGCTTCCTATCACTAACACCTGCGACAGCTGCTAAACACACACTACTTCACTTCAAGAAGTCTCACTCAAGCACCTGGGTCAGCACGAAACACTGATCACATCGGCGAAACGACTAGTCGAGGTAGGCAAGACAGGCGGGAGCAGAGACTTCGGCGGCCATGAAAGAATGGCGAAGCTTTTGTTTGTTATGGTATGAATCCAAACTGGAAGTGCCCGTTTTGTGAACCTTTTGTAAAGAATAGTTACTTTCCTCACATAGGTTATTCTTTAAACGTAAAAATATGCCCCTCAAAAGGAAATTGCAACATATAACAAAGGTTTAAGAACCAAAATCTAAGCTGTCACAATCAAACTCTTAGCCAATGAGAAGTATAGCAGCCGATTGGGATTGTGACGTCACGAAATCCCAACTTCGTGGCGCGCGATTTAAAACAGACGAAATAGCCGCAAACTAAAATCGGTCTCAAGCAATAAATATTGCTGTGAAAAAATTTTTTTTCGCGGAAAATGTTTTTTTTTTGTTGACATATTTGTCCCAATTTGGCTGTTAAAAAAAAAAAAAAAACTTTTTTTCTTTGCAGTTACCCTTTAATGACGATGCTGGTTAAGATATAAAAAGTTTTTTTATTACAATATGTTTATTATGGAGATATAATTGGAACGGCCTAACTGTTTCGTGTGTTTCACAAAAATAGTATTTACTTTAACATTTTTTGTTACCCATGCATCTTTGAAAAACCTAGGTGAATGCACATTTAGCTCGGTGATTTTGCTGTTGACTCAAACCTCAAAATATGTCGCTTGTTTGGCCGTTTCGTCTTTTTCAACAAAGACACTCGGAAAAGGAACTTTTACGGTGGCTTGTAATTCATCTTGTATTCACTTGGTTGAATGTTCACGCGATACATTTGTTTCTTTGCATTGGCGGGGGCTGAGAAGCATTGCCGTGTTCCGCAAATTATTAACATCGTACGCACCTTCAGTTCCGTGCCTCCTTTTTATGGGTCCGGACGTCTGGCGCAGTAGTGTTCGTTTTTACATTCCAAGCGTGTAAGAGGACCATTACAAAATGTATACATAAGAAACGGGGCACTATGCTGCCAAAAAACCAATGATGCTTACATCATTGCGTCAGTTCGGTACTCAGAAAACAGGCATTCCATTTTATTTTTGCCGCGTAACTATGAAAGTGAAACCGCCGATTGTTTTTATGGACGACTAGAGGTGCCGAACTACCTAGGGCTAGAGCAGGTCTCGTTTTCTGGATTTGTAGCCAAAAAAAAGGAGAGGCATGCCTAAGTAAGAAGGTCTCTTTTCAACACTCAGGACGTTCAAAGAAAAAATGCGTATGACGGAAAACACACCTTTACACTTAGGTTTGCAATATAGAACTTTTGCAAAATTAGGAATATATTGAGACGTACAGTCGGCTGCAAAATGTCGGGACACTGGAATTCTTGCCGAACTGCACCCCTGCGCCTTATGACAGCGAGCCGGCGTTCTGAAAAAAAAAAACAACAACATGTTTTTGCGCATGCGTTTCCTTTCGTGATCGCAGTCATGACTTTTTTTACTCGCTTCCGTTCTACGCGCACGAGGTAACCGGGAAAGCGCAAGATATCTCTAGTTAGCCGTCTTGCCGCGCCTCTGCATCAGCCACCTGCGTCGGGGGACGAAGCTCGCGTGCTCCAGACATCGTTTCGCGGCACCCTGCACCAGTCCTTGTTATCTAGTACGCGTTGGACGAGAGCGAGTAGAAAAGACCACTGCGAGCACGAAACAAAACAGATTCTCAAAGCGTGAGTCTTGAGAGCGGCAGCTCGCCATCAGAGGGCGCAATTAGTTATTAAGGCTGACGCTCTCGTGTCCCGCAAAGTTTCGCCGCCGATTCTACATACTCGGTTGACCACAAAAG
Organism: Ixodes persulcatus; assembly: GCA_013358835.2. Lineage (NCBI taxonomy): Eukaryota > Metazoa > Arthropoda > Arachnida > Ixodida > Ixodidae > Ixodes > Ixodes persulcatus. The sequence goes on along the minus strand of JABSTQ010006047.1, from coordinate 320,521 downwards.
TCTTGGCGAACTAGTCTGTTTATCTCTGAACTAAAACAATATATATATGCATGGCTTACAATTGTATGATAGTAGGGAAATGAAGGGAAAGATAAGTGCGAAAGGAAAGGAGGCGAACGACGTTTCGACCAAACGGTCTTCTTCAGGTACACTAAAAGGGGAGATGACATGTCAGAATATAAATTACCGTATATACAAAAGGCATAGGTAACACGTGATAGATGTGACGTTGTGGAGTCAGAGAGGGAGGAGGAAAAGTCGTCAAGTAAGGTGCAAGAGGTTTGAAGTCAACGAGTTGAAGAATGCGGGTGCGGGGAAGCTTATAACCCCCGTATGACCCACCAAATTATCAAAAAAAAAAAAAAGAGACAGAGAAGAAAGAAAGAGGAGCGGGAGAAAGGGGAATGTCTAATAGCCGAAAGAAAGTTTATTGTTTAAACCGGAAGAAAATTCCGTCTTTAAGTTACAAACTAATCTGTTTTTTTTTTTCGTTTTTCTGTGAGGTGGGTATATGGAAGCCTGATTTGATGACGCACACAAGCATATTGAGTTCAGAATGATTCGTGGAGGAGAAGTGTTCAGCTACGTGTGTGGAGAGGTCAAGTTTGAGTTGGCCCGCTCTTTCTAGTGTGACAGGTCTGCGGTGTTTTCTGAAGCGTTCGTGGAGTCGGCGGTCAATTTCACCGATGTATAATAAGGTTCAATAAAATGCTAAGATGGGCCAGTTGGTACATCATGGGAAAATAAGCGCCAAAGAAACAGGGACAAAGAGTAGAATAACAACGACACAGGGCGCACTCTCAACTGAATTTATTAGGAAAAAAACATAAACTTATATACCAACGGGAGCACACCATCAGACACCACACATCACGTTAGTCCCCGCCCAGACCACGTTTCAAATATTCAAACTCATCCGTAGACAGAGCCAGAGAAGTATTGCTAATGAATTTTTCACCCCTACTCCTAATCTCAAATGCCTCGTGAAGCTCGCGTGACACTTTGCTTTTGTACTTCGCCAAAAGTTTTCGTGCTTTCAAATGACGGGGCGCAAGAGCATCTGTTGCAATGTACAGCCAAATGCCCTGATGGTGTGGTTCTAGTTGAAGAGGCGTGCTCGCGGACCCGATCATTGATACATCTTCCAGTTTGCCCCACATAGCTTAAACCACACGTCATTGGAATTTCCTAAACGACGCCGGTTGTGCAATCAGTGTATTTATTCCTATGCTTGGTATTGCACGGGTCTGTTATCGGTTGGGGGCCATTGATTCTCCTGCATAATCGCGTCATTTTGTTAGGCGCTGAAAATACGACCGGGACATCATAGCGCCCAGCCACCTTCTTAAGATTTTGTGAGACACCGTGCATATATGGTATCACCACAGGCCGTATGTTACTCTTTTCGCGCGATGGTTTCTGCGTCCCCTTAAACTTCTTTATCAAGCTCCCAGCCACTTCGACCAAAGAGATCGTTAAAAGGGGACTTCCCAATTGTACGCGCCCCCCCCCCCCCGCCTCCCCCCTCCCCCGCTGAAAAATAAAATAAATGTGCTCCAGCTCTTGGTCGTCGAGAGCGAACACCTGCCCGTGTGCGCAACGATAAATGCAATCGCATTAATTAATAATCACCCCTGTTATTTCTACATTTTTTTCCTCACCAGGACAAGTGGTGACGACCAAGGACTGTGGGTGCTTGTTATAACGTTCCTTAGAAGCATATCGTGCACCTGGTTGTTTATATACTCCGATTCTCTCATCAAAACACGTCTTCGATTGTGATGTACTAGAGCGTGATCACCAGTAATGTTGGTGTGGCGCACAAGTGGTGTGCACCCTAGCTCTTCCGGTGTTATAGCAATGCACTGTCGAACGTCCAAGAGCAGACCTTGTATTTATGCCTTTCGTTGTTGTGTTAAGATTTCCACGAAAATTCGACCACGGAGAGTCACTTCCTTTTTCAATGTAATCTTTCGGAAAGACATCGTTGGTGCCACACTAATTGTCGCGACAGTGAAATATGAGAAAGCAAAGGCTAAAGGTCCTAAGTCTTTACCAGATTAAGGAGCAGGGCACCATTCGCCAGGTTTAAAACTCGAAGCATCAAGCTTCCCTTCTCGTAGGGAACAAGGCGGCGAGGTACAGGAAATTCCCTCCCAGGACGAAATTGTAGCTGTGATTCAACCAGGCATGTACAAATTACTCAAAACAAGTAGTTAAGTTAAGTTACTGAGTATCGACGCCAAAAGTAATTGGAGTAGAGTAGAAATTACACATTTGTAATAGTAATTGAGTAAACTACTAACTACTGTAAAAAAGTAGCGAGTTACTTTGAAGTTACTTTCGAAGTTACTTTTTTATATTTTTGTGGTAGCAAAATGAACAGTCATTTTATGACTTGAGTTTTCACCAAAATAGTTTATTTGCTCGCAGAAGCAATTTACTTTCGAAGTTATTGATAGGAGAGTTTTCGCCTTTTCCTACTAACGACGTCCCCAGCTAAGCTAAAAAGACGTTCCACCGACGCGCTGGATAGAACGGCAACGTTGAGTTAGATAAACAGGCTGTGCAGGGTCGGGTAAGCGAGTGTTGGCATCTTAGGTGTCCATGACGAAACATCTGAGGTTTGCCTCGTTTGGGGGGCGGTATAACAAACTCTCCTCCTTTTGTCTTTTTCTTCGGCAAGTTGAGATTGTTATGACTGGCCCCTCTTTATTCCCACGACGTTCGGAGAGTACGCTGAGCGAGTGCACCTGACCGTCAAGGGTTCAAGTCTCACGCCACGACGATGAGATCATCCGGACGACTGCGCGTCTCGTTGCAGTGCTAGCGCTACGCTACCGAAAAAGAAGTTTTTTTTTTTATTTAGCAGAAGATGAAACGAAGTATACTTCGCCGCTGACGCCGGGTCCAATAAAAGGAACTTCCAAGGGTGACCCGCAACCCTGGCCGGCGACTACGGTATCCTGACGCGCCTGACACGCCTGACAAGTAAATCGTTTTCAACAAACAGGAGGTCTCCCTGGCATGGAAGGTCGGAAGGGCTCGAAGGATTACGTGAACAAGCATCGGCGCTCGTACAGTTGCAGCTGGAAGCGTGAATGTGCTCCCATGAACGGATTATCCGTGTCTGCGTTTCTGTGCGGTGGAGTCCGGCTGTGCAAGCGAGTATTCGCTGACGACGAGGTGACGATGGGAACAGGCGCCCAGCTGCGAGGTCATGCCAGTGGCGCCTCCCGTAGAACCCCCAAACCACTTGAGTCAGAACTCACAAAGGGCAGGCAACATGAAAACAACAACCTTCGGAGTGCCCCCGTCTTTGCTTGCACGGTTGCAGCTGAAGGCGCGGCGCCTGCGTGCATTACCGGATTAGGTCAATACCCGACCAAGGCTTGTTAAGCATCTCTCCTGCGTTCGTGCGCGTCGGTGTTATGTTTTGGCTGCTCATCGCCACCTTGGCCCAAGAACGCCTGTGATGCATTTTCTACGGCTGTGAGGGGGCCCCTTGTTCGGGAAGGCCATTTCATCTGCCGACGATTTCGAAAGTAGTTAGTAATTTGAGTAGAAGTTACCTGAAAAATGTAGTTAAATTAAACTACTAATTACCCAAATAAAGTTGTAATTGAAAGTTACCAAGTTACTCGGAAAAGTAGTTAAACTACAGTAGTTTGAGTAGAGTAGTTGAACTACGTCCAAGTCTGGATTCAACTAGAATATCTCTTGACGTCATCGAACCTGAAATTATTACTGTAGCCGAAACTGCAGAATATTTAGGTACAAAAATGTCCGATTCTGCGACAGTACGAAATATCTTCTGTAATTTGAGACTTACGTTCGGTGGTGTAGAGACAAATGTCGTAGCAGTTGGGGTTGTTGAATACGCTTGGGGCGCTGCGGTCTTCGTTGGATTATTGAAGCTAGATCACGTTGGGCAAATTGAGCGATTAAGTACTCAATGTTCCACGAAATTGCTTCTTTGTTTCCCCCTCAATATTCATGGGGCAACTGTGTTGCAGACGAGCTAGACAGATCGTCGATACTCAAAGCTTGTAGGGGTGCCAAGCATTGTTCTCATCCTCGGAACGATAAAGAGAGCTTGATTTTTGAACACCACTCACGTTCAAGTACCATTGAACATTGCAACTTGCGCACAATTACAGAGGGAAGGTTGACTACTTTTACTATGGCTTTCACAGTAAACGAGATCTGCCCATCTTGTTTGATTGTAGAAGTTTCGACAAATATATGGTAGACGGTGCCACGAAGCGTTTTGGGCCTAGGGCACTTCGTTGATTGCAGCAATGCATATTCACTTAGATTTCCTGCGGCTCCGGTGTCTACGATTGCAATCACATGCTGCTCCAACTCATGGATATGAACAGAAAGACATGGTCTTGGTGAGGTGCGTAGTGACGTTGTCACCAGAGCGACGTGATGCGCTACATGAGAATCAACCTTTCCAGGCTCACTGTTGCTGCTAATTTTTGACGTTTGTACAGGTTGGGCATTTATTAAAATGCGACGACCAACCAATCCCTAAATCAGGGCCCAATGTTTCGAAACGTGTTCGGCTTCTTCTTCAGAGGCGGCTATGGAGGAAAGAAGCCGCAATCTCCTTTTTAATCTTTGGTGGAGGTAAATGCGCAAAATCCCTTCTTCCTCTCTGGTCGTTTTTTTATGACAGGTGGTGGAGCCCGTTCAGATACACACGTGGCAGTGCGCCAAGAGACCTATTAAATTTGTTGGCGTGGTCTGAATGGGCCAAGATTCAAGGAAGAGCCTCCGGCGAGGGTTAGTTTCGATGTCCAGGAGGCACGTGTTAACAAAGTCAATGCGCTGGTTACTTCTTTCACAGTGTTCAGCAACCCGGCTGCGCTGTTGATCGAAGTTGTGCGCATCAGCCTTATGTTGACGAATCCGTTCATGATAGCTCTTTGTTTCGGCTATGTACGAGGACGGCCACTCCGCGCAGAAAATCTCGTACACCACACCTTGCGCTTTCTCTTTAGGGGGCCGATCTTTTGGTCGTAGCATAAAGCGTCCAATGGTTGAAGTTGTCTTGTTGGCCATCTGAATGCCCTCCTTCGCTAGCACCCGTGCCAGAGCTTCACTTGTTCCCTTGATGTAGTGGACGATGATACGAGTGATTGGCCGGCGTTTCGTATCAACCTGCGACTGGCGGTATTGTCGACTTCGGTTCTGACGACGGGCAATGCGGTGTATGAAGCTGCCCGTAATCCGTTCTTCTTGAGGTCGCAAATAATGGCTTCTTCTTTTAGTCGGTCAGAATCAGTTGAGCAAATGTTCTTTGCCCTTGATAAAAGAGTGCTAACCGCCGATGGTTTATTACTCGTTGGGCGGTTGGAGTCAAACTGTAAGTATCTTCCGGTGTGGTTCCTGAGTAAAACTTATTTTATTGAATTTTGCATTAGTAACACTTATTTTAGCTTCAAAGGGGAGTACTTTAACCAGACCCGTGGAACCGCAATGGGGGCCTCCATCTCTGTCGCCACGGCAAACCTGTCCATGGAAGCCATGGAAAAAAGGCTCTACAGTCCTTTGCCGCAAGCCCCAAAGTGTTCCTAAGATATGTGGACGACTGTTTCTGCATCGTAAAGAAGTCTCAAGTGGACAATTTTCGACACACCTCAGTTCCATCGAGCCTGAAATCCAATTCACCGTGGAACGGGAAAAAAACGACACCTTACCGTTTCTCGATATGCTTGTGTAAACATTGGGGCTCCAATCCACGCTGTGAAGGTGGTTCGTGAGCGAAGCTGTGGTATCTCCTGCAACGATTGCCTACTGCACCGTTTCAAATGCCGCCGCCGGTCGCAGCACGCCGCCGCTGGTCGTATTGCCGTTTTTTATCCTATTTCCGCTCCTAGTATTCACGCTGCTCCTCGGGAGTCCTAACTATGCGTGGCCTATTCATCGCGGTGCTGCAGCTACAATGAAATCAGTTGCTCTACTCCGTTTCATCTCACGTTTAAGCGCAGGGGATGTTACGAGCCATCGGAGCCAATCGGAGGCCGTGTGAGTGTCAAGTGACCTCACTTCACACGAGGGCTTCGAACGACGTCAACCTTTTTCGAAATAGCTGCAAACCTAATCTTTACCGGAACGCGTGGGAGGGTCTTCCTATTGTTCACACGCGCCTTATCATCCATCATGTGGTTTTGATGCTAGTTTTTGTTGATGCTTGTGTTGTGGTTTTCGTTATTAAAACAGATACTGAGCTGTATGCTGTATGCTTGATTTCAAAGGAGATATGGTGTTTTGCCTTTAATTGTTCGCCGGGAGGTTTTTGCTTACAACGACGACACGAAAATTTCCTTGGCTGGTAGAAGTATACAGCTTCGCGGTAAAAGGCAGGGAGATCATCTGCAGTTCTCAGCTTGCCGGAAGCCAAGTACACCGGAAGATGCTTACAATTTGGCTCCAACCACCCAACGAGTCATAAACCATCGGCGGTTAGCACTCTCTTATCAAGTGCAAAGAACATTTGCTCAACTGATTCTGCCCGACGAAAAGAAGACGCCATCATTTGCGGCCTCCAGAAGAACGGATGTACGGCCAGCTTCATATGCCGCATTGCCCGTCGTCATAACCGAAGTTCACAACACCTCCAGTTGATGGTTGAAACAAAACACCGGCCAATCACGCGCATCAGCGTCCCCTACATCAAGGGAACAAGTAAAGCTTTGGCACGGATGCTAGCGAAGGGGGGTATTCAGAGGGCCAACAAGCCGGTTTTTTCAACACTGTGAAAAAACTTTTAGCCTTTCTACTCTGTTGAGGAAGGAAGAGCAGCAGAGCTGTAGCTTCTGTTCTCGGCGGTGGCTTTCCAGGCGAGCGATCTGCTCTTCTTTCGCAAGGGAATCTGAAGCGCTCGACGAAGTGGTACTTGAGGCGATAGCGGCCTCGCGGCGGTTGGGGAACCATTCGCGCTGCTGCGCACGTTGCTGTCACTCATAGATGATGGCACCAAACTATGGACAGCTACCGCCATCTATGAGGGACGGCGTTAACCAGCCATTGTTTTGTTGCTGCCGTCGCTCATAGATGGCGGTAGCTGTCCAGAGTTCGGTGTAACCAAACTAACCCTCGCCGGAGGCTCTTCCTCTGAATCTTGGCAGATTCAAACCACGCCAAAAAACATTAGTAGGTCTCTTGGCGCACTGCCATCTGTGTATATGAACGGGCTCCACCACGTGTCATCAAACAACAACCAGAGAGGAAGAAGGGATCGTGCACATTTGCCTCCGCCAGAGGAAAAAGAAGATTGCGGCTTCTTTCCTCCATAGTCGCCCCTGAAGAAAAAGCCAAACAGGTACCGAAACGTTGGGCCCAAGATTTAGGGATTGGTTGGTCGTCGTATTTTAATAATTAGCAACTTTCACGTCCTATAGGGGGCGCAGTGGTGCCTATCAAAATGGCTGTCATCTGGACGATCGTCGTAGAACAGCGGTACGAGGCTGGGTCTGCGACGCGTAATTAATTCTAGTTTTACTATATACGAGCAGTAATAGAGCCTTACGTTATTTTTTCACACCAGGAAGGTGTAGGCAAGCCCATTTATTATAAGGCCAATCATCCAGGAGCTAGGGTACGCGATTCTCACAACGCGGTACCACCATCGCTGAAAGTTGCGAATTATTTGCCCCAACCAGACCGACTTCTGTCTAATGGTAAATTTCAAGTTTAGGTATTGCACGGGGCCAAACATTTTGAGCAGGATCGAGCTAAGCGCCCAATGTCACCACACGTGAAGCAATGACGTCCACTTGAACGAACCGGAGAAGATTGTTGAGCCCGACCAGGAAGCTGGATTTAAGATTTCGACACCATGTCGCTTGCTTTGTTACGTTCTTGAACTTGGATTGCGCGAATCAGTGCTGCCCGAGTCGTCGTTGGGCGGGCGAGTCGCACAAAAAGCTGAATGTCTATGTCCTTGATTGCGCCAATAAAAGCAGCTGTTGCTATCTGCTCCAACTTCACTTCCGTACATCCAACGAGTGGTCTTCTCGCCATCCGCTGGACTGCGTCAGCTAACGCCTGGAGCGTGTGCGTGCCTGGATGGTGGTGCTTCAAAGCAGTTAGGGTAAACTGTTGGAGATGTTGATCACCAAAGTGGGACTTTAGGGTTTCTACAAGTATCTGGTATGAAGAACGACTTGTAGCAGACATGCTATCCAAACACTCAGCAGCGTGACCCTCAACTGGTCCAGCGTAGAAGTCGGCAGTGGTTTCAAATAGACCTTTTCGGAAATACGTGGCGCCCCCAACGTCTGCTTTACGCATTGTGACGTTCGGATATACGGCACGCGAAATTATCCAAGAAGTGAAGACGAAGTTGACGTTGGTTTAACAGTTCGTGATTCGTGATGCAGGCTATGTGATGACATTCGTTTCAGTTCGCTTAATGTTTGCGTGTGCTCTGAGTTCCTATCGATAAGAAAGAACCAATTGCACCGCTGCCAGAATATACGAAGCGCTAGAGCCGACACGAGCGTACATCCAATCAGTCTCACAATTCCCCTCGTTGCAAGGCCTCCTGGAGTTTCCGGAAAGGCCTATTGAATAATGAAGTCTTGCTAAGACGACCTGTCCACGGAATGTTGGAAGAGATTTCACGCTCGAAAGGCTCTGATCGAGGGGTTGCCTGACATCGGGCAACTTGACGTTCGGCCGCAGTTTCCAACAGAGCCAGACGGGTTGCGAGGTAATTGACGAGGGTTCCAAGCAGATTCACGATGTCCGTAGGACTCGTTGCGGCGAGTAGATTAGCTAACCGGTCTGTGATTTGCATCGCCACAAAACTTGATATCATGCCGCTTGCCTCCGATTGAATTGCCATTTCGTAATCCCACCGCTGCCGCCAAATGTTGCGGGCGTCTCAGCTCATGGGCAAAACGGGCGCCCGAAAAACTCAGTCTCCAGTTCCACACACGCCTCTTTGTGTTCTTTCTATTGCTTCCTTTTTTTGGTCCATTGCAATACATGAATAAGAATCACGACCATCATGGCGCACTTGAAATTATTATTCGTTTTCAACAATTTGGTGGGAGCTCAATATTTATGTATAAATGATTGCCAATAACTGCAGTATATGGATGTCAATGAACAAAATGCTGAGTTTTATTGATATATATATACACATATATATCGCCTTCAGGTTGTGGACGTCCAGAGTGGGAGAGTGCTCGGGCGAAACGAGAAAGGAGAAGCACTAGTGAAGTCCCCGGTTTCCATGAGTGGCTCTTACGGAAATCCGGAAGCTACGTCTGAGGCAATTACTCGTGATGGACGGGTTCGAACAGGTAGACGACGCCCATTATTTATTTAAGTGACAAGGTTAACACAAGGGCACGCTCCGATTTAACAAAGAACCGCTATAAATGAATGTGTTCGATAAACATATGATGAAGTATAAGATAGTATAAGAACTTATACACGCCCTATACTGTTTATATAAGTTCGGGTATGTTAATTGGACAGCTCTTATATACATGTTTGTATTAATAAGGGGATTGTTAGCTGTAGTATGAAGTATATTCCGTACCTCGCCTTCGGACAGCCGAACGGCGTGGATCAAATATTCAATCACGTTGTGAAACTTTGTACTGTTACGCATGGCCGTCCTGTGTTTGCTCGCCCATACCGTCTTAGAACTGAAAGTCTTGCCACCGCCAATCAGGAATTTGATTACATGCTATATTTTGGGAGCATATGATATAAACAAATTACGATCCCTCGTTAACCTGGTCCTAAATGTCACTGCTGGTGACTGGCTCACGTGTAAAGATTATCGCGCTCACATCCCACACACCGTACTTGACTGGTGTTCAGCCCCGCACATCCGTGGTTTGACAAAAAAAAAAAAACCTTCCTGGAAAATCTTTTTGAAACAAAATTGAATGAATCAAAGCGTATAACCTTAAGGGGTGTCGCATAGCTCTATTGCCAATTCTTTTTAACTCTTCGGGTAGGTTTTGAAGGCATGTTTGTGGCGCAACAATCCATACATTTTTATAAACAAGGTGAGAGAAGGCCTTGACGTGATCTTGCCTACCTTGCTCATGCGCTGATCGGGTCGTCGTGAGAACCTAAATTGTCGAACTCATACAACATCTCCGGCTATTTTTCGACTAGCTTTAGTTTTTTACTTAATTTTGAACCTAAAAAGTTTTATTTTTGTAGTTTCAGAAGTAAATTTTATTGATCATATCGCACCATTGGAAGAGAAGAATCATGCGGTGCGGTCGATTAGCAGATAAAGCAGCGCCTTCCGACTCCAGAGCAAGAACGATCTGGTCAACGACACACTCATTGCTATTCTTCAAGCTGACACTCCCACTTTACTAGTGACAGTTGTCTCAAATGTAGTGGTTGGTGATGTCTTGCAGCAATATATTGATGGCGGATAAGGTCTGCTCGGTTTCTTAAACCGTAAAATAAAAAAGCCAGACAAATTTAGCACGTTCAGTTGAGAGTCTCTGGCCGTCCAGTGAGATCGCACGAAAACAACTATGCGTAGCAAAAGCAATAAAAGCGAGCATCGTTGTAAACCCGAGACTGCGTATACGTTCGTGGGACGAACACACAGAATGACACTGATGAAGTCTTCGTGTCGTTCTGCGTTTTCGTCCCTTGTCCGTATCCCCAGTCTCAGGTTTACAACCATGCTCGCTTTACACCGGCTAGCCTGCGCCCTCGCAGTTTCTTCAATAAAAGCGATCTTTGGGTGTTCAGCGACCCTGCCAAGTACGAGCGGTCGTGTAGGGCAAGAATTACTAATGACAACATGTTTCTCCTTGTAGCATCAGCTTTTCTCGCACCTAATGTAAAAGTGATTGCAGACATATTGTGAAATCCTGTATTAGTCTTGACTCCCGAAGATTTCACTTAGCTTTTCAATTGCGTGAATAGGATACATGATAGCCGGAGGTAATACTACTCGCGGACATCCCAACCCCGTACCGTAGACGATGCTTGTTGTAATTCATTAAATTTCTGATTAGGTATGTCCATCATCTAACTCAATCAAGACGGGGCGACAATTGAAGTGTGCATTATTCGGAATATTTACGAAAGTTAAATTCGGACAAAGAAACATCCCGTCCACCGCATTCAACTCCTTTGCCAACAACATAATGAAGTGTTCCCATTGAATGCTAAAGGTCTCCCGTAGAACTGAAGGGCCGCGCTCTCCAGCTCCTGAATAAAGTTCTGCTAAGCCGTTTTTCGGCTTTCAAATTTTATTGCAGCTTTACATCGTGCGAAATTCGATGCGACGCCACATCGTGTTTCCCCGGGGATTTATTTACTACGAAGTACGAGAAACACACGTCATCACTAGCTGTCTAGCTTCATAATCAATTACCCGAGTTTTTGGAGATATTAAACCCACATGTCCTCGACGCCTGGCTCACTTGAACCTTTAAGGCATAAAGACTTGTAAAGATGCACAGATGTTCTGTGTACGCACTAAGCTTGTTCAATGTTTTGGAAGACGATGACACTAGAGTGTAGAAATAATCCCTGGAGAAGGGGAACAAGAGGGAAAAATGACAGACACAAATCTCTAAACACAGCTAGGTGACTGGTGCGCGACCGAAGAAATATGCCTGGTCCGGGTATCGAACCCGAGACCTCTGCCATTACATTTGGAGCGCTCTGCCAACTGAGCTAACCAGGGGTTAGGCGTCAGTAGATCAAACGGGTTTTATAAGCTGCCACCAGCCTAACACCAACAAGCGTGAAGCTTGCAATTTAAGGTCATGATTATAATGCACTTACACGCAAAGGTGTAAGTGAGCTGGACTAGAATGACGAAATTAATCCCTGGAGAAGGGGAACAAGAGAGACAAAGGACAAACACAAATCTCCAAACACAGCCTCTACCAACTGAGCTAACCCCTGGTTAGCTCAGTTGTTAGACCGCTCCACCTGCAATGGAGAAGTCTCGGGTTCGATATCCGGACCAGGCGGATTTTTCCGGTCGCGCACCAGTCACCTAGCTGTGTTTGGTGATTTGTGTTTGTTCTTTGTCCCTCTTGCTCCCCTTCTCCAAGGAATATTTTCGTCATTCTTGTCCAGCTCGCTTGCACCTTTGCATTATAATTGCATTATAAACATTAGAGTGAGATTGAATTTATGTGCGAGCAAAACCGAAGCTATAGGCTCGAGCAGGCTTCCCTGAAAGATGAGTGCACCGCACGAGCTCGCATGCTTGGCAGGGACGCTGAAAGGACAGAGCTCGCTCTTGAATCTTCTCCTGCGCTTATGCCTTAAGTGAGACGGAATCTAGAGGCCAACGGCGGTCTGCAAGTCGATACGTTTAGTAGAATTAGACCTTCATACAATGACGGAACATCTTCCCCTCTCACATCAACAATATCGCCCCCAGAAGCTTAGGTATGTCACTTAAATGCTCAGAGGTTAAAGCAGGACATAAATGCCAGATTACAACCTAACAACCGAGTGATACCAGACTGTGTCGTCTGCTAGAGGGTTGAAAATCAAAGATGTCAGCTGACACCTAGCAACCAGGCACTGATGCTTAACTGTGCTACTTGTTCGGCGATTTAGAACCAAGGTAACCAAGCTGTGGCGAGATAGTATTAGGCTTGGTTCTTCTTTGGTTAAAGAATTAAGCTACTGGGATCGTTATTTACTGTAATATTCGTGTGAATATTCCGCACATGCATTAAAAGAACTTGGTGCATTAAGCAAAGCTCTTTGTGGGAGCCGAGGTCATCACTTTTTGCACATTTAGAAAAATGGAGATCAAGTCTAGCTGCAACCGCTGCTACTGAGACCATCAAAATCTCAGTGGCAGCTGCATAGTGCTGAAGGTTGCTTCAATGTACCCTCTTGCATATTCAGCGCCATTTTCAGTGTCTAGCACAGCTTCCTCTCCTCATTATTCCTTTGAAGTGCAAGGACACTATAGAGGACACCTGTGGTGGCCTAAAGTATGGATGGGGACTGTGGCGAACCAGGACGGTACAGCGGGTAACCGTGACAGCAGCTGCTAGCGAATGAACAAGAGTGCGTACGAATAAATTAAAACCACATTTTGTAAACCTAGAAGCCGCCTTCTTATTCTTCTATACTGGGATGCTTTAACACCAAGAAGTCTATAATCATTCAGATATAGTAAAGATTTTACTTACTTAGAATTCCCAGATAAATTCATAAACCGCCATTTTAGAGATAATCGGTATATTCTCATTACAGGTGACATCTGCTATTACAATGAGGATGGCCAGTTCTTCTACGTTGAGAGAATGAGCCAGTTTTTTCGATGCATGGGTATACCAGTTGCTCCCTCCTCCATTGAGAGCGTGTTGCTGAACCACGAAGGAGTCGCAGAAGCGGCAGTCATCGCTGTTCCTCATCCACAATATGAAGAAGTGGCCATGGCGTTTGTTGTGTTGATAAAACCTTGCGGGGAAATCACCGAGGCAATGCTCCACAATTTTGTCGCAGGTGACTAGGAATCTGAACATTATTTACACTGCGTGAATAGTATAAATACATAAATTTTAGAATTACGACATATTTTAAAGTAAAACTGAAAAAATAGAGCAGTGAGTTTTATTGTATAGACATTCGTAAATCTTTAACCACACAGGTGTCTTTTTGTCCATTTTTTTGCAAAGGGCACTTGGAAGTAAAAATTTGTTTTTCTATTTCTCTCCAGGTCAATTTGGAAAGTACATGCACCTTCATGGAGGCGTAAAGTTTGTTGACACGTTACCAAGAGACACCAACGGCAAAGTCATCAGAAAAAAAAATTGCAGATGCTTCACGTGGATGATAAGTCTCACTCGTTATGTCCTCCAAGATAGGGACGATTCCTTAAGTTTTAATTCAAGATATTTATAGATTTAAAGCCTTAAAGCAGAGGCCTTCTTACGGTGGTGTTTCTGCTGATTGGTTCGATATGAATAGGGGAAGCTGAACGCAATAAAAGCAGCCGAATTTATTCCGCAGTCTAAAAACGCTTTATGTAGAAATGTGTGTTAGTAGCATTGAAAACTCCGAAGAGAATGGTAAAATACGAGGGTATAAAAAAAGACACCGATGAGCAGAAAATGAGAACATTTATTGATGTAGACACAACTATACGGCTTGACCGTGACGTCATCACACCTTGCTGGTAGCAGCGTTACTGGAGCAAGCTCAGTTTCGCAGCTCCCTATTCTCGTCTGCAGAGGCGAGTGGTCCAGGTGGCGGTCACGAGGACTACCGCCGCTGCAGTCGGATCTTGCTTCCCTGTCTAGCGCGTTGACTGCTATTACTGCGTTGAGAGCTTCCTTTTATTTTTATTTTCTTTCTTTTTTTTACTTCCATGTGTATAATAGCAAACAAAAGATGATGAAGATGAAGTGTAATACACCGCAGAGATCAGAGTCAGCGCATTGTGAGTGTTCTTTCTTTGAGTTTTTGAAATTTATTTTTGTGTGCGTCTGTTTCCTTGCGCTGTGAGGTGTTAATATGAATCAACAACTCGCCCAAGCTCAAGTATTGCTATTCAAACTTGGCGGGCTAGACAATTCGGAAGCAAGACTCGACTGCAGCGCTGCTAGTTCTCGTGACCGCCACTGAGCCCACGTCGCAGGAGGAGCTGTGAAACTTAGCTTGCTCCAGTAACGTTGGCTGGTAGTCCTAATCAACAGAAGGTTAGGGTGCAAACGAGCTGGTTGTGGTTGAACCTTACTGACTAAAGCCCCGAGTAACGGGCTGTAGTTGAGCTGGTTGGTGCATAATACAATAACAGGGCCAGCTGAACTTAGAAAAATAGAATATAGAGAGAAATGGAGACAAACATACCGCTGGACTACCAACTGTGGTTTAATACTTCCTCCTCTTTTGAACCTTGACTGTGTGCTTATTTTCTTTTTTGTTTTAAAACCCACATAAAAACATAGCTTATATGCGAAATCCTAAATAAAGTTAAATTTAAATTACCCGCACTTTACCGGGACCTAAAACACCGCAAATAGTGTTTTTCTTTGGTATTGAGCTTGATCAAGGGTTCGCTGACGCAGGTTTCTTTGTTTTCCTCTATGGCCATAAAGGAAAACGAAGCAACGTGCTTCAGCGAGCCGCCGGCCACTAAATAACGCCTATCAAGAGGTGCAGTGCAAGCGTCGAGATTCATAGCGAAACCTGCCCGTTGTAGTTTATAGTGCTACATAACTGCTCGAGGGACATCGTCCTGGGAAGGAATTTCTTGTGTGAATACAACGCCGCCATCGACCTCTGTGAAAACAAGCAGGCGGTTATAAAACCCGGTGCATCACCGGAAGATCGAAGATCATTGGCAGCCGCGGTCCGAGTTCTTGCCGGTAATGTGAGCCTGCCACCTCGCCGCTTGTACTTACTGTGCTTGCCGCCAAGTACACTTGCCGGCAAGTGCAAGTGTACTTGTACTTACCGAGACAAAAGAGTCTGTTGCGGAGAAACGCTACTAGAAGACAGCATTCCCTTGCCACTAGGAAAAAGAATCGGCGTTGCCAGGAGCGTTACGACGCATCAAGGTGACCGCATCATGGCCCTAATTATAAACCACGCGACCAAGGAACTTGCAGTGGCAGAAGCGTCTCACATACGCGGATCTGAAAAGGCCGCACCATCCGAGCTTGACGCCGACCCACGTCTGTCATCACAGCGGAGACAATTACTCCAGCTACACGACCGCTTCGCCGCGCCATCTGGAAATCGCCAGACCCGCGTCGCCAAGTACAGGACTATCACCGAAGATGCGGCGCACCAACTTCATCAACCGCCGCACCAGTTTCCTTAAAAGAGAGGGTAGCCATGCAGGAGCAGGCACAAGAAATGCTCAATGACGACGTTATCCAGGCTTCAAACAGTTCATTGGCTGCCTTGGTGGTGCTGGTCAAGAAGAAAGTACTGGACCAAGCGGGTTTCGAGCCCCGTTCCTCCGCGCCAATCTTGTACAGGACCTTGAGCATGTTGTAAGCAAGACATTCCTGCTAAATTGTGTGTTGAAACTTATGACATTAAAACTTTGATCAGCCTCGGGCAACATACAGGATTGATGACAGAACAAGTGAAAGCTCTGTGGCTGCCCAAGGGAAAGGTCGCACTGCAAAGGCAGAAAGTACATTATTGTTTCTTTTATATCAGCGGGTGTTAGACTGGTAGGCGTTTGTGTAATGCACGTCAAAGATACAAAGTGAGCCGCATGGTGAAGAATCCCTCGTTGCAGAATAAAAGAGAAGCGGCTTGGATAGCATACAAACATTGCCGCCAGTCATCAAGCCAGCGTTATAGCAAAAGGCGCAGCCAGCCACATAAGCAACTAATGTCCGAACTAGGTACAATGACAGAGAAAAGTTCTAGTAAAATATGCAGATTACACGGTTAAGTGATTTGAGAAAAGCTATTTTATCTAACTCTGACATCTCAGCCAGCGCTGAAGCTTCAGCGCATTGGATGCCAGTAGCGACACATAAAAAATGATCACAAGACGGCGGTTGGTTGAAAGCTAGACCATGGAGTCAGTCAAAGTCGCCACTGGATTAAAATGAACACTGACGTGCCAAAAGCTGGAGCTTCATCAGGCAAGGAGAACAAGAGCATCTGATTTCTTGACACGAGACTTAAGAAATAACTTGTTATGGAACCGTTTCATACGAATAAACAATCATGTAATCAAGTGAAAATAAACATATTTGATATTCCATCCAAATAGTCATCATATTCATTATCTAGCCTTTTTACCATCCGAGTCAACACCACCAAGAATCGTGTTCACAGCATGCGGTAAATCTTTCAAAGACACTTGCATCTCTGACACCCCAATAAAGATAAAGGGGAAAACCCGGACTGGCACTCTAGGCAGACTTGTTGCATGGGGGCTGCACTCCTTCCACCTCCTGAACATGTGGTGTGTACCTAAAGAAACTGCGGTGATGTGCCCAGGTTATATATTTCTTTCTTTTCTCCAAGAGCCCTCGTTGGCATTGCAGAGAGAAAACTTAATAATACGTAACCATGATAATAACAACATCAAAACACACTGTCATTAATGAGCCCAGATCGGGCTCAGCCACTGAAAGCACATATTACACTCGTGAGAAATACTTGTTTCAGTCATTTCTTAATTAACAAGAACAGACCTCTGAGCATATGCATTCCTTTAAAGCCGGACATTCCATAAATATATGACAATAGACCGTTTGCAAAATTCCTTCAAGCAACATTGTCTGTCACCATTGTTTTAGAGTAAAGCACGTTAGTGAACCCCAGTTCACGTCGAATGCCGATGCAGCAATCGTGTCCAATAGGCGCTGAACCGAGTTCACAGTGATTGCTGACAGTGCATGCCCAAAGTATGAAGGCGTCAGGTAATTAGCGCGGTAGGTACTATACTCAGTTTAACCAGAATGTCGTGAACGGAAGAGGCTACAGACCCAGTGAGCCAATATGCACGCCGGAGAGTGGCTTTGCTACAACATATTATGGGAGTGCTCTCCTCCTACGGAGAGTTGTCGCATACATTCACTCCGTCTCTTCAATTCGCTCGAGGAGTATGTAGCGTTTGCTGTTTGCCAAATTATGTTGAAACAAATTATAGGCAGCACACACGTTTAAAAAAAAAAAGTATGTTATAGAGCCTGAGAGGAACGGCAAACAACATTTTGCTACAAGACTTCTTCGGTCAAGGGTCGAGCACATATACACGTTATTTTGTTCGGGAAATTTGAACAGGTAAATTATCGAGCGACTAATTGAATGGACTCTTGACGAAATAAAATATGTCTGCAATAATTTCTACGAACGTGAAAAATGGGCAGTTTTTTAATTTCCGAGTTGCATTAAATTGATCAAGTTGTTGATATGGGTGGTGCTATCTCTGGACCTTCTAGCAGCGAGGCTGCATTTTCTTTAAAGATATTAGACGTTGCTAACTGTTTCAGGAGTGCAAAGGGGATAAATGAACTCTTTTATGATTGTCAGTAATAATCTATTTTCCGTATGATTGGTTCGAATCCTTTATATTATTTCGCGTGCACGTCACTTAGTCGACTGCCAGCGTTTCACTTAAACAATTACCGTCATCGAATGCAAGCTACTGCCGTAAAAGCATGTTCATATCAAAATCTTGAAAACTCCCAATTCATGAAATCGTTGAATAATACAAAAGGTTAAAGAACACAGGGCGCTTCCTCGATAAAAGTTGCTGTGACTTCGCGGTGACCTAAGCCTGAAAGAACCTCCCCAAGACTCCACACGCAACGCATACCTTTCGCTTCGATTATCACGCATTCGAACGTACGAACAAGCCTACTAGAATGCGAAAATTTTATGCTAAAGTTATATCGCTCCTCGAACACATCTGGGAATCCGAGCACCGCTACGGCAATACATGTGATGCTGTCTCACAGGGGATAATATCCTGAGCTATATTGCGCAAGAAGCGTACAAAGTTTCATTCCTTCAGATTTTGACGTGGTACCTGCGTCAAAGAGCACGAAGAACTGTGAAATTATGGGCAAACAGCTGCACATCACGACTGCCGCGAACCAAACCAAATCGCATTAAGCTCTCGGCGCTGCTATCTTACCATTAACATCACGGGTTTCGTGAGGTTACGTGACGAGTAGTCAGATTTGAGCACAACATGGCGGCATTCGGGGGGAGGGGGGGGGGGGGAGGTTGCCTTTTTCTAGCTTCCGCTTTATCATAGGGTGGCGCTATCCTCACAAGGCTGTGCCAAGGACGCTTGTTTGGAACCTGATGGTGTAAGCATGTGCGTGGATTCATCACAGATGTGCAGCCGACCTGACGCAGACGCTTGTTCCAGTCACTTGCCTCAGCGTTGTCCTTTGACTGACAGACTCCAGACAGCGTTAAGTGCTGAGGCCGAGGTTCACGACAATTCCCGACAAACACGAGCATTTGTGGCTTTCTCTCACACTAGCAGTGCCAGCGAGCCACCTACTGAACAGGACCATGGTTGAGAGCTGCAAAGCTGGACAATTCTCGATATGATAAAGAGGAACGCCTTGAGTGAACTCCTAAAGCTTTTATTTATTTCACATACTGTCAGTCCCGAGTCGGGACTCTTACAGGAGTGAATAAAAAAGAACAATTCAAAACTGGTACACATGGTTCAAAAGCACCCGTTCATTCACATACAGATCATGCCAATATACCTAAATATCTAGAAACACGCTTAATGAAGAAAAGAACTTTTCTGCATCTTGACACGCTACTATACTTTCCGGCAGAGAATTCCACTAGCGTATTGTGCATGGAAAAAAAGAATTTTTAAAACATTCCTCGTTATATCTGTATTCTTGTATATGTCGACCATGTTTGTTTCTTGAAATTCTAGATTGGTGAGCCGTAATATAAGATGCTTTGTCAATAAAAACAAGGTCATTAAGAATCATAAAGAGAAGTTTTAAACGCTTGGTTTTTCTCCTACTGCTTAGCGATGGAAGGCCGGCTTGCGAACAAAGCTGGGTAGAGGATTCAAGTCAGCGATAACTAGAAAATATAAAACGCACTGCAAGCCGCTGGACTCTTTCCAGTTCCCGCTCAAGATACATCACGTGAGGATCCCACACTTCTGACGCATACTCAAGTGAAGGCCTGATCAGCGTTTTGTACGTCGTTAGCCTCGTTTCTACGGACGCAAACCTAAGGGATCTTCGGAGAAAGCCCAATCTACTATTGGCCTTTTTAACTATATTATGGACGTGCGTACTCCATTTTAGGTCGTTTGTGATCGTGACGCCAAGGTATTTGAATTCATTCACGCGAGACAGCAAAGTACCATTAAGTTTGTAGGGAAATAATAATGGTTGACGTTTGTGAGTGATTGTCATACATACTGTTTTTTTTTAGATTTAGAGACATTTGCCAAGTGGCACACCATTCATCTATTCTAGTCAAAAATCTATTTAATTTCTCCTGATTAGAGGCCGCATGAACTTTAGAGAATATAAGAAAATCGTCCGCAAAGAGCCTAGCATGCACTTCTTGATCCCCTACTAGATCATTTATAAATACTAACAACAACAACGGGCCCAACACGGACCCTTGAGGAACCCCCGACGCAACATCACACATATCTGAATAGCCATTTTTGATGCTTACATACTGTCTACGATTTTTTAAAAAGGATTCAATCCAACCTAGCAACAGCTGGTTTTTTAATATCGGACGTAATTTAATCATTACCTTCTCATGGTTTACTTTATCAAAGGCTTTCTGGAAATCTAGAAAGATACAATCTACCTGTCCCCTGGCGTCTAAAACGCGAGAAAAAAAATGTACGACCTCAGTTAGTTGCGTTACAGTAGATAGACCCTTTCTGAAACCATGCTGCTTGTCATTCAATAGGGAATGACTGGCTAAAAATGATTTAACATACTTTGAAACTATGTGTTCTAGAAGTTTACAGCAACTTGATGTTAATGAAATTGGCCGGTAGTTCATTACACTGCACGCATCACCTGACTTTAAGATTGGAATTACTTTAGCCATTTTCCAATCATCCGGTATAGCAGCTGACTGTAGTGATTTTTGAAAAATAATGAAAAGATATTTGGCTGACCATTCTGCGTATCTCTTTAAAAAAGAATTTAGAACCTGATCGGGTCCCTCTGATTTCGAATGGTCAATGTTGAGTAAAAGCGAGAAGATTCCCTCGTATGACAGAAATACATCATCTATCGCCGGGATGTTTGCGTACGTATGAAACACTGGTGCCATACCATCGTCACTAGAAAATACGGTAGAAAAAAACCTATTGAACGTATTGGCTATATCCACCGGTTCAATGACTGGCTCATCATCACTAATCAGCTTTGTGATTTCGCTTTTCCTGGGAGAGAGATACCGCCAAAACGTCTTGGGTGCAGTTAATAGGAAGTTAGGCATAGTAATATTATCAAACTAGTGTTTAGCATTTTTTATTGCTGTCTTTAGGCTGGCACTCAAAGGTTGAATAGTTGCACGTATGGTTTCACAATTGGTTTTGCGCAGCTGCACTCTACATCTCGAGATTTTTCGCTTTTCATGTACGATATCTTTCGTAATCCACGGATTGTTTCTATGCCTTTTTTTTTTGTCCTTGTGGGAACGTATTGATCAATGCATTCAATAACTATTTCTTTAAACTTCAGCCATAGATTGTTAACATCGTTTGCAGGGTTAAGACTCAAATCTGTGAAACCGGGATAACTAGATTCCAACTTATCTAATATACCAACATCATCCGCGTAATCGAAGTGTTTGTATGTTGTGACATCGCAACACGTACTTGGCAGGTTTTCAAGATGCAAAGATAAAGTAACCATGGAGTGATCATATATGCCTGGTACTACACTATATTCAAATGGGTACAACATGACGCTGTCACTAAGAAAGAATAAGTCAAGAATAGATTTGCATCCACTTTGGTCTCGTGTATAGTCTTTCACTATCTGGGTTAAACCGTGAGAGAAAGTCATATCGATCAATGCAGAAGCCAGAATGACGTCCTGGTTTTCAGGCGTTAACGCATCCCATTCAATGCCTGGTACATTAAAGTCTCCAGCAATTATAACATTATGGTTGTTGGCCCGTGTTTTAAACAAAAAGTCATTTAATTTTTCTATGAAGTCAAAGCCGGAACCGGGTGGACGATAGACAGCCCCTATCAATATTTCGATGTTGGGTAGTTTTACTTTGCACCAAACGCTCTCAATGTTCGATGAGTTTTCGATTAAGTTGCAGACAAGGTCACGCTTAACAATTATAGCGACACCACCACCCCTGCTGCCACGATCTTTCTTAGTATTTTAAAACCTGGAGGGACTATCTCATCATCCAACACAAGCTCATGCAACCACGTCTCTGTAACTACCGTGATTTCGGGGTCATGTTCAATTAGAATATGTTCCAAGTCCTCTATTTTGTTAATAATACTTCTTGCATTAAGGTTAATAAAAAGAAAGCTTCGTTGGTCTACTAATACTTTACGTCATATCGGTTGCGACTGCCTAACTTGATATCCTCTTTCTGTAGTAATCCTAGCTTTATCATTTATGCTGTCGTCCCAAACATACGTAGTTCCAGTTTATTTTTAACTTGTCATACATGAGAACACACTTATCACCATTGGTTCTGTTTACCCGGCTATTCTTCCAAAGTTTCCGTCGAATATTTCAAACCCTTAAGGAAAAATCATCATTAATAAATATCTTAGTTCCTTTAGCTTGTTTGCGCTGCGAAGGATTGCGGTTTTTTCATTCAAGTTATGTAATCGCAGAAAAACTGGTCTTGCTCTATCGGGTATCTGTCTTCCCAATCTTTCTATCTGCTGTACACTTTCGAAGTCGATTCCTAGTTTCTCTTTAAATACATTGTCAACAACATGCGTCCTTAACGATGCTTGGGTTTCGTGCTCATTTTCTAGAATGCCGTAGATTATAAGGTTTTTACGCCTTTCCAGGTTTTCTAGGAGCTCTACTTTCGTCTGCAATTCCTTGGAGGTTTGCTGCAGATCCCT
The DNA here is from genome assembly GCA_013358835.2 of Ixodes persulcatus. Taxonomy (NCBI): domain Eukaryota; kingdom Metazoa; phylum Arthropoda; class Arachnida; order Ixodida; family Ixodidae; genus Ixodes; species Ixodes persulcatus. The sequence goes on along the minus strand of JABSTQ010006047.1, from coordinate 297,972 downwards.
TAGAGACGTATCTATTGCGGAAATTTGATTTTAGACTTTCTGCAGTTCACTAGACAATCGCTGTAAGTTAATAACCGAGTTTTCGATTGATTCGAGTTGTTTTCCAAAGCCTTCTTGATTTTTTCTTATGTCTTCTACATTTAGAGCAATCTGCCTCTGACCCTCAAGCAGCTGATCCATAGCCGTATCAGGTCCTGGATTAAGCTCGTCATCACCGCTGAGATGTAACAACAAAGTAATCACTTTCCAACACTCGGAAATAGTTTTACACAAGCTGCGTGGGCTCGGCAGCACTATCAATGCAGCACAATCATCTCTAGCACACTTGTAAAGGGATTTTCTACTAACCTGTACGTAGAACAGGAAGCGATTAGCCATCCCTGCTCTGAACGTGCTGCCAAGCCCACTGAAGCGATGGCGATGCCAGGGACTGCTTTTAAGCAAAGCTACGAGCCCCGCCTCCGTCGCAGTAGTCGATGCGTGGTGTTCCAACGCATATCTCCTTATCCTGGCGCTGTCGATGACTGGGAAGTCTTGCTTGCCCTGCCCGGAACGAGACTGATTGCCGGTATGGTTCACGATGTCGGAGCATGATGTTGCAGTTCCTGGGCCGGCGTCACCGAAGTCAACCGTTCCCGCGATGAAGGACGACCACAGCACGATCTGTACGTAGAACAGGAAGCGATTAGCCATCCCTGCTCTGAACGTGCTGCCAAGCCCACTGAAGCGCTGGCGATGCCAGGGACTGCTTTTAAGCAAAGCTACGAGCCCCGCCTCCGTCGCAGTAGCCGATGCGTGGTGTTCCAACGCATATCTCCTTATCCTGGCGCTGTCGATGACTTGGAGATCTTGCTTGCCCTGCCCGGAACGAGACTGATTGCCGATGTAGTTCATGATGTCGGAGCATGATGTTGCAGTTCCTGGGCTGGCGTTACCGAAGTCAACCGTTCCCGCGATGAAGGACGGCCACAGCAAGATCTGTGCGTAGAACAGGAAGCGATTAGCCATCCCTGCTCTGAACGTGCTGCCAAGCCCACTGAAGCGATGGCGATGGCAGGGGCTGCTTTTAAGCAAAGCTACGAGCCCCGCCTCCGTCTCAGTAGTCGATGCGTGGTGTTCCAACGCATATCTCCTTATCCTGGCGCTGTCGATTACTGGGAGGTCTTGCTTGCCCTGCCCGGAACGAGACTGATTGCCGATGTAGTTCACGATGTCGGAGCATGATGTTGCAGTTCCTGGGCCGGCGTCACCGAAGTCAACCCTTCCCGCGATGAAGGACGGCCACAGCAAGATCTGTACATAGAGCAGGAAGCGATTAGCCATCCCTGCTCTGAACGTGCTGCCAAGCCCACTGCTCATCCCTGTCATTCCTCCCTTCCTAGTGATTCGCGCACACTCTTGAACACGCCCCGGGGCGCATGGCTAGAATGTCCAATTACGCCCCTTTCCCCTGGACACTACTGCCACTTCGGTCTTGAAACAGGACTGCTGTATGCAATCAGTGCCCTCCGTGAGCTGCCAAGAGATTTGGTGCGCTCATTCAATATTGCCGGCTTGCCATTATCAAAAAGCTACAGCCTACAACTCTGGCCAGTGCATTGCCTCATCGTGAATTTTGGTGACCAAGTACCGTTTCTCGTCGGTGCCTTTGCTGGACCAAGCAAGCCAGCATCTGCAAATGACTTTCTCCTGCCATTTGTAATGGAGCTTAAGAACATGCTGGAAATGGTCTTATCGTTAACGGCTGTAGTGGTTGTATTTCTGTGTATATCATATGTGATGCTACAGCACATTAATTTATTTTGTGTACCAAGGGGCACTCTGGCTACAGTGGTTGTCTAAAGTGCACATGTGAAGGTTCATATAAAGATGGGAAGATAGTTTTCCTTCACACAAGCTGTGAAATGCGTACTGATGCCAGCTTTCGACAACAACAAGACCGTGACCAACACAAGAGTACTTCTGTTCTTGTTCAGCTCCCAATCAACACGGTGAAGGACATTCCATTAGACTATATGCACCTGGTGCTCCTTGGTGTTGTCAGAAAACTAGCGCTGCTTTGGATGTCTGGGAAACTCACTGCTAGTGTTGGCCCTCTTGAACGTAGGTTGACGAATGATGCCAATGCAAGTTTAAAATAGCACATTCTCCGAGAGGTTTCTCGACCACAGCGGCCTCTGACCGAAGTTGAACGCTGGAAGGCGATTGAGTTACGGCTCTTTTTGTTTGACACAGGCCCGTTGTTATTACAGCCGGTGTTAAAGCCCGAGCTCTAGGAAAACTTTGTAACTTTGCATGCTGGCCTCTCCATTTTGGCAAACAGCGAGTTGTGATGTCCGCATGCTGAATATGCTGGAGCTTTACTTAAACACTCGGTGGCTACTTTTACGAGGATCTATGGGGAATATCAAGTGTCATACAATGTGCATTGTCTAATTCATCTGGCTGAAGATGTGAAGGTTCATGGAGCCGTTGGCAAATTCAGCGCATTCCCATTTGAGAACAACATGCGACATGAGAAGAAAGAGCTGCGAAAGCATGAGAGGCCACTCCAATAACTGCGAAACCTAATGCTGGAACGGCAGCGGCTGCCATCTGTCATCCAAGAAAAGTCGGCAACTATTGTGCTGAGTAACCCCCAGAACTTCCGGCCCTTGCCGTCTCTTTGCGCAGGACCTGAGTTCGGTGTGGCTAAATGAAAATACTTCATCCTTAGTGCAAAAACAGCTGACGACTGCATTATGGTTGATGGACACATCATTGTTCTTCAGACCTTTGCCTATATGAAAGACTCCAATGAAGCATGTGTTGTTGGTCAGGAATTTATTTGCAAAGAAGACTTCGATGTTATTCCATTTGAGTCCTCACGCATTAAAATATTTGTTGTCTCCGGGCTGTCACGAACAAATACATGTCCTTTGAAGAGTCCCAAGAAGACGCTCATGCTGCCCTATTCCAGCAAGTTTGTGGTTATTCCAAAAATTCACACTAACTGATGTTTTCGTTCTCTACAGAACTTATGCTTTCGTTCTCTTCAATTAAAATGCAAAGGTGCAAGCGAGCTGGGCAAGAATGACGAAAATAATCCCTGGAGAAGGGGAACAAGAGGGACAAAGGACAAACACAAATCTTCAAACACAGCTAGGTGACTGGTGCGCGACCTTTGTCCTTTGTCCCTCTTGTTCTCCTTCTCCAGGGATTATTTTCGTCATTCTTGTCCAGCTCGCTTGCACCTTTGCATTTTAATTGCATTATAGTCATAACCTTAAATTGCAAGCTTCACCCTTGTTGGTGTTAGACTGGTGGCAGCTGATAAATCTCGTTTGCTCTACTGACGTCTAACCCCTGGTTAGCTCAGTTGGTAGAGCGCTCCACCTGTAATGGAGAGGTCCCGGGTTCGATACCCGGACCAGGCGGATTTCTTTGGTCGCGCACCAGTCACCTAGCTGTGTTTGGAGATTTGTGTTTGTCCTTTGTCCCTCTTGTTCTCCTTCTCCAGGGATTATTTTCGTCGTGCCCTGCTCTTGGATTTGCGGAAGCACTTGCATGTGGCCAAAAGTTCCGCTCGATATACTGAAGACAATGGTGAAGAAAAACAGCCCATGTTCATCTTCACCGCCCTGGCAGAGGTATGAGGTTCAGGTTAAAGGACTTTTTGGTAAGTGGATTCGTGTTTTAGCGGTGAAGACATAATTTTTCTAGACGAGCGCGCTCTTTACAAACAAGCTCACTTTGCTCGTGCCGGGTGTGGGCACGCGCATATGCAGAAACTCTTTGGCAGGTAAGAAGTATGTGGGCCGTACCTGGGGCAGCACCACCTCAGAGGAGTAACGGTGGAGGTACATATTGGTGTATAAAGGGACAACTCTATGATATGTATATCTAATAATACTACAGTAGAATCCTTAATGATCACTTCTCCAAGGCGAGCACATAAAACTTGGAATTGATAACCCTCTTCTTCAGAATCATTGGTGGTCATCCATGAAGAGGACATATCACTGTATTGACACAGAGCAGTCCATAAATGCACATTGACATATATAATTTGTTTCACACTGCTGAAATTGTTTCGTGTGGTGGTAAAATAATAAATGCTCACCGTGGTGTTGCTGCAGCTTCATTCTACATAAGATGAGTCACTTTAGGCACTTAGAGTGAAAAAGAAAAGGAGTCAGTTTCGAAGGGTCATGGAATAGCATGTTTCGGCAATGTTTCTAGCTGTCATTTGTAGTACTGACACTGTTTGATTATTTGTTTTCGGCGTGTGCAGCTTTGTTTGATGAAGCTAGAAGGAAGCTGGACAAGTGTCAATACACGTCCAAATTAGAAAGCGATGATGAGCCACCTCAGAAACGGAGGTAGACACCAGCTACAAGATGGGACCCTACTGATGACACATGCAGCAGCTTGTGGTCAGAAGACAGTGCAGGCACTTTGCCTCCTGAAGTTCCAACGTGCTTTCCTCAGGGTTAAACTGCATAATAACAGTGTCAATTTCGCCAATCCGAAGCTATGCTGTCTACAAAATGGTAGTTATATCAATGCTGTTGTAGTGCTAGAGACCTTAGAAGAACCTCACTTAAGGATACACTTGATGGAAACAACTTCACTTCAGAAGACAAGCGAGAGTAATATCATTCTTTTGTGCTACGTATCGTCCATCCTTTAGAGTAGGTTTTATGGTGTTTTTTTGGTATGCACAGTGGAACCAACCTCCAAGTTGGTTCCACTGTGCATGGAAATTGGTTAAGAACCAACCTCCAAGTTGGTTCTTAATACCCTTTGTCCAGTGAAAAACCTTGACAGCCTGGGGTATATTGTCACGGCCCTATCAACCCTATTGGAAAACCCCGATATGAAACAGCGTATTATGGATATTGGTAAACAATATCTTTTTATTGTATTACAATACGATATGGACAGTGTATTTTAAAACATTACATTTATTGTATTGTATTACAGTAAGGGTTTGTTATGGAATTCCTATATCCATAATACGCTAAAAACATTGGAATCCCATACCGTATAAACCCTTATTGAATCCCCATGTGTCGTATGGGGATCCAATAAGGGTTTACGATTCCAGTGTACTTAGTGCATTATGGATATTGGAATCTAATATATTATATCGGCTACCAATAAAACTATATACGAGTTGGAATATCGCGTTCAGCACGACATTTCTTTGCAACGCAGTCTCTCCCTGTGTGTATTTCTGAGTGATAAAATAAAAAAAAAAAATGTTGCTGTTGTCAAATTATGAATAAAGAAGCAAAACACCGGGCTTATCCATACCAAATATATTTAACACATTCCGGTACTGGGGAGGATCTGGCATTTACTGCAAAAAAAGTTAATTATTTAGGACCCTCATTCAAAAACTTGATGTTTGAAAACAGAATGTGCAATCCTCACCTTTTAATGAAAACAGCACCTGCTAGCTGCAGCCATATAGAAACTGCAAGATAAAAATTTGTGATTAGTTCGCGACAAGTAGCAGTCCACTAAGCCGGATAGATTCAAAATTATGTCTGCGTTGATTGCGGAAAAATAAGCTTCAATGCCACTGCCACGGGTCATTCTGAGCTCGGTCAATTAAATATACGTATCCACTCGTCAGGCTTCACTATTCCTGCTTCGCACCAAACTAGAGTATCTGGAATGCTCACCTTTGAGGAAAAACGAACTGGTATTTGCTCTCTTGTTGGCCCTGGAAACTGGAAGAGAGATTTGCAATTAGTTGCGTCCAAGTAGCAGTTACATTGAGTAGCCACGTAAAGTATATTAAGTCGGAAAGATTCAAAATTACATGTGCGGGACATAGATATCCTCTTGTGACCTAACTGGGCACACGTCAATGTCGCCCGCGTGTATTACAGAAAAATAGGCTTCAGTGCTAGAGCCCCCAGTCGTTCTGAGCTCCGTCAATTAAAAATGCCCTACAGCTTGTCTGGCTTCAGTATTGCTGCTTCGGGAATCTGGAATTCTCACCTTTGAGGAAAAACAAACTGGCAGCTGCTGGCTCTTAGGCCCTGGAAACTGCCAGAAAGATATGCGATTAGTTGCGTCCAAGTACCAATTTCTTTGACCAGCCACCTACAGCACACAAAGCCGGATAAATTCAAAATTACATGTCCGTGACATGTGCCTCTTGTGACAAAACTGGGCACACATTTTGTCGCCTACAGCAATACTGAAGCCACACAAGCGGTGTATTGCAGCAAAACAAGCTTTAGTGAAAGCGTCCCCAGTCGTTCTGAGCTCCGTCAATTAAATATGCCGTACCGCTTGTCTGGCTTCAGTATTGCTGCTTCAGAGCAAACAAAAAAATCTGGAATCCTCACCTTTGAACGAGAATGAACTGGCACCTGCTGCCTTGTGGGCCATGGAAACTGCAAGAACGATTTGCGATTAGTTGCGTCTAAGTAGCAATTTCTTTGAGTAGCCCAGTGATGTGATTGGCCTAAGCCATTTTGGCGCACGTTTTGGAGCAACCAAAACAGTGTTTTGGAGCAGCAAATGTGGCCTTTGGAGCAACCGAAACAGTGCTTTGGAGCAGCAAAAGCGACTTTTGGAGCAGCCAAGACAGTGTTTCGGAGCAGCAAAAGTGGATTTTGGAGCAGATATTCTTAGGAAAATAAAAATATTCGTTTTAAGTGCTGTACAAACGAAGGGCACTTTGTGTTGTGTTGTGTTCGGATGTGACGTGTTGTGACGGAACTCGCTGCTTCTGTTTTTACTGCTCAGACATCCCACAAGTGTACAGTGCTGTAGAGACACACCAGCGGTGTGTCTCTTTCTCTCTCCGTCGCTTTTCCTAACGTTCAGCTGGTAATAAGTAAGCAGGAATTGCCAAGCAACTTCGAAAAACTGCTTGCCACTGTTTTACTGGTTCCCGACGTGCCAGATTTTCGTCAAAAGTAAGCGAATGTAAAACAATGAATTGCAAGCGTCCCGGCTGGTGCCTCAGTCACGCAATCATGTTCGCATGCATGTAAGGCCAACTTCGGCAGGCTTGCTGTTGGGCATGCTTCGTCGCGCAAGCGCAGGCAACGGCGGTCCGATCAAAACCGAAACCATGCCCCTCAGCTCCGTCGCTAACTTATCCCCAAAAGTGTATACAAAATGTAACTTTCGAGCATGCGACAAAACAGTCCAGGGGCGCGTGCTTGCCAGGCCGGCAAACAAGGTACCAGCTAAACACACAAAAAATAAAGAACCTGAGTACATCGATGCAAGACATTGCGAGCCAGCCTCAAAACGTTCTTGGAGAGCTTTGTGCAACGACTGAACTCCAGACAAACAAGCACGCTGTGCGGGTTCAGCGTGCAGGCATTGCCTTCTTTGCTTTAGCTCACTTCTTTTCACCAACTTTCTTTCTCGGCAGATTTTTCACGTACCGAGGTCCCTCTCGAAAGAAGGCCCACCGAGAGGAATCTAGATAACCAATACTTTGACAGAGCAGTCTTTGAATTAAAGATGAATTTTTGTAGTAACGTATGATTTAAACAAGAACAGGAATGTTGATGAACATGCGGCGGTACTTAGTTTCATTTTAGAAAGTACCATTTCTGCAGTGATGTGGGGACGGCAACATTCGACGTCGCGCGACCACGGTGATTGAAAGGCAGTGACTTAATAGAGCAAACTAGAAAATCTGGAATCGTCACCTTTGAACGAGAACGAACTGGCGCCTGCTGGCTTGTGGGCCGTGGAAACTGCAAGTGAGATTTGCGATTAGTTACGTGCAAGTAACAATTTGTTTTAGTAGCCACCTACAGCACACTCAAAATTACATGCACGGGACATAGATGCCTCATGCAACGGAACCCCCTTCATCCTTGTTTTCTGTTAACTCTGCTCACCTTTGCCGCTTGCCTCCAATTTCTGTGCTACATCTCTAATCTCGATTCCCTGGTTCCCAAGGGCCATGCCATGGCTTGTGCCAGGCACGGATCTGTCAGCTCCGCGATCGTCGCTATTGTGGCAAGGACGCCACGGCACCTGGGCGCTTGATGTGTTCTTTTAATATTTTGAGCATGGCTGAAAACAGGTGGATGGGTGTCTAGTATGCCCTTTGCTTATTTGCGGATTGTTCCGAAAACAGGGGGTAGGCGCTTCCGCGATCTGGGCGCATGCTCGGTAATTTGCAATAGTTGAAATTCAGCTCTGCAGGAATTTTGAAACATAACAAACAGAATGTGCATGCCAAAAGGCATAGCAAATGAAACACCCACCATATATCTACTTTGGTTTCTTTTCCGCAAGAAGCTGTCGTATGTGTAGCCTCCATTGCTTAAGCCGCTCCTCCCTAGTGTCCCGGTTGGGTCTCGTCCTGATGAATCGTCGATGGAGACCTGAGGTGCGGTCAACATCAGATTAGACCTTTTTGAGACAGAACCACATATCGTACTTGCTGAGAAGAAGTACACCCAAACGAATCTCAGGCATGTCATTTATAGTGCGTTTTAAATTGAGAGACCTGATGTAAAATGAGGCGTCAATACTGACGCACCCCTTTTGCGAACCTAAAATTTGGAAGGCCTTGTCCCCCTCGCTAGGGGGACAAGGCACATGAATCCCGGCATGTGGATGAAATTTTTACCTTAACATCCCGACTCAATGCCCACCCTCGAATATTCGACCACCACACTTTTAGAAAACAATATTTTTTTAGAAAACACCGAGTCATCGACCAGCATTACAAAAGCCTGAACCAAGCATATTCGTACCGTGGCTTGTTTGCTTCGTGCTGCCCCCGAGTTAAATCAAGCTGACAGTTTTTTTTTTTTTTTAAATCGAACCTACGTTCTAGTTTCGGTTTCACTGGTTTAGGCAGGTGGATACTTTTTTAAAGCTTCCTCCCTATGCGCTTCTGAGTCAACATTTTTGCAATGGCCAACCCCCGGGCTTTGATTTTGCGCTCCTTGACAAATGCTGAAACTCATATAGGCGGGCAATAGCTCGCCTTGAAAATACTTGCTCTTGGTGGCCGAGAACAAACTCGTGTTCCAGATCGGCAGCCACTTGCTGCCAAGAATTGCTGCACATATCCGAAAGAACATAGTCTTAGTCTAATAAAGATGCTTTGGCCGGACAGACACACAAAAGCCTGACACAAGACCACTATAAAGACAGGAAATAGAGTGTCTGTGAGGAATGAAACACACAACTCAGATAGGCATCAATCACTCACCTTGAAAACACTTGCCAAGAGCAGCAAAAAGCAAACTTCTGGCCTTGATTGGCTGGTCTTGGTTTGACTAAGACCGGGTGGAAAGAACCCGGTCTTAGTCAAACTTGGGGGGTTTTGCAGAAAAGAGACAACAAAATATTAATGCAAGACCACTACACATAGGAAATGGCATCCAAGAGGAACGGAACACAAAACTCATATAGGCGGGCAATACAGTAGCTCACCTTGAAAATACTTGCTCTTGGTGGCCGAGAACAAAGTAGTGTTCCTTATTGGCAGCCATTTGCTGCGAAAAATACCTGCACATATTGCCGCGAGCGCAGCTGACCAAGCAGGCAGCGCGCTCGTGGCCTAACGGTTATCGCGCGTGCCTCCCACGCGAAAAGCCAGGGTTCGATCCCTGGGAGCGACGCATCTTTTGTTATTCCTGCAATCTAGTTTTCTGGTAAATTCGAGAATCCTGTTGCGTGTTCGAGGTCCGAATGCTGTACGCGTCGAACATTCTACGCTGATTATTCCAGAAGCTTACGCATGTACATAAGGGGCTCCGCGTGGCGAACCGGAGTCAGTTTCGCCCCAGCGTTCGACTCTGCTCTTTCGCCGACTTCGACGCCCGCGACGCTCTACTGTTATCTTTTGTTTCCTTCTTTATTTTGGGCACAAGTTCGCCCGATTAAACGTTTAGTTTACTCAGTTATTTTCCGCCTCATCACTTGTCATTCGTGACATTTTGGTGGAGGTGCGGGGTACGCACTCTATGTTTCTCAACCGTACCCCTCCGAGGACCCGTTCGGCAAGTCCCACTCCAAGTCGTCGACTCGTGGAAGAGGCAGGGCCTCGGGCAAGCCAGCGTCTGCAAGGACAACGCCCTGAGTTTGGATCACTACCGGACAAAACAAAGAAGCAACCGAAGCCGACGATGAACTCCACGGCCCAGTCGACGGAAAACCCCCAAGCAGCACCGTCCTACGTCTTCCTGCCTGTGGTTCCCCGTGTGCCGACGCCATTTCACGGGGAGATCTACGAGGACGTTGAAGATTGGCTACAGCATTACGAACGAGTGGCCCGCCATAACCAGTGGACACCGGAGCAGTGCCTTCAGAACGTCTACTTCGCTCTGGAAGGCACTGCACGCACCTGGTTTGAGAACCACGAAGCCTCCATTTCGTCGTGGCAAGACTTCCAGGCGGCGCTTCGACGTACTTTCGCCAGCCAGCAGCGACGTCAGCGGGCCGAAGAACTTCTTCAAGCAAGAAGCCAAGGGCCAAACGAGAGCGTCACAAGTTTCGTCGAGGACGTTCTCCGCCTCATGACCCGCGCCGACCCAAACGCTCCTGACGAGAAGAAGCTGCGGTTCCTGATGCGAGGGGTGAAAGAGACCATCTTCGGAGGCCTTGTGCGGAACCCGCCTATCACCGTCCAAGACTTCATCACGGAGGCAACAAACATCGAACGTGCCCTTCAAGCACGGGCCTCCCATTACCAGCGACTTCCCGGCGTCGCTGCAATCTCGACTTCCAGCTGCAACAGCCCGGACCTCCGCGAGATTATCCGGGACGTTGTGCGGGAGGAAATCAGGAAGCTGCTACCTGCTGCCACAAGCCCGGTTACGCCCTCAGTCGCCGAGATTGTCCGGGAAGAACTTCAGCAGGCGCTGCAGCCAGAAGTTCTCATCAGCGCCGCTCCTGAACCACCGAAGCTAAGCTACGCCGCAGCTACCCGACGACCGCCGCCCCCCGCTCACCCGTATAGGGCACCACCCCGACGTGAACCTCCAGCGCCGCAGTTTTCCCGACGCCAGGAAGGTCCGGCGCACGCCCACCCAGAAGAAGCAGCGCCACGAAAGACCGACGTGTGGAGGACGGCCGATCGACGCCCATTGTGTTATCACTGCGGTGAAGCCGGCCACATTTACCGTCGATGCCCCTACCGACAACTGGGGCTGCGCGGGTTCCACCCGAACGACCCGCGCCCAAGGTACGACGAACGCCCTCGCGACATCGAGGAGTACCTCCGACGCTCGCCCTCCCCAGTGTCGTCTCTCCGCCGTGAAGCCCGCTCACCATCGCCACGACGTTCAGCGTCCCCAGCGCCCCGACCCCGCCGAGAGAGTCTGTCTCCCCTGCGTCGCCGGGAAAACTAAGTGCGGCAACGCCTGGAGGTGACGTTGCCGAAAACGACGGAAGCAAACAGCCTCCAAGAACGCCGGAGCGCTCCCACACTCCTGACGCCCCGCATCGCACCGACGCCCATGCAACGGTGTCCAACAACCTAAACGTTGTTATCGACGGCCTCGACGCATCGGCACTCGTGGACACCGGAGCAGACTACTCAGTCTTGAGTGGGAGGCTCACTCGCCGCCTTCGGAAAGTTACGACGTCGTGGGACGGACCGCAGATACGAACCGCCGGCGGACATCTCATCACACCTGTTGGCAGGTGCACCGCTCGCGTTGAGATCCACGGCGAAACCTGCCCTGTGAAGTTCGTCATTCTGCAAGACTGTTCGAGGGACGTCATTCTCGGAATGGACTTCTTGTGTGAATACGGCGCCGTCATCGACCTTGGTGAGAACAGATTGACGCTGCGCAAGCCTGTTCTGCCTTCAGAGAAACCCCAAACAGCGTCAGCCGCCGTGCGAGTCGCTGCCGACCACGTGAACCTGCCGCCGCGGTCAAGTGTTGTCGTACCCGTCGTGACCGATGCAGCTACCTGCGGCGAAGTTGTTCTGGAAGGCAACCTCCAGTTGCTTCTAGGAAGAGGAATAGGCGTCGCACGAGGAGTAGCTGAACTTCAGGATGGCCGCACTGTGGTCCTCGTGACGAACTTCCGGAATGAAACGCAACACCTCACAAAAGGTGCAGCCGTTGGCCACGTCGAGGAACTCCGAAACTCCGCCGAAATCGCCGCCATTACTGACGAATCCTCGCCACCTCAGCAAGACAGTACGTCGCCAGCGCAGCTCGACATCGACCCTAAGCTTTCGGTCCCGAGACGACGGCAGCTGATTAACCTTCTCGCCGAATACCGTGACTGCTTTGCGACGTCGTCGAAGGTGCGCCAAACAGCCGTTGCGAAGCACCGCATCATTACCGAGGACGACGCGCGCCCTGTGCATCGATCACCGTACAGAGTCTCCGTTAAAGAAAGGGAGGTGATCCAGGAGCAAGTTCAAGAGATGCTGAACGACGACATAATCCAGCCATCAAGCAGTCCATGGGCGTCTCCAGTCGTACTGGTTAAGAAGAAGGACGGAACGCTTAGGTTCTGCGTGGACTACCGACAGCTGAACGCGGTGACGAAGAAAGACGTCTATCCACTCCCCCGTATCGACGACACTTTAGACCGGTTGCGCCACTCCCGATACTTTTCATCGATGGACCTGAAGAGCGGCTACTGGCAGATCGAGGTCGACGAACGGGACCGAGAGAAGACAGCTTTCGTCACGCCGGATGGACTGTACGAGTTCAAGGTGATGCCCTTCGGACTGTGCACAGCGCCAGCAACTTTCCAGCGTGTAATGGACACCGTACTGGCAGGACTGAAGTGGCAGAGCTGTCTCGTCTACCTCGACGACGTCGTAGTGTTTTCCGGCGACTTCGACGAGCACTTGCGACGACTCCGAGCTGTTCTCCAAGCCATACGGACCGCCGGACTCACCCTGAAGCCGTCAAAGTGTCGGTTCGCCTATGACGAACTGAAGTTCCTAGGTCACGTGGTTAGTAACGAAGGCGTCCGCCCCGACCCAGAGAAGACTCGCGCCGTCGCAGCATTTCCAGCGCCGAGAGACAAGAAGGCCGTGCGAAGGTTCCTTGGACTATGCGCCTACTATCGGCGCTTCGTTCGGGATTTCGCAAGGATTTCCGCACCGCTAACAAACCTCACAAAGGACGCCGAGAAGTTCGAATGGGCCGAAGAGCAGCAGCAGGCATTCGATGAACTGAAGCGACGACTGCAAACTCCTCCTGTTCTTGGACATTTCGATCAGGATGCGCAAACCGAAATTCACACGGACGCAAGTAACGCTGGACTTGGCGCAGTACTGGTTCAAGTGCAAGAAGGCACCGAGCGAGTTATCGCCTACGCGAGTCGGACACTGTCCAAGGCGGAGAAAAATTACTCCACGACCGAGAAAGAATGCCTTGCGGTCGTCTGGGCAATCACGAAGTTTCGTCCGTACTTGTACGGGAGCCCGTTCCGTGTAGTCACCGACCATCACTCGCTCTGCTGGCTTGCGAACCTCAAGGACCCGTCAGGACGCCTCGCTCGATGGAGTCTCCGATTGCAGGAGTTCAACATGACTGTGGTCTACAAGTCAGGCCGCAAGCACAGCGACGCCGACTGCCTGTCCAGAGCCCCCGTCGAAACGCCTTCCGGCAGCAGCGACGACGATGACGATGAGTGCTTCCTAGGCGCAGTGAATACCGACGACATCTCACGACGTCAACGAGACGATCCTGAGTTGCGCGCGCTAATCGAGCACCTCGAAGGACGAGGGGGGACTGTCCCCCGTGTCTTCTCGAGAACCCTGCCAACCTTCGTCCTCCGACAAGGTGTGCTTTACAAAGAGAACTTCGGGGGCAACAACACACCGTGGTTGCTGGTAATCCCGACCGACCTTCGGGAGGAGATCTTTCAAGCATGTCACGACGACCTGACGTCCGGACACCTCGGTTACAGCCGAACACTGGCCCGTATTCGTGAAAAGTATTACTGGCCAAAGCTCCCCAAGGACGTCCACCTCTACACCCGATCGTGCCACGAGTGCCAGCGACGTAAGAAACCGCCGACGAAGCCGTCAGGACTTCTGCATCCGATTTCTCCCCCGTCCACGCCGTTCCAGCAGATCGGAATGGATTTACTTGGCCCTTTCCCGCCGTCAACATCGGGAAACCGCTGGATAATCGTCGCCACCGATTATCTCACACGTTACGCCGAGACGAAGGCCCTCCCATCAGGTACGGCTGTTGAAGTCGCTAAGTTCTTCATCGAGTCCATTGTCCTCCGGCACGGCGCCCCTGAAGTCCTCATCACAGACCGCGGATCTTCGTTCATGGCCCAGCTGACGCAAGACATCCTTCGTCTCAGTGGCACCGGTCACCGTCGAACCACTGCGTACCACCCGCAGACAAATGGACTAACAGAACGGCTAAACAAAACTATCGCCGACATGATCGCCATGTATGTCGACGTGGAGCACAAGACATGGGACGAGGTATTGCCGTACGTCACTTTTGCCTACAACACGGCCGTGCAAGAGACCACCGGGGTTACACCCTTTCAACTGGTTCATGGTCGCAAAGTGACAACAATGCTGGACGCGATGTTACCCCACGAACCGGCTGTCGACAGAAGCGACGACGCCCAGGTGGTTGCCCAACGGGCAGAAGAAGTCCGCCAGCTCGCCCGACTCCGAATTCAAGATCAACAACGTGTCGACGCTACCCGGTACAACCTTCGCCGGATCGACGTTCGCTTCAAGCCCGGAGACCGTGTGTGGGTTTGGACCCCGATACGACGACGCGGTCTCAGCGAGAAACTCCTAAAACGGTACTTTGGACCCTACAAGGTACTTCGTCGACTTGGAGATCTGAACTACGAGGTGATGCCCGACGGAACACGGACTTCATCACGCCGCCCTCCACGACCAGAAGTCGTCCACGTCGTGCGCATGAAGCCATACTACGCTCGATAGGACTGTGGACTGTGTTCCAAATGACTCTTTAGCTTACCGTCCCTTTTGTTTGTTTTGTTTTGTGTTGCATCGGGGCGATGCACTTTTTAAAGGGGGGAGTAATGCCGCGAGCGCAGCTGACCAAGCAGGCAGCGCGCTCGTGGCCTAACGGTTATCGCGCGTGCCTCCCACGCGAAAAGCCAGGGTTCGATCCCTGGGAGCGACGCATCTTTTGTTATTCCTGCAATCTAGTTTTCTGGTAAATTCGAGAATCCTGTTGCGTGTTCGAGGTCCGAATGCTGTACGCGTCGAAGATTCTACGCTGATTATTCCAGAAGCTTACGCATGTACATAAGGGGCTCCGCGTTGCGAACCGGGGTCAGTTTCGCCCCAGCGTTCGACTCTGCTCTTTCGCCGACTTCGACGCCCGCGACGCTCTACTGTTATCTTTTGTTTCCTTCTTTATTTTGGGCACAAGTTCGCCCGATTAAACGTTTAGTTTACTCAGTTATTTTCCGCCTCATTACTTGTCATTCGTGACAATATCCTAAAGAACCCAGTCTTAGTCTAACACAGATGCTTTGGCCGGAGAGAGACACAAAAGTCTGATACAAACCACAAAAAGCAGGAAATAGTGTCTGCGAGACATGAAAACAGACCCAGGTGGAGAGGCTCGTTCTGTTTCACCTTAGTCAAATAGTGTAGCTCATTTTGCTAAAACAATGTATATTTGCTAAAAAAATTATAATACACATTTTGCCCCATTTAGCAGAGTTTACTATCAAGGGTACCTGCACACCAAAATAAGTCCGACTTAGTCACAGTTTTTTTTTCTTTCGATGAGTGACAACAGAATCCTAAACGGGTTATGAAACAAAATGTGAGCCCAGCAAGACAGGCTAGCTTGCCTTGATGCAAGCACAGTGCCTCGGCCGACAAATGAGGTTCTATTCTTGGTCACTTGTCATATTTGGTGGAAATAGTAAAGTAAATGAAAATAAGGCAATCTCTCTTGCAGCCGACAGCTGCAAACGAAATTCATATACCTCGATAAACGACCTGGAGATAGAATTGGTTGGTGGCCGAGTGGTTGATGGTGTCGAATTTTAAACTTACAGACTGTGTAGTTCTGGTTTAAGTCCTGCTGGTGTATATTTTTGCACTTATTAATTATATTTAAATTGTTTTTTTTCAATTTTTTAAGCACCAGCACATAATTTATACGCTAATTCTCCTTTAGAGGCGTTTTAATTATACCCCGCGGCTTCCTAGTGCTCGTAATAATCTCAGTAAGAGTGGCTTTCAATTTTTTTTCTTGCTCTCGCTGCTGCTCGCTTCCTCACCCTTAAAATGCTGACAACTCGACACAATATTAAAAAAATGTGTTTCAAATGTGATGAAGATTAGCATTTCCAAGTTGTACCCCTGCTTCGTGCCACGACCATGCCACCATACCATACCTGAGTGCAGTGACAAATGGTCCCAGGTGCTGTGACCCGACCGTATATGGCCTTACGGTGTGATGCGACTCATGCAGCACCTATGCTTCGTGATGGAGCCAGTGAGCGAGGTGCGACCCTATTGAAAATCGCTCTGATGGGACTTCAGGATTTTTTTTAAAAGGGTGTGAAGGGGACTTCAGGAATTCCTGAGATGTTTGAAGGGGGTGCCGATATTTTCTGGTGGGTTCGCTGGCCCCGTCAGAGGCTCTCCTGAAATGTCTGAAGTGCCCTTTACAATGCCGTGAAATGTCTGAAAGCCTGTCAAGAACTTTTCTAATGGGGTCTGGAAAACCTTCAGGCTTCTTGAGATGTCTGTGGGGCCGCGACTTAGGTGGAGAAAACTCATTTCGTAGAATTAGAACATAGCTACTTATTGTTGGCGACGGGAAACAACAAGTAATTGGAGAATGCATGCCGATCGTATGTGTGTACTGTCAGACTTTTATTACTGCTCTTCGATCAAACACGAGCGGTGCACGGCGCGCCATGTTTGATAGAAGAGCAGTAATAAAAATCTGACCGTACAAATATTCACTCCCATTTCTCAAGCTGTTTATCAGATGATGCCGCGCGTGTGTGCCCATAGGTCGTCTGATTTCACCAATTTGAGAATGCTACACGGGCTTGTGCAGAACATTTTTGTTAATATTCTATCCTACGTTCGTTGTGCATGTCATAGGCTCGACGCACCGCGAGAACTCGGCGCCGCACGTACGCTGCCCACGGCCGTTCCTCTGACGACCGCTAGCGTTCATGCGTTCGAACCGAACTCGACGTCCGACGCGTGCAAGCGCCTCCAGCCTTGCATGCGGCGAGGAGACCAGACCACGGGCCACTGGCGTTAGTCCACCGGTCGTCTGATCACACGAACTCGCGTCGCAATTGCTGAGCATGGCAGATGCAGCAAAAGCAACCCGCGGGCTCGCAAGATCATATATATATGCCTGCATATCTTACACATGAGTGATGTGTCGTTTGCTGAAGCCATATGATAACCCGACGATAATGGAGAACCCAGGTGCGCGGCAGACACCTGTTTGCAGCCAAGATGGGAATCTCCATCTTATCTTTAGCCAGTGCCCTTTACCCCAAACCCCCCGCCTAATTCTGCTTGCGGCTCTTCAGTACTTCGTCTGGTCACACCTGATACAAAGCATTTGTAAGGACGTGATTCACTGCAGCATTCTTACACTTACTTTACACTGATTAAAGGGGGTCCAGGCAGAGACTGATACTGATACAGCGCCTTGTCTGTGTGTATACTCTTCTACTGGTCCGTCATTTTGTTTGCGCTGTTTTCTCATTCTGATATCATCCTTCGCTGACTGAGACTATATTGCGTGCACTCACACAGACCACAAAGAAATGCAGAAATGGTGCTGAATGCACGAGCACAGCAAACAGTTTTATTAAATCAGTCATGAAATAGAGCTCAGAGCACTGAAAGGCATTCAATAAAAACACAAGAGAATGCTCGATAACACTCTCCATCATAGAGGCACAACTATTGTTACACAGGAAGTCTTGTAAACTGTGGAAGGGGTCAACAATTGGAGCTTTATACAAGCTTAAGGCAGCGTGCTGAAAATTAAACATGTTTACAGCACAAGCCGAGTCTATTCTTGCTCTAAACATCAAATATAATCGACTATGTTCATTCACACCGACCAAGCAAGCGAGCTTCGGACCCGTCGACATTGAGGGCACCATGCAGGTGCAATGCCTATGTACACCAGGAACAACACAGCCACACTAAGCCCCTTTATCTGGGGTTGTACAGGCTAAAATGGCTGAGGAAACAGCAACCGAGTCTCTTCGGGAGGAAAGACTCACAACACTGGAGGAGTGGTCAGACTCCACAAAGAACACCCCATTCCTCGATTCACTGACATCCTACATACAACATCAGGAAGACGGGGACCCACGACCACATTTAATTTCCATAACGCCAATTTTTACCCCTAGAAGTTAAAGTCCCTCTCTCAGGCCACAACACCAAAACAGGCAAAGCGACCATTTGATAAAAACTATATATCAACTACAACAACTGAACAAGTGTGAAGCTGAACTGACAACAAATATGGTGAATCGCAACACTCGCGCTTTGCACATTTAGTACGAACATGACACTGCCGCTTTTTTCACATTTTACTCGACAGGGTTTTGATGAACACCAAAATGACTTTAATGACTGCTCCACAAAAGGTCATTTTACACAGCAGTTGATTCGACGACAGCTTCAATTTTCAGAGAAAAAGAGGAAAGCCTGGCAATCAGCTGTTTGTGCTAATCGTTGTTTTGTGTGCGCTGCACTTCGCCTCGCCCAACAATGGACTGAAGGCAAAAGCTCAAAACCGCCGGTTAAATCACGAGTCACTTTTATAAACAATATGTATTGGTCTGACGTGCGTATCAATTAGGGATGGGCAAATAATTCTTCGAAATAAACAGCCCGGCGTCTTTCCTATTTTTTAACACTGCAAAGAAAGCCAGTGCAGTATGTTGTGGCTTTCCTTGCACCGCCAAATGCACAAATAACACAATGTTATTCAATTCGAACCATGTTTGCCCATCCCTGTCGGTGATCCTCGAAGCCGTATACCACATGGTTTTTATGTGGATCATGTTTGGACGTGGCAGCCCGTACCTTTGGCCTTCACTTCACCGTAGGCCGAGGTGAAGTGTAGACGGGTATGGGGGAGGGGGGGGGGGGGAGGGGCTGGCAGCAAGAATTTAAAAAGCAATGTCCTGGAAGGCTTAGAGTGGTGCCCGACATTTTGGTAACAGGCTTAGCTCCTGACAAGGCCAAGTCTTGGCAAAATGCCTGGTGCCACTTCAAGGCTTCTTTAAAGCAGCAAGCATTTATAAATCCACCACTTCCTAAATTACTGCTTTGAGGGTTCCTTGATAAGAACAACAAAAAAAAGTGAAAGTCGTTTACAACTCCCTGGAACGCCGAATTGGAGCGCAGCTCTTGAGGAGGAGGAGGGAAGGGTACTCAGGGGAGGGTATACCTCTCCTCCTCCCCTCATTCTTCGATTCCTCCGCGGTGCATTATGGGAAATGTGGTCACGTGACCCCCCCACCCTCGAGGTCACGTGACCCCTGGGGTCACGTGACCTCGAGGGGGGGTCACGTGATCTCGGGGGGGGGGGGGGTCACGGGGGGAGGGGGAGGTGGGGTCACGTGACCCCCCGGTCACGTGACCTCGGGGGGAGGGGGTCACGTGACCACATTTCCCATAATGCACCGCGCGAGCCCTCCCCTGGGGTCACGTGACCCCCCCCCCCCCCCCGAGGTCACGTGACCCCGGGGGGGGGGGGCTCGCGCGGTGCATTATGGGATATTTCCCATAATGCAACGCGCGGTTACGCCGACGCCGACGCCGACGCCGACGGCGACGCCGCTCAAGCCGGAAACGGGCGCCTAAGAGCTGCGCTCTAAAAACTAGCTTGCTTACCTCGAGTGCTAGCATTCAATGGGGGCATCCTTCGAGGTGAAGTGCCCATGCTAGCTGGTGCCTTGCTCATGTTTTCTTCATACCAAGAAATCCTTGAACCAGTAACTTAGAATGTAGTGGATTTACTCTCCCTATATTTACTCTTTCTCGTAGAAGTTAGGCATATCACACAAATAAGGTCCATGTTCATGGTCAATGAAGACGCAGATACCTTCAAGCTCGTTAGACAAGAACAAGACTAAACTCTCCTCATTGGGAGGGACAATACACTTGTGCAAGTACTTGGCACTACCAGTTCCAAAGTCTTCAATAATGAGGCTTTTACAAACAAAAAGAATGTCACTGCTTGATGTGTTTCTGTAAATCGTCTGAATTTCGCAGTATGTGCCATCTCGCATCTTTACAAACTGTGTGCACGTCTTCTTGGGGCGCGTGTGCTCGCAGCTGTAGACTTCAAACCCTGTACCCTTGCTCTCAAATGCCTTTCAAGAGTGGGTACCTGGCCAAAATGACACTCAAGAAGACCCTGCACAGCGGCTGTCATTGAGACTGCCTGTGGAACACCCAAACACCGTCCTCAGGCACATCCTGAATCTTCATAAACGTCCGAAACAGTTGGTCAAAGCTAGCTGGGAGGTGGGTCACATCACCGACTCTTGCCAGGGTCTGCTTCATGACCCATCTCTCGGCAACCTGCAGAGGGACACCTTTCGCAGCGGTGACAAGGTGCAGGAGCACACCATTTGCACTTTCAAACGTGAACATTGATGTAGCCCACAAGGGTCCAAGCTGCATCACACATTTCGGCAAATGCATGAGCAGATGCATGTTTGATGTTTCTGCAGCTTCACCATAAAGGGCAGATACATGTTGAAGAAAGCGTGCCAAAAGTGCTTCAGCAGTCCTGATGTCGGCCCTGCTAACAGTCTTCTGCACGAGCAGAAATGTTGCCTGACACAAGAGTGTGAGGTGCACACAGTACTGGCGTGGAAGTATGCTATGAAGGCAGGGCACAGCATAATAGACCAGCCAGTACCTCCATTCTTTAGCCTTCCACAGAGCTCGTTTTTTGATTGACCGTTTTGAGCGCGCAAAAAGATTTGGGGGACATATCCTTGCGAGCCTACAATCTACGGCAGTCATCTGGTTTCCGATGTAGAATGCAGCACCGGTACTCGAGAACCACGCCTCTGTCAGCTGTTTAGTGACACCTTCAAGTAGACAATGCATGTAATCCGGCACTACGCTCCAAACCAAGTCAAATCCTTGGAGTCGTGCAATGGGGCTGGGCCCATACATCCCATGCTTTGTGGTACCGGTCATCATCGCTGCTTTCATGTCCTGTAGCACTCCCTCGTGTGTCCTCTCAGTCAGAGTGCAGCTGTGGGGGTACTTCAGAGTGCCTAGAAAAGAAATATTGAACTGTTATATCATGAATGATCACTCTCTTACAACGAGTCATAGTAAGCTCAGGATACTGAAGGGGCAGTTTTGTAATTGCATTGCTCCCCTGTCATTTTGTAGTGGTGGGCGACCGTGATGTTGCGGGTTAATCTCTGTTTGGTACAAACCAGTAAAGGCTTCTTAGCAGAGCTGCGAACGCAGTCTCATTGCAAAGTGATTCTTGGACTCGACTGAATCTGTTGTTTTATTTGACACAAAAATTTGTTGTTTTATTTGACAAAAAGCTTAAAATAGAAACCATCTGGGCTACCAATCATGTGGTATCTACAGTTAACTTTTTGCAAATCCCTTTACTCGGACATGAAAGTGTTAAAAACATTTGCATGTATTAATCTAGACCAGCCATCTTGGGCAGTCATATTTGTGACACCTAGTTCAGCTTTTGTGCTGGTTGTGTGTAGAGCAAACAGCTTAATATATTCTACGCCAGTGCTCAAGAACCTACGGCCCGCGAGGCAGTTTCATCCGGCTCCCGGCCTCAACTTTCTGAAATCCGGCTCGCAGCCACCCGGCCCGCTGCTTCAAACTGTTGCCGACCCCTGGTCTACTCATGGGGGAAAGTAAACCTTGGGCGATCGGAGGTGGATTCTGGATTTTATGAACTAAGACTAAGACAGTGCGTGCCTTTGTGCTTCCAGCAGCGAACTAGTTAACCAGGCTAAATCATTGAAAAGCGCAGTGTGACAACATAGGTCAGTTAATCTCACTGTGGAGAAGTGACAAACGTGAACATTCACCACTTCAATGATTTCGCTGCTGCAACATGGCTCCACGCAGAGAACTGCCTTACGGCTTCCGTTCGTTTGTGTCTAGCACTGACGATAAATTTCCCACCTTGGGGCAACAATTTTATAATAGTCAGTGCTTGTCAAATTTGAACATTAGAACTGCTCGAAGTGCAGGAATGTTCCTTCGACGGCAACTAATGCATTCGAAAGTAGCGCAGCCCGCACCTGTGCAAAGAGCAAGATTACCAGTGGCTACCAACATGGCAGTTAAGTCCCCGCATAATGCTGATGAAAACCATGCGCATTTCATCATAGCAAGAAGGTTCAATAACGGCCAGAGACAATGGATCCAGCTCTGCAATGTTGATTTTATGGTCAGCTACATCTACTGTAAGCAACTAGGAGTGCACTCTGATGGCACTGGTCGACAGAGTACCAATTCGAACCTTGAACCAACCGTTAGGGTGGCATGAGAGAGACACATGCTTCAGCAGAGGCTTTCCTTCCAAACAATCATATCACCAGTGGTAAGAAGCAATTTCTGAGCCCGACAACACTACACTATTTCGCAACAGGCTTAAATTGAGTTATGGCATCTGAAAATGAAGGTTTATGGTTTGAAAGTCAAAGGGCAATTGCTGAAAATAATACACACCTTCAACCAGTGTTCCCTTGTGGTAGCACCACGGGCAGCCATACAACCCGTTGAATTGCTTCCTATTTAGCGCTGCTGCTCTAGCAGGAGCATCTGCAATGCAACACACCGCATACACCATGGATGAAAGAGCCTGTCCATTTTTGTGGCAACTCCACTCGAGTGAGCCCATTCTTTGAAACTGCTCAACGAACCCGTTGAGGAAGAGCGACTTATCTGGCTTCTTTTTGCCGAACCAGATTCCGCCAAGCAAAAGGTTCTGCCACCGAAAAAAATGGGGGGGGGGGGGGGCAGTTCATTCACCATCATGTGAATGGGCCACATAGAGTTCTTGCTGGATTTAAAAACTGGTGATCCATCGGTACTGAAGCTCGCCGTCAGATCGTGCATTGTGCAGCCCAACTTCTCTCGTGCTTTCCTCACAAGGTCTCCGTCGGCCAGGTCAGTGAAGATGTCATGTGACCTCTGTGCAGTCTTCTCCATGTTGTCCCATAGAGCCTCCTTGCAGTTTTTCACCAGGTGTTGTAGTTGCTTTCGTAGGTTGGAAATTATAAAAGATGTCCCATCAGCCACCATTCCCTCTGCTCCATACAGAGTGCTGCACTGCGAGCACCTCATGTTCTTGCCTCGGAGGGGAGTTTTACAGACACCGAGTGTCCTAGAGCATCGTTCGCAAAAAAAAAAACGAAAATCTACCATGCCTCGCTGGTTTTGCTTCCAAACTTTCCGGAAAAGGAACTTTGATTTTGGTGTTACCAAAATGCCAAAGAGAGTGTTGACTAGTTTTAAAAGACCCTCAGTCTGCGTCCACGAGAGGCCGGCGGACACAACATATGCCAAGATCAACAACAAAACTTGGCCTCTGGTCGTATCCTGACCAGGAATAATGGGCCCACTGCACATTTCTTCAAAGATTTTAAAGTCGGACTGGTCATCATCGTCGCTGGTGGCAGAGTTGAATTCTTCTCTCTCGGAATCGTAACCGAAACTTGATGCCGTTTCACTTCCGCTCAGCCAATCTTGGCTCGCTTCATCATCGTAACAGCAACTTGATGCCGTTTCACTTCCGCTCAGCCCACCTTGGCTCGCGTCATCAGATGTCGTTTCCTCGCTGCTTGTGCCATCAGATCCATAGCTCTGGTCGGACGTGGCTTCGTCTTCGCTTGCGGCGCTAAGGCTCATTTCAACTTCGTTGGAGTCGTCGAGTCTGTAGCACCGGCGCGAACCCTGATCTCCATCCCCTGATGCGGACCGTTCCTGTCGTCCGGATGGTCCGGATCGCCCGCTGAGTGATCGCTCAAGTAACTCGAGCTTGTACCAGGTGGTGGCTCCGACAGGCTAATTCCTTCTCGAACCCTCGCCGCTCGGTTAGATTTCGTTTGTTTTGGGATCGCATAGTCTTGACCTGGCTCCATGTACTGCTTCCTTTTTTTCTTATCGTTTGATGACATTGCACTTGTTTGTAACTACAGTTGTCACACAAAACGAATACTTGTTGCTCACCAACGGGCACTAACCTCTTTGGCTTTCAGGCAGTGACAGGAGGCCAAGAAACATATTTCTACACATGCTAATACGCTGAGGAACTGAGCGCAAATCACTAGGCCAATACTAGGCTGAGTAGGCGGCTAGGCTAGGCTGTTGAGGAGACTCGCAGGAAGAAAGGAGAATTTGAAATAAAACGCTGGGACTGGGGAGGAGGGAGGCTTTAAAAATTTGCCATTGTCACTAATTTTATAATAAACTATAATTTTATCGTGGTATAAAGATAGCCATTCTAGATATTATCTTTTTTGTTTAAATTTGTACCAGCCACTAGCGCCCCCTAAAGGCAAAAGAAAAAACGTACGAAGATTGGCCCTCCCGAACCCTGAAAGGGAGCGGGGAAAAACAGGAAGCGATCGCTGACGTAAGAACACTTGTCTCGTAGGCTTAAAATTTCTGTGTGAACGCTGTACCGTCTAGCTTTGTGTGATGTTCGCGTTAGTAAGATACAAAATAGACGACACGACTGTCGTTGTGTCGACAAGATACATAAAAGACCTGTGCCCACTGCACCTTGACGACTTCAACCCGGATTTTCTCTACGAGGTATTTTGGAGTGGAGACGCGTCCACCAAAGGAGGCTATACAGTGCTCAGATCGTCCACATGGCAGGTATAAAAGCCCTATTGTTGACATTCTTTTCTTCTCAAGTCACAAGTTTTTCATATTGCACTCGAAATGGCTAGATGTTTCGCACGAACGGGGCTACGGCCCGCTTGTCACATGTCGGTCTCGAGACCATCGGTATCACCCGTCTTGGTTTTGCAAAGGCCGTCACAATGACTTGGGGAACGCTGCTATACTTCGATTCATAAGTGCGAGCGAAGCTGGAGCAACAGGCGCGGGCACGCAGCCTGAAGCACTGCATGAACTGCGCAAGCGCGCGTGGAAGGCAAAAATACAGAGCGACGGGCTCGCGCTTTAGAGGGACACTTACAGGGTATTTATGCTCGCCGAGGTTTTTAGTTCTATGTGACATGAGAGCCCAACTACCCAGATTAGAATTTGCGGCTCGAAATTCAGTTTCTTTCCGCCCGCAAACCGCCGATCGAGAACTGGCCGCGCTCACTCTCTTCTCCGTGGTCACGGGCCGTTTTCTATAGTTAAGACACAACCACCAAATTTCATCCATGTCAGGGGTAATTGAAGGCACACACTCAATATTAAAAAAAAAAAACAAGAAAAAATGAAACTTGTATTTTATGGTTTCTAAAATGCTACAAATACGTTATTTGAAAAAAAAAGTTGCACAGAAAATCAGAAGCGTTAACTGCGTAATACTCAACAGAGTAAAGCTATACGCACTACGTCGTGCATTGCGACCGGAAATGGCTCAACGCACGACGCAAAACTTGTTGGGTCTTGTATAAAACAAATGGTCGAAACCAGCTTCTGAAGTGGCAGCATAGTGAAAAGGTGTCTGCTTTATACGCAGCGGACCCGGGTTCGATCCGCAGTGTGGGCAACGAGCTTGAGTAAACTTAGAGCGGTAAACCAGCGGTCAAAGATGGCTCCCCCCGGTTGTTGCCATCTGCCTGTTTACCAAATTAGTGATCACGTGACGTTAAGATATCTACGCCCAGAGGTGGGCCAGATCACAGTCAGCAGATGGGCACTCTGAGGCTGCGTTCTAATCATACTCGAATGGATCCGAGTTATTCCGGCAGATCAAGTTCCGTGACAAGACAGATACCGCAATGCTGGACGCGGGTAGGTTTTTGAACGCAACGGGTACGAGACCTTCACCCAGGAGTGAGATAGAAGCTGCGTTTGATTTACTTGCACCTCGTGCACCGGTGCAGAAAAGTGTAGGGCGGTGTACTTCTGGTCGTATCTAAATACACATACCGGAAGTTGACCGCCCTACACTTTTGTGCACCGGTGCTGGAGGTGGAAGTAAATCAAACGCAGATAGAGTAAATTTTAGAACACGGCCACACGGCCTGGATGGGGGCCGAGCCAACACCACCTAGACTATGTAGGTGGTGTTGGCCAGCTGCGCTCGGCTCGGCGGCTCGGCCCCCATCCAGGCCGTGTGGCTGTGTTTCAAAATTTACTCCATCTCACTCCTGGGTGAAGATCTCTTACCCATTGCATTCGAAAACCTACCCGTGTCCAGCATCGCTGTACCTGTCTTATCACGTGAGTTGATCCGCAGCAATAACTCGGATCCCTTCAAGTAAGATTGGAACACACCCAGAGTGCCCATCTGCTGACCGTGATCTGGCCAATCTGATCTGGCCCACCTTAGGGCGCAGCCATATTAGCGTCACATGATCGGCAATGTGGCAAACAGGCAAGATGGCGGAAACCGGGTAAGTAAATTCTGTTTCACTCCTTTCTCAGTAATTGTCCCAGCTTCCTGAGAGGTATCATGACAGAGAAAAGTAATGTACAGTGCACCCCAAACTTAACGCCGCCGCTGGGTTAACGAATATAGAGCTCGTGTCGGCTACGTACTGTTAAATTTGTCACCAAAACGTTCAGGATGGCTTCTCAGGATAGAAATCGGGAACCCAAACATTCTTCAGATAGTTCAATCGGCCGCCGCAGGGACTGTCAGAAACGGCAAATGCCGTGGAGGCGTTAAGTTTGAGGCGCACTGTACAGTCCCCGGCAATATGAAAGACCCACTGGAAGCGCGTGGCCGAGGCGGTGGCTGGCGAAGGCGCTGCGAGCGCTCCGGGCATTTCCATTCTGTTTCGAAGGGAGGACGATCACTCGGGGCTCAGCGCAAACTGATAAGCGCGTTGCGCTTTAGCTGAGCCCCGAGGGAGTGTCCTCCCCTCGATGCAGAATGGAATTGCCCAGAGCGCTCGCAGCGCCCCCGCCAGCCACCGCCTCGGCCACGCGCTCCCAGTGGGTCTTTCATTTTGCCGGGGACTGTACAATTGTGATAGAAATGCTTGGGGCTCTCTTTTGATTAAATGATTTTATGAAACCCATCAATTTCAGAAACTGAAGAAGAAATTCAGGATATGGTTGGGCGAACCAGAAAACGGCCCATTCCTACCACGATGACTGCCAAGTGCTCTCAGGCGCACAAACAGGTATTTGTCAGACTTTGTTTGTGTCTCAGAGTTTATTTATACCCTGATTAATGTATTTAAAAAAAACCTCCCTAATTTTCTCGCATTTCCTGGCATCGGTTTTCGGGCACAGAAGAAGAAAGAGACACAGCAGCACAAGCGTCAACGAGATATGGAGCTCCTGGAAAATATCCAGTCTGACAATGAAGGAAGTGTGACACAGAAGCAGTACGCAGAAGTATTGAGAAAGCTGCGCAAGAAAACTGAAGCTTTGGAGCAGTGCCAGCTGCTCAATGTGCAGCTCCAAAGGGCACTTTGTGCAAATATAGAAAAAGCAGGCAAGTTTGTTATTTAGCTTTTATACTGATTACTTACTACGCGGCACCTTAAGGCGATTTTTATAGAGAACCTCAAGTACAGGCTTTCGTGCTGATTACGCCGGGTCTCCGGTAAGTAGAGCTGGAAAAATCTGTACCTGCTGATACATACCTCAAAGTTAGGTCAAAGGTATATTTTAGTGGTGCATGTTGTCGTGACAAACATCAATGCGCGGTTCCGTCTCCGCAAGGAGTAAGAACATGATTTCTGAAACTTTCGATGGCAAATACCGATGCAGACAAACGAGGAGCAGCGAGAGCCATGTTTTTTGCTAACAAGAAATGGTGGAACGCGGTTCCTCCGCGGGAGGGCTCTTGTCCCAACAGACTTCGTCTGCGTGTCTGCTTTATTTTGCCGGCCGGTTACTTTTTCTCTTTATTTTTGTCTGTGTATGCTTAGTTTTTGGAACAAGCAGATTACAGAAGGATTTACTCGAATTTTATTGTATGCAGCAACCTGGCTAGTTGCGCCATTTTAAACGGTGACATCATCTCTTGTTAGCAAAAGCAAACATGGCAGCTGCTGCAGCTTGTTCGTCTGCGTTGGCGTCTGTCATCGGAATATTCAGAAATGTAGTTCTGACTTCTCAAAGAATCGGAGCTGTGCTTTGAAATTTGGCACTATAAACTGCACCACTAAGATACACCTTTGACGAAAATTTGAGGTACATAAGGGCAGGTACCGATTTTCCCACTCGATTTGTCGCCGATCCCGCTACCTTTGCCACCCTACATGCTTATAATTTTTGGTTCATCATAGGATGCCCCAATATTTGTAAAATTAGTTTTAAGTGTAGATCCAATATCACACATTGAATTTCACATATATCAATGGCTGAAGCCCGTTGCTGCTGCATGACATCACATAATACATAGGACCGTAGGATGGTTGGGATCAAAGGTGTTTAAAGACAATCATTGATGCGCGTATATATTCAGTTTGTAATTACATGGCCTGCTGGGTTGTAGCCTGTTGAAATGGGTCTCTTGTGGTCCAATTCCCGGGCTTGTTTCCTTCTCTCTGCGTTTTGGTCGGCCTTTGGAGTTAAAGGCCGACCTAAAAAGACAAAGAAGGAAACTGGCCCTCGATTTCTGCTTTCCACCCAAAAGAGAAGGAGAGGTTAGCTTCCAGACCCGCTGCTTTGGAAGAGCATGAGAAAAACATAGGGGGGGGGGGGGGGTCTTCTTTCCGGCAGAAGCTACACCGTGCGCGTTGGCCCTTAATCTATCAAAGGTGCACTAAAGTGGTTTCTGAGGTCATCTGTTCATAATGATAACTCCTATAGGCTCTATACTTCGTCTCACCTTAGCTTAGACTAGCTGCGAAGGTTGTGCTACACAAGATAGTACCCCGGACTGGCGGCTGGGCTGCACGAGCACTCGTGCAATCTCCGAGGCATCATCCAAAGCAATTAGCTCGCGCTTTTAGCATGTGTGGCCAATGACAGTCTATGCTAAGGTGAGACGAAACATAAGCATACTAAAAAATAAAAAATCTTGCTCATGCAATGCTTATTTCCTTGTCAAAAATGTGGTTTAAGATCGCAACACGCCCCTTCCTTAGCGGAATTTTCCGCTGAAGAAAAACACTGCATAATCCGGCCGTGGCGAAATTGAAGTGACGAAAAATGCTCGTCATCCAATCGCAAGCCACCCCTCTGATAGCAGACAATGCCACATTGCCTGCTATCGAAGAGCCACTTTGCGATTGGCTGAGTTCCGATAACTAGTTCAGATAAGAGTAAAACAGAAAAGGAAAATACTTTTTGGTTTGAACCGTGCTTTTCTCTCGGCAAGCATGTGCTTGTCGTCTGAGTTATAGTCATTCCCTCTCTCAAGCAGTGCCGCAACTATTGCATGCATGAAAGTTTAGTGTCATTTGTACGCATTAATGTTTAAGAACCAGAATGGAGAGATATTTTCAGCCAAAACAATGAAACTATTTGCAATCTGGCAGATGCTAATCAAACTAAGCATGTCTTGTGTTGTATTCAACAATTGACAGCACCCACATCCTCATCCAAAAAAGTTGACATGCATTTCCAGGCATGCTTTATCCATCCTAGGAAAGTGAAGTGTGTGGCGCATCTTTAGAGGTGCAGCTAAAGACACACCCCCCAGTGAAGGGGTTGCTGTGTCGTACATGCTCTAAACATTTTTAAAATGTTAGACAAAATGTTTTAATCACAAATGTTTGTACCCTGACATGCCTTCTCTTCATTTGCATTTGCACAGCAGTGCCGGCAGCCAACAGAAACGTTTCGTCACTGAGTTTTATATCTTGTGGCATTTGAGTGTCGTTTGAAGTTTTTTTCACTCTCTATTCTTGCTACTTCCATTTTCTTATGCTGTGATAATAACATGAACTTTTAGGTTGTCACCGGTGTCAGAAAGACACAACAGGAGACACTGCTCCCCTTTATTATTTGGAATTTGAGGAGGCTTCAGAAGTTCGTGAAGCGGGGTTGGACCCAGCCTGGTCGGCTCTGAACTCGCTGGTTGCCGACCCATCAGTCACAGCAAGGCCGCCAGCCGTGAGTACAGCTGTGATGCCGGCCACTGCTGAGACTGCATTTACCGGGACATAAGCCACAACCACAATCAGGATGTCAGCCGTGACCCCCCCCCCCCAAAAGGGTAAATTTGGGGAGCTTTTAAATGACAAATCAATGAAGGGAATTCGGCATACCCCACCAAAGGTCCAGGGATTAATGACATGCAACCCAAATTTGGGCTACAAGGCACCGTGCCTTCCTTGATCATATCAAGGTA
This sequence comes from Ixodes persulcatus, assembly GCA_013358835.2. Lineage (NCBI taxonomy): Eukaryota > Metazoa > Arthropoda > Arachnida > Ixodida > Ixodidae > Ixodes > Ixodes persulcatus. The sequence goes on along the minus strand of JABSTQ010006047.1, from coordinate 267,568 downwards.
CCTTGGCTGGGATTTGAACTCGGAGAACGGGCGTTTGTAGGCTCGCATTTTGCCTCAGATCCACTGAGGTGGCTACCCTTGACTGGGATACAAGCATGCAATGAATTCTTATGCCTAAAAAGACTTCACGTTCCAAATCCTCAGGTGATGGCATCACACGGTGAAGCGTGTGGAGGCCAAGCAGTCGCGACTCCACCTGCGCTTCCAAGGGGGCAAGCCGAGCCTGACGCAGTGATTGTAAGATGCAGACTACATTTTCTGCTAATGTTGCGGTGCAAGTAACTGGAAAATTGATTGAGCAGAAAGTAGGATTGATATACTAATAGTGTACGTATTATAGCGATGCAGTGAAATATGAATGACATAGCCAAGTTTATTACCTAAAGAAGCGCAAAAAATACCAGGACGAGGAATTAGACAGACAAGAGCGCAGTCGCAACTGATTTTCATTTGGGAAAACAATCATATATATAGCTTTGAACAAACACATACTCTCTCCTAAGATCTGTTTAACCCCCGTAACAAAAAGGAAAACTCATTCCCCCATAAGGAAAGGGACGTGTCACTTATGCAGTTTTTTCCCTTTGCCTGGATTTCGAAGGCCTCATGCAGTTCTCTAGAAACCCTATCCGTGTATCTAGCCAGAAACCTGCGTCGCCAAATGACGGGACACATGAGCGACGACTGCAGTGAGTGGCAAGATGTCTCGATGGAGTGGCTTTCGTCGCCGCAGCGTGTTCCGTGCACGATCATTGAAACACCTTCCGGTCTTGCCAATATAAGACGAGCCGCACGACGTTGGAATTTCGTAGACAACACCCGTAGTACACTCCGTGTACTTTGTGCGGTGCCTGGTATCACAGGGATCGTTCGATACAATGGGATTGTTGATCCTACGGCACAGCCGCCCCAGCTTCTTGGGTGCAGTGGACACCACAGGCACATCGTAACGCGAGGCAACATTCTTAAGATTATGCGTGACTGTGTGCATATACGAGATTAACACCGGCCTCGTCGTATTCCTGTCGCGGGGCTGCCTCTGTAATCCTTTAGTCTTCTTTACCAGGCTCTCTGCCACCTCGATCAGAGTGCCCTGAGGGAACCCCGCTCTAGACACATAGAGGCAGTACTTCTTTTCACGACTTTCGAATGGGCAGAGCTATACGGGAGAATGGCCTTTTTTGACATTGGCTGGTACGTCCAGCAAATGTGGTCCTTCTGGAGACTTAACCGAAGATCCAGGAAGTGCAACTGTCCCTCTTTTGGCTCCTCATGCGTAAAGTTTAAGCCACTGCCACAAGTCCTAAACACTTTCTACACTTCCTTCACTTCACGTTCTAGTGTGTCAGCCTGATTACTCAGAATGAGGAAGTCATCCACAAATCTATATATTTTGAACCTGCTAGAGACTCGTAGCTTCTCTAAGATGGCTCTTCCGCACGCACAGAGAAAAATGTTGCACAACACAGGTGCCACACAAGAGCCAATGCAGATGCCCCTCTTTTGCACAAAGGTATCTCCTTCAAAAGAAAGAAATGTATGCTTTAAGTAATAAGTGAGAAGCTCAAGACGTCGAAGACCTTTTTTATTCAGTTCCTCACGACCCCCTGTTTTCGTCTGTGAGAGAGTGCATTGACAGGAACGGTATTCTTCCGTTCCAGAGTTCCTGTGGGATTAACGTTGACCATTTTCTTGAGCTCCTCACTTATTACTTAAAGCATACATTTCTTTCTTTTGTAGGAGATACCTTTGTGCAAAAGAGGGGCATCTGCATTGGCTCTTGTGTGGCGCCTGTGTTGTGCAACATTTTTCTTAGTGCTTGCGGAAGAGCCATCTTAGAGAAGCTACGGGTCTCTAGCAGGTTCAAAATATTTAGATTTGTGGATATGACTTCCTCATTCTGAGTAATCAGGCTGACACACTAGAACGTGAGGTGAAGGAAGTGTAGAAGGCGTTTAGGACTTGTGGCAGTGGCTTAAACTTTACGCATGAGGAGCCAAAAGAGGGACAGTTGCAGTTCCTGGATCTTCGGTTAAGTCTCCAGAAGGACCACATTTGCTGGACGTACCAGCCAATGTCAAAAAAGGCCATTATCCCGTATAGCTCTGCCCATTAGAAAGTCGTGAAAAGAAGTACTGCCTCTATGTGTCTAGAGCGGGTTTCCTTCAGGGCACTCTGATCGAGGTGGCAGAGAGCCTGGTAAAGAAGACTAAAGGAGAACAGAGGCAGCCCCGCGACAGGAATACGACGAGGCCGGTGTTAATCTCGTATATGCACACAGTCACGCATAATCTTAAGAATGTTGCCTCGCGTTACGATGTGCCTGTGGTGTCCACTGCACCCAAGGAGCTGGGGCGGCTGTGCCGTAGGATCAACAATCCCATTGTATCGAAAGATCCCTGTGATACCAGGCACCGCTCAAAGTACACGGAGTGTACTACGGGTGTTGTCTACGAAATTCCAACGTCATGCGGCTCGTCTTATATTGGCAAGACCGGAAGGTGTTTCAATGATCGTGCACGGGAACACGCCGCGGCGACGAAAGCCACTCCATCGGGACATCTTGCCACTCACTGCAGTCGTCGCTTATGTGTCCCGTCATTTGGCGACGCCTGGTTTCTGGCTAGATACACGGATAGGGTTTCTAGAGAACTGCATGAGGCCTTCGAAATCCAGGCAAAGGGCAAAAACTGCATAAGTGACACGTCCCTTTCCTTATCGGGGAATGAGTTTTCCTTTTTGTTACGGGGGTTAAACAGATCTTAGGAGAGAGTATGTGTTTGTTCAAAGCTATATATATGATTGTTTTCCCAAATGAAAATCAGTTGCGACTGCGCTCTTGTCTGTCTAATTCCTCGTCCTGGTATTTTTTGCGCTTCTTTAGGTGATCATAAACCAACTGGCCCAAATTGCTGCCTTAATGAAGTTTATTATTACAGAAAAAATAATATAGTACATATATGCATCAGTTTCCAGCAGTTTTCCTATGTCGTTTTTTGTTCCAAGAACACAGCTACATTACGCAGAGCACACCCAGATTACACGGAGCACACCCACATTATATGGAGCACACCCAAAATGAGCTTATTAAGTTATCGCTGTGCTCATATTGTTAGTGAGGAATTAAATATGAAGCAGTTTGTTCCATCTGTGGAAAACCCGGAGAACCCAACTCAAAGGGGTCATCTCAGACCCTTGTAAAGGTCCTGGTGAAAGAGCTTGCGTGCACGGGTCAAGCAAACGAGCTGTACAGAGTGAACAAGAAATAAAATGAATTTAATGGCAAAAGCAGCGCGAAGCAAAAAAAAAATCATATATAAAAATATCATATGTTGCAAGTGGCCAACTTGGATGCCTCGCTTTACACAACAAGCACTATGCCTATTTTATCACATGTTATTAGATTTTAACCAATGCTGAAAATATTTTTGATAACTCGCTCTTCCTCGACTAGCAATGCCAAGTGTCTAATTTATGGAGAGAACAAGGGTTGCCATAATGTCCAAGCATGGCGATCGCAGAAAAAAATGGATAGGTTCAGTGCTGCCATTTATCTCTGATAAAAAGGCCCCCCCCCCCAAAAAAAAAAAAAAAAAAAAAAAAAAAAAACGGTGTGGCGTGCTTTGATGGTGCACCCACAAGCAGCGTGCCATCAAAACCTGTGACGTGCTTAGTTGCGCCACGGGAGCCGAGCGAGTGACTTCCAGTGTAACACTGGTGTAGCATCGAAGCTTGGGACTTGCCAAGCAAAAGTCAAGCACATCTCAGCCGGACACACACCCACAGCACATTTTTAGGAGTTCCCAAGGAACCTCCAGGCGGTGCAGCATGTACCAAAACCCATGCGCTTTGTTGTTTATATTTCAGTATATTGTGAGAGTACCTTGGTGTCTCAGTACTCAAGTGGGAGTCGAGAGCTATGAGGAGACAGCCCTCCAAATTTTGAAAAAGGCAATGTCTTGTGCTGTATCTGATGATGTGCTTGTGTGCATCTGTTCGATAGGACCACAGAGTACGGCAGTCTTAAGGATCTCAGAGAGCATACACAGGCCTCAGGCTGTGATACCTTGGCTGGGATTTGAATGCGCCAACCAGGCCTCTGTAGGTTGGCCCTTTGCCTCGGAGCCACTGAGGTAGCTAGCAAGCATCAAATGAATTGCCAAGCCAAAATAGACCTCCTGTTTTGTATTCTCGGGTGATTGCCTCGCAGGATGAAGTTTCTCAAGCTGGTGGGACACAACCATCAACTCCTCCACCCGTGGTGCCCACGGCACAAGCTGTGCCTGATGCAGTGATGGTGAGATACAGACCACATTTTCTGCTAATGGTCCAGTGCAAGTACAGTAGAATTGTCATAATAACGAATCTTGCAGGATCACAGAAAAACAAATTTTATAATCTGAAATTTGTAAGATCCAAGTACGGACCATATTACCAAATTTTCTAGACTATTAAGCCGCACCCCCTATTTGAGACATTTTCACGGAAAAGTTTGTATTTAAGTCACACCATTCTATGAAAACGCACATTTTTTGGCGATGACAGCAGCCTGCGACGTGCTGCCACAGCGTCGTTACAGCGGCTCTGCGGGTTTCACTTAAGTATGTTAACAGGGAACATTGCAAATTGTTTGTTTCATAGCCAAAAGGCTACAAAGCCCTTATCTGCATAAAGTGGAACACTGCATCTGGAATAAATATTCCTTGATCAAAATTGTGGTTAATGTATGTAAACTACAGATAGTAACCCTTTTTACCAGTGGCTATGTAACTATGTGGGTAAGGTAATGTTCCTCAGATAGGTACCATGTTGCATACTTCTACAAATTTTATCAGACCGCATCTGTTTCTCATGACAGCTATACTTTTTTTCAAAGATTGACATTGGCCAAAATATTCTGCTGACAAAGAAAAAGTTTGAAGACTTGCACGAACAGATGGCTGACAGCCTCTTCACCAAGGAGGCTGCCACATCGATCTGGGGGACGGATGTCCTGAAGGGGAAAAGCCCTACAGGGAAAATATCAAACAAAGCGAAGTCTCAAGGGCAAACAGAGGCCTTCCCTGCCTGACACCAGAAAAGGTGAATGTGTTGCGAGGCAAGTAACATTTGTTTTTATGATTTATCAGTGCTCTAAAGGCCCTGTCACACTGAGGCAACACGACGGCAACAGCAACACAAGACGCGGTCCAACAGTCGGGTAACTTGTTGCTTGCTCCCCGTGTTGTCCGACAAACCTATCACATCGCCGCAACAGCAGCACAACAAGGACGACAACTAAAATATTGCCTCGGTATGACAGCTTTCGGCAACAGAAACAGCAGCAACTTGTGTTGGACAACTTGTGTTGCCCTGATCGCTGGCTGAGTGAAGTTCGGGCCGGCAACACGACAACACAGATAGCTTCGATGGCAGAGCTAGTTCCCTGTCAATAATGTCTTGTTCAAATGAACGCTTGGAAAACATTATTCAACAATAATTAAGGCTGGCATGCAGCTAAAATAATTTGATAAATGTTTTTACTGCATAATTATGGAAAGCGATTGTCGAAATGGTCACAGCTACGGTCGTGAATATTCAGACTGGTGTTGAAATTAGAACAGCTGAGAGTTCATCTTACATTACTGCTAGTGAAATATAATGGCATGCCTACTCACCCGTTGATAAATTATAATAAAAATAATCCATGAAAGCAGATATAAAAAAATCGAAGCATTAAAACGACCATTCTGATCATGATTGTTGATGCTTGGAATTTGGAAACAGCCACTACCAGACACCTGATTCGTTTCAAAAATACCCAGGACGTTTTGGGGAATGAAGCAGTCACATAGGAGGCTGTAGGCAAATAGACAGCGTTGCAAAATATTTATTCTACCGATCGTTATGAAGGCCGATCATGTCGGTGTTGCAGTTTTTAAGCACTGTGAGTTCAGCTGAAAACCACGCTACAAAAGACGCTTTGAAGTACGGCCGGTGCTAACTCAATTTTACAGTAGAAATAGGAACTGCATGAAAGAAAGAACCGGACAGAAATCCCGAACACGTATCAGCGATGTCACTTTCTTCGGTTTGGGCTACGTGCTTTGTCAGCGAATGAAGATCATTTTGATACAAAAAATGGTGGAAAATACTTCCCGTGTCAAGATTTCTAATCATAGTCGCTGGTTGATGTCGTCCCGTGGTAATTTCCGGCCCTCCAAACGCACTAGCACTTTGTAGAGTCATATTTCCAGCGACTCTGCGCCGCACATGAACGAAGGTAAACCGTCAAGATGGCGGAGTGTTCCCCGTGTTGTCCCCGCCATCAGCGTGGTGCGACAGGGTGGTCGGACAACAAATAGGGAAACACGGTTGCCGGGTGGCAGCAACATGTTGCCCGACTGTTGTTGCCACAATGTGACAGGGTCGCCGGCAACACGATTTCCTTATGTTGCTGGATAGAGTTGTCGAACTGTTGCCTCAGTGTGACAGGGCCTTTCAGATTCATTTTGCCAGCAACCCTCTGCTATCAACAGCAGATAAAGCTTTGAAGCGAAGTTTTGGGGACAAGGAAAAGGCCAGTGTAGTGGTGCTTTGGGTGTTCGATTCATTGGTTACACTGTGTGAGGTATAACTGTTTGTCAGGTAAAGTGATGTTGGTTCATGCAGTAGTTGAGTAGTTTAGACATTGGAAGTGACTACTAACCTGGTACCTTTAATATGCAACATGCGGTAGTGGAAGCGTTATGTTCGTGCTCCGGAGTACGAGAGTTTGGCACTCCGTTCACTAAACTGTTATGAGCACTGCCAAAGACTGACGCTGGAGTACGCTCTCCGTGCACCTACCCTTGAAATGTGCACTAAAGATGTCTCTAAGATTGTGTGTTCTTCATGATAACTTATTTCACAGACTCCAAGCATATCCTAGAAGTCCAAAAATTATGCTCATGCGATGTCTACTTCCATACTAAAAATGTGATAGAAGTTTGTGCCATGCCATTTTCTGAGTGGTGCAGGTGCCAATGCCCATTTCTGAGAATTCAGCACAGGTGCCTGCAGCGTGATGACGGGCGCGCGTCCGCCAATCGCAAGCTGCCTCTTTCAGAAAGACAGTTTGTGATTAACTGACACACGCCCATGCTCACGCCACCGGCACCTTCGCTGAATTCGGTGTGCCAGATTTTTCCGTTCCAAAAGGGGTGTCATGAACTTCGATCACATTTTTAGTAAAACAGATAGACGTCATACGAGCATACTTTTTGAATTTCTAGAACGCTTAGAGCCCGTAGAATGAGTGCACAAAGGACAAACGATGTCAGAAATGTTATTAGTGTACCTTTAAAGGGGCCCTGCAATCATATTTGAGCGTCTCACTTTTTTGCGGTTTCCACGCCTCTTGGGGTTCGGGCAAGCCAGCGGGCACAAGGAGAGTAACTAAATATCAGTGCGTCATATTATACCCTGACGACGCGGAAACCTCCTCCACCTAAGGTGGCGACCCGCGGTGCCGAAAGCGTGCAATATGTGAGGTCTTTGGTCCTGGCCTTACTACCGGTCAGAGCAGCTAAAAGTTTTTTTTAGTCAAAATACAAAATATAAGTGGCACGAACCGTTTCAATTATCTATGAAAGTAGTTTTTGTTCAGTATTTTACATCAAAAAAAGAAACAAATGCAGTTTATAAAGTACGGAAACAAGAAATGACCGGTCGACATACCCGCCACCAAGCGGTGGAAAATGCGGCGCATACTAGAAAGGGTAATGGGATCAGGCACCGACGAGCAGCCAGCGTAAAAAGGACCCGGATATACGCGGCAACGCTGCGGTCGTATACGGACTCGAGGATCCGACCGGTTCCGAGCCTTCCGAAGGCTCGGAACGCTCGGAACGCGTTTGTTTCGCTTGTGGTTTGGCGGTATGGCAGCACGAAGTGGCTTCCATTCTGAACTGTGCTGAACTGATCTTTACCCCTTGATTGCTGTTGTTTGTGGCCAATGGAGTGTCATGCCGATTTAGTGTTTAGTCGCGCAGCAAATGCAATGCGAGCCGCCCTGGCTGCCCGCTTCATACAGCCTATCCAGAACGTGCTTTATGGCGCTGTCGACACGGAGTGCGGCAGCTGTGAGCGTTCGCTGAGCTCATTACCTCTCCTCTAGTTCAGTGTCTTGTCTGAAACCGAATATCAACAGACCTTGCTCTCGCAAAAGATTCAAAGATGCACTTCGTATTATTACCGACTGATTTGCTTTACACTCTCAAATCACATACTTCTATAGTCTGCATTTATTAACTCTTTTTTTGAAGAATTAGTATCTTCGCAGCTCGTGTCCATGCTAATGCTCATATTGTAACTCCACATCCAGAAGTGGCTGTGCAGCTTTTCGATAGTTACGATCCTTCTTGTTCGTGTGTGCTGTTTAGTCATTGGTTTTGGAGTATGAATCTCTGAGGATTGCAGCAGGAGTAAAGGAGCACGGACTTAAAGGGATGCTGAACCGAAATTTGTATTTCACGAAATAAGGTAGGACGCTACAAACCTCACAATATCACTTTTACAGCGATATCTCGCATGGAGGGTTTTATTTTTGGAAATAAGGGACGAAATCGAACCAGACTACGATTCTTATTTCCTCCTCTTTGCTTCATACCCTCAAGGAGGTGAGCCGAAGCTAGGAACAAAGACACGAGGCCACTTCATTTCATTCTCAACTGGTCCACCAGAATAGCTACGTCAGATTCTTTGCTCAGTAGCACCCTTTTCAAAAATATGACTGCCCGTTGGGAGATATCGCTGTATGAGTGATGTTCTGGGGTGTGTAGAGCCACATTGAACGTTTATTTTAGTTCACCATCCCCTTAACATACCTGGATATAAGTGCACTTCGGTACGATAGAGAAAATTCAACTCAGGAAGATCTTTGAATTCTGCAGCACGAACTCTCTCTCCCCCCCATGCTCCGAGCTGCGGCATACTGAAACACTGGAACAGTCATGTTAGCTTTCATAGTAGTAAAAACATCGATAACAGCAATGCTTGTGGGTATTCTCTGTTGGTATGAGTTTTTGTTGGCACATGCTGGTTTATGCAAAAAGTGCATCAATGAACTTGCATTCTCCTTCACTTTCAACTGCCCATGTCTCCTCATAACTACGCAGCTTAACAAGATGCATAAAATAAGGATTATTGATTTTTTGACAGCGGCCAATCTTCTTGCTTAGTGTCCGTAAGCCTCGGACGTAGGCACACAGTAAAAGGTTCCGAATGGTACATAAACTACTGCATCTTCTAGCCGCATGTAACTTTTGATATTGTTGCAGTTGTTTTGGAAATAGCCAGTGATCTGGTAAATACTTTTCACCAAGATAAAGTCAAAACAAGATACAAAAGTATGAACACAAGCAGAGATTTTTAATTACATGACATCGCAAGAGGAGTCCTCTCTCTCCTTTGGAAACATTCTGTAAATAAATACTTCTGCTGCTGTTCACACATTTATATCTTGCTTAGTATTAGCCAGTAAATGTTTGACCTTTCCCACTCAATGCATTTCTTTTTTAGACGTCTTCATTAGGCGTCTTGTCGAACATCAAATACCAATGGACCAAGCAGTGCAACGTGCTAAGGCGATTAGAAGATATCTTAGTGAGAAATGCACAGATTCGAGAAGGTAAAAGAGCAGGTAAGGGAACAGCAAGGCTTGCATTGTCTTCATTTTGGTGTGGGCTCGTCTGTAGATTAAAGGAATTATAGCTTGTTGTGCTCTGGCTCTCCATTTCTCCGTAAGGAAGGAGAAAGTCATCATGAATGGCATCTGTAGAGAAGCCATTGTTTGCTTGTATAGTCGCTAGAAATATAGTAAAGGTTTTCGAAACGTATGGCAGTGCGTGCCTACAGCACTATTCAAGACTACAATTAACTATCAACGTCGCTTTGAGGAACCTCACAATCTGCGACCCATAGCTGACAGAGTGCCTTCACGTGGCATGGTCACCGCTGTGAATGGCAGGCCCCCATTGTCACAGATGCCTCAATGTGGGATGGCACAATGTGGTGGCATGATCAATAATGCGATCATGTTACGCATGACAAACTGCGTAAGCCTCAAGGAGCCAATTGCTACAAGACAGGAAACCCTGAATTATATTAGTTTATAAGAAAACGATTATCCTTTCTGTACTGTGTGTGCTACCGGCTGTGGTCTGCGAAATATCAGTCACATTAAATTAAGCTAACACCGTTAACTTTTTTAATGCCACAACAATAATTAGAGATGTCGCTGTACATCACCTTACATGATAGTATGAATCTCCATTCAACTCTTCTTGGTGCACCTGTCATCTGCTCATTGGAAGCAATATCTCCGAAAGGAAGTGCTGCCAAAGCTACAGCACTTGAACATCTCATTGATTGTAGTCACGCACCACAGTTTTGACCTTGCTGGCTTGCATTTTAGTGCTTCCCCCAAAGCACACTATTTTCTCTGCTTTGCTGCTCTCCCCCTATGCTTCTTGCCTGTTTTTCTACTTTATCTGCACGAGTGCTCCCGCTGCTTTCTGACAGAGTTCAAAGTTGCTTTCCCATGTGTAGCTATTCACTGCACAGTGGTGGCCAAGCTGGCGCTAGTGAGCCGCATATGCAGGGTGTCTAACGACCGGGAAAACCGGGAATTGTCAGGGAAATTTTAATTACTGGGAAAAATCGGGGAATAGATTTGCAATTTTCCCAAGCGCCCCAACCTGCGCGCGAGGAATTGTGGGAGAGACTGTCCCTCGCCTGGCCGCTCTGCCTTGAGATTGCATTGCCTTATCGCTTGTCTCCTCTTAATCCTCTGTTTTTCGATTCCATGACCTATTTTTATCTATTCCAGTGTATTTTTTATTGCTTCTAAGTGTTTTCATTCTCTTCTGCACGCGATATTTCTTGCATATATATAGTATTTGTGTCTTTATTTTGCCTTTTTCGACGGGAGTGCCGACGGACTACACGCTGCTTCGCGCGTCGATCGTTCCCCCGGTGAGTACTGCCGTTGCTACCGATTCCTATCGCGCTGTTAGCTGTTCATTTTGGTTCATTTGACCCGGGTGCAGTCGCGAGGAGCCGTTTATGAACGCCCGGATACATGTCATAGGGGTAGGCAGAGCTCTGAATCAACAATTGCGACGCGAGAGCCGAGTGCGGTGCGATTTAGCCGCCCGCACTCGCTTCGTTGACTCGCACTGTAGCGTGTGCCTTCGAGTGCCGCTTACTTGACAAGGATACAGCCTGCCGCTTTGCCGTCGCGAATCATTTGTCCGAATGCCTGCGAAACCATAACACCGTTCGGCATATCCAACGCTACGGCGCCTGGCAACGGCACGCAGTTGTCTTCACTTAAACGCTTCGCAGGACGCTGTCGTTTGGAAAGCGGTGCCAGGAAACATGCTGCACACTGGCAGTATTGCTTGCACAGCCTGGCACACAGCAAACTGTACCATGCGGGCATGTTCCTGCTGAAGGTGACCTAAAGAAATAAAATACCTTGAGCTGACATCTTGACTAGAGAAATAAAATTATCGAAGGAACTACGAGGTCAAGATTACTGCCTGGGTGACAGCACATCTCTGTACTTGAAAACGGGTGTTTGCAACTGACAATCGCTTAGTAGACTATAGATTAAGAAGGCATACTATAAGCGCATACAAGCCGCGACGTTGCAAAGGGCTTGCGCCTCTGCGCGCAGTTTGTCAGGCACCGCAGCGTTGGATATGACGAACGGTGTTACGGCTTTGGAGGCATTCGGACAAATGATTCGCGGCAACACATCTATACACTTGAAAAAGGGAGTTGGCAACTGACAGCCGCTTAGCAGATAGATTACGAAGGCATGCATGCCATAGGCGCATTCAAGCCGCGACATTGAGCCGTCGGCGTTTGCGAAGGGATCGCGCCGCAGCGCGCAGTTGTCAGGCGCCGCAGCGTTGCATATGCCTCAGCTTCGCAAACATTTGGACAAATGGTTCGCGGCGTCAAAGCGGCGTGCTGTATCTTGGTCAAGTAAGCGGCACTCGAAGGCATACGCTACAGTGCGAGTGAATGGAGCGAGCACGGGCGGCCAAATCACAGCGCACTCGGCTCTCGCGTCGCGATTGGTGATTCAGAGCTCTGCCTACCCCTATGACATGTGCGCGGGTGTTCATAAACGGCTCCTCTCGACTACACGCGGGTCAAATGAACCAAAATGTACAGCAAACAGCGCGATAGGAATCGGTAGCAACGGTATTACTCACGTGCGAAGCGGCGTGTTGTCCGTCAGCACTCCCTTCGAAAAAAAGGCATAATAAAGACACAAATACTATATATATGCAAGAAGTATTGCGCGCATAAGAGAGTGGAAACACTTAGGAGCAATAAAAAAATACACTGGAATGAGTGAGAATATAGGTAATGGAATCGAAAAACAGAGGATTAAGAGGAGACAAGCGACAAGGCAATTGATCTCAAGGCAGAGCGGCCAGGCCAGGGACAATCCCTCCCACATTTCCTCGCGCGTGGGCCGGGGCGCTTTTAAAGCGCCCCGGCCCACGCGACGACCATTACTTTTCTGATTACTTTATTGTGTGACCGCTTATATCGTCAACACTCATAACAGTGAACTGCCTTGCCTGTTACCCTTTCACAGGTCCTCTCCCACCACCACCTTTTTTTTTGTTTTTTTTTCATTGTTTCCTAGCATGCTGGAAAGTGGCCTTTGTGTCCATTGGCCTCCCTCTCTGTGGGGGAAAATGCTAATCCTCCCTCCATGATTTCCAGAACACCGTTTTGACCAAGACTGTTTCCGGGAGTTTGCAAAAGAATGGATCGTCTGACTGTTAAAATTAGTGTTTTAAATTTTGCTTGAAGTGTGAATTCTGTTACTAAGCATAAAAAAATAACATATTAAAGGTGTATTTCGATTTTGGTTTTTGTGATATAAAGTACAATATTTTCTTTAGTTTAATAGTGTTTTAAATTTTGTTTGAAGTGAATTCTGTTACTAAGCATAGAAAAACAATATATTTAAGGTGTATTTCTATTTTTGTTTTTGTGATTTATAAGTGCAATATTTTCTTTAGTTTAATAGTGTTTTAAATTTTGTTTGAAGTGAATTTTGTTACTAAGCATAGAAAAACAATATATTTAAGGTGTATTTCTATTTTTGTTTTTGTGATTTATAAGTGCAATATTTTCTTCAGTGTATTCAAGATTTAAATAAAGTTGGTTCCATTGACCAAATCTTCATTCTTGTTATCATTGGTTCAGAGCCATTTCGGCCTCTTATTTTTAAGGGGTCTAATGGGGCCTGAAGGGAGGGGTGAGGGGGTTGAAGGGCTGACGGGGTGAAGGGCTGTGGGGCTGGAGGGTTTTTCTGTGGGGTATCCCTGAAGGGTTTTCCTGTAGGGTATTTTTGAAGGGTTTTGAAGGTCTGTGAGGTCCCATAATCCTTCAAGGCTGATGGGCCCTTTAGAATTATTTTCAATAGGGGTGCCTTTAATATGGCTTTCTTTCATGGTGTTATGAAGTGTTGTGATGTGTTAATGTCAGACGTGCGTTGGACGATATTGTTGATAATGATGATGTTAATATCAATGAGTGCTGTTTTATCTTGTTTTTGTTTCATGACTTTTTTTTTGTTTTGTTTCTTTCTATTTCTTGGTTTTTATTGTGACGCATTACTTATGTTCATATATTTACATGGATGATATGGATCGGAATGGTTTACTGATGTCTATGTTTATTTGAATTTTGTTGTTTAATTATTGTATGCTGTTTCTGTTGACTTCTATAGGGGGAAAGGGGGGGTGGGGCTGGCGGCCACGTCAGAGTGGGGCAAACGTTCTGGTTTGCCCCACTCCCTCCCCACTCAAAAACAAGTTGGTACGCCACTGCTCAGGCCTGTTGTCCTTGGCAAGCTGGATATACTTCCTTGCTCCAAGTATTTATTTTTTTTGGGTTCATGGTGGCATGTCGCACAGAGCGACACATACACGTCTCAAATCTAAACTTTAGAATTCCCATCGACGTCATCCCGCAGCAAATGCAATCTCAATTTTCTGCTTAAATTGCGATCGGAGAATATAAAAGAAAATTAAGTCGTTATAATTTTAATATATAATTATTATTTACATTTAAGAATTAATACTATAATTTTTAGAAACGTTTATTATATTCTTAAATGCATCAATCCGAGTCACCCTTGCGTCCTGCGGGTTACACCACGTGACAACAAAGAGGGAACTCGAGTCACTGGTGTGAACAGTGGGATCACCCCAAAAGACTCCCGCATGACGTATAAAACAAGAATACGTTTTCCAAGTGCAATTTATGAAAATTGTATGCTAAAGTAAGATCAAGTAAGTAAAACTTTGAAGTCAGATCAAGTATGTAAAACTTTAAAGTATTTGTTTACTTGAGCAAACAAAAACAAGAGTTAAATTACAAATTATTATAATACGTGATACACCCGCTGCGTCGCACTGAACGGAAGGGTGTCCCTCTCTACTCACAGCAGCACAAAGGTGGGACAGCTTAGATGGCGCCGAGAAGACGACAGGCACCTCAAACCTACCGGCAACGTGCTTAATTCGGTGGGACAAGGCATGGATATACGGGAGTACGACAGGTCTGGTGGATGGCCTTTGTTTTTTCCTAGGACTAGTGTGCCCCCTAAACATCCTAACAAGGGACTCAGCAACACCCACCACAACCGCCGCTGGGAAGCCCGCAGAGGCAAGCCTTTCAACCTGAGTCACAAAACTTTACCCACACTTATGGTGACAAGATTTTAACAAAGACGCCCTGAGGCACGACCCAGCAATGGCCCTTTTCACCAATTTTGAGTCTGCCGAGTCATAAGAAAGTAATTCCTTCTTCGATCTGGGATCATGGGCCCAGCACACGTGTGACGTCCCAAGGCGGAGATTAATGTCCAAAAATTGCAAAGCCCCTTCTGATGGGATCCTCGAGCTTAAAACTGAGGCCCTGGGAACATTCAATAAAAATGTCTACAATCTCTTGAACCACTTGAACACGGTCGTTGTCAAGGCTGGATCTAAGGACAATGAGATAATCATCTACATATCTTAGCACTTTCAAAACGCGTCCGTCCAGTCTGCCAGCAATGCCTCTATCACACTTCGCCAGATAGATATCACTAAGCACCGGTGCTACGCTAGACCCTATGCAAATGCCACTCTTTTGCAAAAAGGTATCACCCTCGTAGGCAACGTAGGTTGACTGGAGGTAGAAATGCGGCAACTCTAGAAACGAATCAATCGACACACCTGAAGAGCTACTGAAGGCCACGGCCCCATTTGTTTGGATACATTCCTCCACGGCCGTCATGAGCTCTCCGTGGGGAATAGAATAAAACATATTCTCAACATCAAGTGACACGATGTCACAGGATCCTGGGTTATCCCCCCTCAAATATTTAACCAGAGCCTCCGAATTACGCCTCAAAAAAGGGTCATTTAGGGTGAGCCAGGACAGGTGGCGCTGAAGGAACGAAGATACATGCAGCTGCCACGAATCCTTTTGGGTGACAATAGCCCTAAACGGCATCAACTACTTATGAGTTTTCACCGTAAAGAAAGCTTCCAAGCTAAGACATTTCACTCCTGACACCAATTTTCGAAGCCAATCCAAATTAAGATCCACACAGAGCTGAACGGCACGCGCCTTAAAGGGGCCCTGCAATGACTTTTTTACTGGTTTTTAATTTGCACCGAACCTGAGCGCACTGAACGTAGTAACTTAATGAAACTTTTCTTTTCTCAAATTTTGCTTTATTTTAAAAGTTATATGCAAATTAGAATTACAAAAACGAGCAAAAAATAGCCTCCTTCATGACGTCGTAGGTCCTGGCTTGAGTGGCCGGGAACTAGAGGAAGGGTAGTGGGCTCATCGAGCGTTCACGGCTGCCGCACACCGTGTCGACGGCTCGAGAGGGCGCCCCTAAAGCATGTGCTGGATAGGCTGTATGAAGCGGGCTGCCAGGGCGGCTCGCATTGTATTTGCTGCGCGATTAAAGACTAATTCGGTATAACACTTCATTGGCCACAAACGACATCCAACACGGGATAAAGCTCAGTTCAGAACGGGAGCCACTTCGCGCTGCCATACCGCCAAATGGCCAAATCGCCAACCAAGCCCGCGCCGAAGGCCTTCGGAACGCTCGGAAGCGGTCGGATGCTCGAGCCGGTATACGATCGCAGCGCCGCCGCGTACATCCGGGATTTTTCTACGCTGGCCGTTCGTCGGGGCCTCATCCCACTAGCCCTTTCTAGTATGCGCCGTTTTTTTCGCCGCTTGGTGGCGGGTATGTCGACGGGTCATTTCTTGTTTCCGTACTTTACAAACTGTATTTGTTTCTTTTCTGATCTAAAATACTGAACAAAAACTACTTTCATACATAATTGAAACGGTTCGCGACACTTATATTTTGTATCTCGACTAAAAAAGAAGTTTTTAGCGGCGCTGACCAGTAGTAAACCCAGGACCAAAGACGTCACATTTCGCGCGCTTTCGGCAACGTGGGTCGCCCTCGTAGGCGGAGGAGGTTTCCGCGTCGTCCGGTTAAAATATGACGCACTGATATTTAGTTCCTCTCTCCATGCCCGCTGGCTTTCCCGAACCCCAAGAGACGTGGAAACCGCAAAAAAGGCAGACGCTTAAATATGATTGCAGGGCCCCTTTAACTTTCTTCAAATCCACACCCAAAAAGGATCTAAAATTTTTCTGCATTGCATGCCTCGATTTCTCTTGAAACATGTTATCAGGCACCACAACGAACCCGCCTTTTTTGTCGGACACGAACAGCTTCAGCTTTGACTCCTTAAAGAACGGCACGACCGCACTTAGCTTCACCTTGCGCACCGGTTGTCTGCCCTCCCTAGTGAGTCCTTCCAAACATTCGAGAACGCACCGTTCCCCATTGTCCGGGGTCACCTACTCAGACACCTGACGCACAAGGGCCAGCATTTCCGTGGGCTTGACGGAGGGCTCTGTGGCAAACTTTGGTCCCTTTTCCAGAATCTTCACAATCGCGGCCGGAGCCGAAGAGTCCCCCAGGAACACAACTTTGCCCTCTCCTCCGCGGATATCCTTATGCCTCTTATGCTGTATTCGCACGACGGAGTTTCTTCCCGAGGAGAAGAGAAAACGTCATCGAGTTCTGAGGAGGTCACGTGCTCCACGTCACGGATGTTCGCTGGTCCCCCGAGCTCGCGGCATGCTCGCGGGGATTTGAATAGAATCTGTCACAAGCCTACAGAATATCCGCCGTTCCGTCGGTATCCGTCGGAGCGGTCGGGCCCCATCTTTTGTCCCCCTGCTTTTGGGGAGGGATAATGATGAATAACTTTCAAGTGTGGGGTGCCTTTTCTTTATTATTTTTTGCCTGCCTTTTTGTTCGATGAGCCCCCGAAAGTCGCCAGCAGGCTTGAAGTGTGGGGTGTCTTTTCTTTATTATTTTTTCCCTGCCTTTTGTTCAATGAGCCCCCGAAAGTCGCCAACAGGTTTGAGAAAAGAAAAACTCCGGCGACTCAACTATATGCAACTCCGTCGTGCGAATGCTCACTTGGGGTTTCTGCACTGCTTCCTCCTTCTCGTGCCGTTTCCTTCTCTCAGCTCTATGACGTACTCGGTTTTCTCCGGGGATAAAGATCACTCGTGCGAATACACCATTAGGAAACGAGGCGCGAAGACGCTCCCACAAGAAATCTGCGACTTGCGCGGACTCTCTTCTACGCGACCGAAGGATTCTTTCAGCGACGCACATCACACGACGTTCGAAAGCACCAAACCCTTAAAGCCTCATGTAGAAGTCTCACTTGCCTCCACGATTCTGAACGAAGAATCTTGCACACGCGCTTGGCGTATCCAGCCGACGGAGCCACCAGCCCGAAAAGAGCTGGTGGCTCCGTCGACTTCGTTCAGAATGCGCGAGGAAGCAGTGACGTCACACGGCGCACAGCTGGCGCAATTTTTGGGATATGTCCGTGCTGTCGTTTTTACTACCAGTCGTTCGCCGTTTCCTCATCCCTAATAGATTTCAAGAAAGCCGTCCCCAAATTGTGCAGAAAGCCGGCGCTGTTTAATTTATTATTTCTCTTCGAAGCCACTCTTGTGAACACGACTTCCACAGTTGGCGTTTCGGACATAGACGCCGCGGTGGTCGTCGCACACTCGTAAAGCACCTGAAGCTAATTGTCCCCTTTCCGCCTATATTCTTTGGAAGCTGCTTGACCTGCAATGTTTGGGCCTGCTTCCGAGTAAATACCAGAATCTAATTATGTGACCATCTCTGTCCTCATTCGTTTCGGAGTGAAAAATAAACCAAAACGTTCACTGACGCGGGCCGATGACAATTTTGAAAAACGGTTGATTCTAAGTTCATTGCATATAAATTATGCACATCAAAATGCTGAAACGGCGAATGACGCAAAAAAAAATGTAACGAGAAAGTAACGGCGTTACTGTTTTTGCAGTAACTGTAACTGTAACACGTTACTTTTTGAAACCGGTAACTGTAACTGTAACAGAGTTACTTTTTCTCTCTAGGTAATTGTAACTGTAACACTGTTATTTTTTACTGGTAACGTGCCCATGACTGCCCTTGGGCGCCACCGGCCAGTGTTTGCCCTGCCCAGTGGCGGCTGTTTCAGGGGGGGGGGGGGGGGAGCAAAACACGCGCCTTGTCCCCCACTCTGAGAACTGGCGGGGCAAGCGCCCCCTTGCCCCCCCCCCCCCCCCCCCCCCCCCCGGTTGGTATGCCCATGGGCCTGAGACGACGTTGTGTCCTGAAAAATGCTGCAACAGATCAGTGACCCGAACCGAAGTCGCCGACTGCAGTTTCTGGAGTCTCGGAAGTCTCGAAACACGGCAGGGGCGGATCCAAGGGGGGGAGGGGGCGACCGGGGCGGCCGCCCTCCCCCCCCACTCTCCCCTCTTTTTGGAGGGCGATTTGACATGGGGCAGAGCCGTATATGTAGAGAGTTTGGCCATTCGTTGGGAAGTATAGGAGACAAATGAGGAGGCGCCATTGGCCGAAAGCGGGCTGGGCGTGTTCCAGGGCGTCTTCAGAAATTCGAATGTGACCAACCAGAAGCCGGAAATAATACCCTGGCGGTGGTCGCGAGAAACAAACCTGATAACTGCATTGGAGTAACTCTCGATGACTGAAAATATGGTACACGTGATGTTTCAATCACGCTCATCCAAAAGAATGGTGGAAGAGTGCGACAAGCGGAACGATTGACATAATCCGTACGCCAAGCGCCGAGGGCCGGGAATCTGCCGTCCGAGCGGTCACACTCTGTCCGAGCAAAACAGGGTTGAGCGGCGCATTCGTTTCTTACATCTTTCTGCATGATCATGATCAAAACAACACGTGCACCCTTTTTTCAACCACAAAGAGTCACTGCACTTCACTCTTACGCGCTTATTAAGACCATATACGAACATAGACCTTTGATCAGAACTGTTTCTCGCTACCACCGCCAGGAGATTCTTTTCGGCTTCTGGTTGGTCAAGAGAGCATGCCAAGCCCTCTTTCCGAGTCTGGCGCACGCCCTGGCTCTGCCCGCGCCTCCCATTGACCAAACTCTCTACATATACGGCTCTGACATGGGGGGACCCCCCTTGCACAAGAAAGAATGGGAGAATAGAATCGCTACAAACTCCCCCCCCCCCCCCAAAAAAAAAAAAAAACAAAAAAAAAAACGGAGTTCTGGATCTGCCCCTCAAACACGGTGAGACAGGAAATTCCTGTGAACTAGGTAGTACCAATGAAATCGGAAGCGATCACAGTAGTGAGCCAGTTAGTGAAGACACTAGTGATAAAATGGTGAAAGGCGACGGGAGATTTGAAGACAATTTCCTGTCCAAGTTTCCGAAGAGGCCCCTGCCAAAGTCGAATTTAAGGAGTCCGACGTCAGATGGTACCTTGTTTCGGCTGGCCTCAATTGGACGTAATCTTTGTGTGTGTGTGTGTGCATTTCTTAGTCACGTCTGTGATGATATTGAATTATTTGATGTTTTTCTGCACTACAGGCTTTTTTTTCTGTTAACAAAAATCATGCGCACGATAGTGTGCACGTGATCTGCCACCCCAGAACGAGCGCGTAGCCTCTGCTAGGGATCAAACAGGACATGTTCACATGGCAAAATGGAAGCCTGAAGTATCGCATTTTTTCGCCAATCCCGCCGAAGTTATGAAGTTCTGACGTCAGAAGTCACAGAGACCTATACATCAATCGTGGAAGATCATAATAGGATTTTTGAGTCAGTGTTATTCTGTTTTCGACCCGGTTTTACTCTGATGTGCTCGGTTCTGGAGCGATATTTATATAAAATCGAAAAGGTTCCACTCCGAAACCAGGTAAAACTGAATAAAACGGAGTAAAGCCGAAGGTAAATTCATAATCGAGTTGGTCCAAACTGGAGCTAGAAGTTCTTCAATAGAAACTTTTTAAAATTGTTTTACTCCATTACAGTTATTGAGACATCCTGGAAAACAAGAGGACGGAATACACCGCTAAAACTGCAGAGTTCCGATGACACCTGAGTTTTGTGGTTTGTCTATATATAATTATTCATAAATCTTGAGCGCACTATATGCACACACAATGTTCCCGTTCCCCATGGTCTCTTTTTTATGTTCCACTGGCAGCCGCATGTGTCATAATACGATAGAGGGCAATACGTAAGTAATCAGAAAAGCTAAAACACGTGACAAAAACGAGTCCATCTTCACTTTATTAACTGTTTGTTTTCTTTAATTAGTGTATATTGGACCAACCCAAGTTATATAGCTAAAAATAAAAGGTTTATTTGGCAGATAGAAGCCCATCGGGCTTCTATATGCACGTATACTCATTCAGCATTTTATCATGGCCGCGCCCGCCCCTCCCCCCCCCCCCCCCCCAATCAAAATCCTGGCTACGTGATTGTCATCGGGTATGTTTGCGGTACAAGTATTCTCCTGTGCTCAAAACGTAAAACTTTAGTACATAACACCTTTAATTTCTCCACTAAGCATGGCATTTAACCTGATAGATTCCCACTTAATAGATTTCAAGTTCTGTACGATCCTCATCTCAAGTGGTCCAATAGAAATTCCCAGTCGACCATTAAAAGTTCTCGATCCGATATGCATTTCTGTTTGACCAATAAAGCTTTCAGTTTAACCAATACAACTTGTTATCGCTCCTATAGAAGGACCAGTAGGCACTTGTATAGTTCCTGTATAGGCTCCCTACGGGAGCCAGAGTTGCGCCAGAGGAGCCGGATCCAGAGGAGCCGGATCCGGAGGAGCCGGATCCAGAGGTGCCGGAGCCAGAGGAGCCGGATCAAGTGCCGTGTAGGAAAGCAGATGTTGTACGCGCCCCGGCGTTTGTACCTCTGCATTTGAGGGCGCCTCAAACGCGCGGCGCCGCTATTCGCCGAATTCAGTCACGTGAGGAGTGGGATCAACATTCCGTGCAGGAAAGACGGCACTACGGGAATGAACGCGCAACTCTGGCTCCCGTAGGGAGCCTATACAGAAACTCTAGGCACTTGTATTGGACCAGAAGACATTCGTGTTGGTCGCATAGAAGTTTCTACTTGTCCCAAAGAAGTTCCTAATTGTACAATAGAAGATAACTTTTTATCGGCCCAGTAGAAAGGCCTATTGTTACGATAGGAATCATATTGGTCCCATAAAAATCTCTATTGGTCCCATAGCAAATTTTTGCTAGGGATGCCCTACTGCACCGAGTTTGCTTCTTTGCAGTGCATGGCCCATTGCCATCTCCCATACAATGGCTCTGCCACTGGTTGCAATGAGAAAATTGGGTGCTGCACACATTGACACCAGTGGCAACTTAGTGAAAGCCCTGTAAAGTTGGCTTCTTCTAAATTTGTGTTTGCATCTTTCTTTGTGACGCAGCTTCTCTGCAGCATTCCCAATAGAACCAATGTGCCAAACATCAGTAACAAAGTTTGGTTAATTAGTCAACATATCGTGACAGCTATCCACTTATCTGAGTGGCATTCGACGTAACTCGCGCCCCATTAAAAAAAAGATGCTTGAATTAAAATGAAACAGCCTGTATATCATCAAATGTCACCAAAAAAGGCGACAAATAAAACCGGCAGGGTTGTCGATTAGCCTTTCATGCGCTAATTTGGCAATTGAGCATTGTCACTGTATGCCACACTGCACCGAGTTCACTTCTCTGCAGTGCATGGCTCATTGCTATCTCCCGTACAATGGCTCTGCCACATAGCCCCACTGGCTGCAATGAGCAAACTGAGTGCCGTGCACATTGACACAATTGACCTTTTTCAGAGATCGCTAGCCGCATGCGCTGACTCTGGGAGAGTGGAGGAAAGGCAAAGTCGCCATTTTTGGTGGCTCTCTCGTCCGCTTGGTTGCTCAGACAGTGCTTGGTTAGGCTCGACTCCTCCGCTTTTCTCGCGGCTAGGCTTCATAGTCGTCATTTCTCACCACCGCGCAGCTACAGGTTGCACAAATAACAGCAAAAATGGTTAAAATGCAAGATTTTATAGTTTCAGCAGCCTTTTGCGGGTGGTGCACGAAAGCAGCTGATGTCAAACAACCCGCCCTTTTTGCCCTGCTTTCAAAAGCCTGTGACGCGAATCCCCCGTGTTAGGTGGCTGGGTCATCAGTGTGATGGTGGGACATTCTGCTTTTAACTAAAATACAGTAAATGTGAACATGATGGTAAACTTCAAACTGGTCCTTCCTTTGCGTTTTCCTTTTCTTATCCCAGACTCAGGTTTATTAACTGAAAACGAGCGTGTTGATGAATAGATACGAATACATGAAGGGATCAAACATCAAGGAAGCAGGACTTATTGAAAACAGTCATGTTTCCGTCCCTGTCCTCGATGTTCTTTCCTTTCATGTATTCGTATATCAAGTTTACCATAATGTTCAACTTTCACCAGCTCGCCTGCACTCTGACTATATTTTCGTTAACATTTAATGTGCACGCGAGGTTGTGTGACGTAATCATGCCGTAGCCGGTTCTCAACTAAAGAATAACAAGATAAAGCATTGCGTTCTTGAAGCGTGCGTGATACACATTCGCGTCTTGCCACGTTAAAAGTGAAGGGAAAACACAAAAAGTATCAGTCACTGTCAAAACATTTAAAGCGTGCGAAACAAATTTATGCCTTACGGAGACAGAACCCCGATGGAATGCCTTGGCAACCAACCGTAAACTCCCCTGTTTGCTGGGGCCACTTTGTCGAAGGTTCGTAAACGTGCCGAATTCAAAGAGAGATTGTTTCTAACATACCGTTCCTTACTTTTTGACGGGGCAGGCAAACCTTTGCGATATCAAGACCGCCCGGATTTCACACCGTCCGAGTTTGTTTACACATTCGCGAATACGGCGATACCTTGTGCGCTCACGCAGTGCACAGGATGGCAAAGTGATGAACACAATAAACTTGAATAACTTAATTAAGCGATCAAGAAGAGCAAAATCAGCTGTTTGTAGTGGCCGGGCCTCATAAACGGAGCTCACAAGCTCCGCACAAGGGGAATGGTTGGGTCGGTATCGAAACTGGTCACCATTACTTTCCTTACATAGCAGTCTACGACTCTGCCTTGAAAGCCGACTCCTTCTTTAGTTGCTTGCAAGACGCGACACCGAAGTGACAATTAAGTGACTCTGAGTCGATGGTAGGAACCGATGCGTCATCGGCGGTCTATCCATTCTTGAAGCTATAAAAACGAACGAGATCCTCTGTATCGTAGAGAGTGGCTTTTGTTAATCATCCAGGGGCCCTAATCGCACTTGACCTTGGCGCCTACCAATCACAGCCGCCGTATTTCTCGCCGACTGTTTCGCTAAGTGTTCAGATTAGTACCCCAGGTCGTCCTCAGCCATTTTGAAGAAAATATGCACGCGAAACGAGGACAGAAATACACGTTCAGAATGGTAAAAGACGGAACAAGGCCACCAGAGAACACACGTAAACACATAGACCGGGAGACACGCCAGGCCGGACGCGGACGACGGAGAGACGGTCCCGGAGCCACCAAAAGTGTTTCGAGTGATTCCCGCGAGGGCGCGCCACGATTGCAGCCAAACTATGAAAAAGGTCAATTGGCATCAAGGCGCTTGCCCCCTAAAGTTCCCCCGTGCTGCAGCTTCTCTGCAGCATTACCAGCTGGACCAATGTGCAAGACAACGCATTTTCTCATCGGCGCCAATTGCACATTCATGCTCATTGGTTTTGGCTATGCATTTCAATTGGAAAAGGCCTGCCATTTCTAGCAGGGCTATACCACAATGCCCACATAGCAATGAGCTTTTCTACCCAACTCCACAATCCCGTGTAAACCAGCAAGGGTCACGAAACAATTTTCAATCAGGCCTTCGCAAGCCCGGACCCCGAAGACCGCTCTCAGAACCGCGACTAGAGGACCAAGTCATCGGGGGATTTTGAACGTTGTGTGATTTTCGCCACTAACGAAAGTACCGTTCGAGTAACCATAATGTTATCTCAACAGCGGCGGCGATCTCAAAGAAGATGTCAAACCCAGTAGACCGGTCTCACGTCTCCGTGGCAATTGACCCGTTCCGGAATTTGTCGCCATCTAGCGGCGGCGTCCCAAAACTACGCGCGAGCGCTGTTGGCCACCGTCGGCCACAGTGAATAAGCAGGACAATGGTCCCACTCAAAGCGACTTCGGGTAATTGCGCAGAGGCAGCGCCCCTCACCACATATTGCGAACTGAACCACTTTTTATGTGTCTGATTTTTGTTACAGAACGCCGAGTAAAAGTAATTGTTATATAACACAGTTCTTACACCAGAAATACTAATTTAAAAAAAAATAAAGAGACCCGCATATTTTCAGGAAGGAATAGAAGAATGCATGACCTAAAACCGTTACACGGTTATCCAGGGTTACGACTGATGAGAGGAGTCGAGGCGCCGGGCTACGGGCAGCTGCGGAGATTGCGGAGTACAAAAGTGTTTTTGGCGTTTTAATTCGAAGCATATGAAGCTGATAATAAAGCACCCGCTGAGAAGCTTGTAAATTGTCTATGTAGTCCCACTTGAGTTTTATGCTATGTAGTCCCATTTGAGTGTTATGCTCTTTACCGATAGCTACTCTATTGTTGCGAACCAACGGAGAAATATGATTTGTCTTGTTCCTCTCAGCACGCACGCAAAGCGTTCGTGACGGCGTGGTCAATGTAGAATTGCAGTCATTTGAGTGCACAGAACAGATGAAAGGCTGACGGTGCGATACCTGGTATGTGGGGTGGTAGTGAAAGTCGCATTCACGAGTCCGCATCATGAGGCACTTTGATTTTGGCAGGGGACATTTTCTTGGAAGAAACTCATACCACATTCAAGTTTTGCAGGCGCTTCTCGGCAAAGAAGGCACACAATTTCTACAAAAACAGGGTCTGATGTCTTGATGCGGAAATGATGTGAAATGGGTCGTGCTACAAACTGCCGAAGTTTCATTTTAAAGCGCTTAATCACCCCTAGGTAGGCTCACCATTTCTGAAACATATCCTTCGTATTTTGTGTTCACAGGAGGGCTGTGTAGAACATTTCCCCTAACTACTGTGGCTGCTTAGCCACTTCTGGCAAAACGGTTGGAGCTGTTTGTAAAGCACTTGAAAGCCTCTAAGTCAGCCAGTGGTTCAGGATTTAGCTCACCATGTGCTGGGCGACTGCTGCACATCAGCTATCCATAAAAAAATGTTTAGAGAGATTCTTTTTTCAACCCTTTAGAGGATACATTGCGACTAAGGTGTACCGAACATGTCGAAGTTGGAGTTTGACAAAGTAAGACTTTTTCTAACATTTCACAGAAAGTTGTACTGAAGTACGCCAATTCTGCGCATGCACGACGGGCTAGCCTGGCTCGCTTTGGATGGCGATGGCTAAATGCTTTCTATTCGTTGCAGTTCAGAAAACTAGCATTTAACACATTAATGATAAACCAAATCACTATTCCTTACATGTTTGGTATTATGTTTCACGAACATGATGCAAATCTTGCTAAAAGAAATTAAAATCATGTCTACCGTATTAAATGTCTTCATCGAAACTAGACATTGTTTAGAGTAGTCTGGCCACATTGTACACAAAACAAATTTTTTGCGAACTTTGGCAAACGTTTGATAGTTCGTCGAACCACGCGAACTTAGAAGTTCGTGTCGAGAGTTCGTTGAAACTTCTCGACATCCCTACCTGTAACAGCCGGGCAGAGCACTAACCTCGAAACATTGCTCTATGATTCAGAGCTTCCTCTCGGTTTCAGGAGTCTATTTCATGTGCGGCGTTAGGTGGTTCCCGCCAGTCGTTTCGCAAGTTATGCATTTTTGTCTGTCTGAATAAGCGCACTGAGGACAATGACATAGATTTTTGTTTTTAGCAAGTGTTAGAAAATAACTTTGTGAAATAACTGCGAAACAGGCTTACATTTTTCGTACTGGTTTGTGTTAGAAGCATTACGGCTAACTCACTCGGGGAAGGCACAGCAAAGTGTGCCATGCATACTGAGTTCATAGCAGCAAACGCACAGGAAATTTTGTTTTATATTTTCAGGCGGAAGGGGGTCAGGTCCTCTTTCCTAAAGGCGATATCCTGGGACGATGACTGGAGGGACTGACTTATAGGTCAGCTGCTCTGCGGCACACCGAAGAAATCCGTTCTCTTGATTGGTTCATGAACTGTATTTCCTCCTTCTTTTTCCCGTTGGCTTAGCTACAGTTGGTTTTGGCTGTTTGTTAGTCGTTCTTAAAAGATTTTAGAAATCGATTCTCTTGGTATCTGAAAAACATCAGTGGTAGCTTGCATCACACGGGATATAAGCTGTGCTCAATACAGACCATGCAGGATGTTTGGATAACGGCAGAAAAATACCCAAGACAAATGTGCATACACTTCCTGTGTATATTGATCTGTGTAGAAGTTTTGTGTACATTGAAACCCAAGATACATGTACACCAGTTAGATCTTTATTGTCGCCCGGCTGTGATAAATTGACACAGCTGTGAGCAATAGGCTCAACAGGAGGGGGAGTTCAATCTTAATATGTTTACATTCTGAATTGCTTGCCTGGCTCACAAAAGTGACAGAGCTGATAATAAAAAGTACAGGTACTAGGTAGTGAAGGCATGGCAATTTTGCGCCAGGCTAATTAAGAGCAGTGGAAGCACTGATATCTAATATATAGTAACAGGTGACTGCGGAGAAAAAAATGTCAAGCGTCCAAAAATCTTCCTTAGTACAATCTGTTTCAAGTGGCTGCGGCTTAAGTCTAGTTAATCAATGTGCACTGCCATCCTGCCGAAGGCAGGTTTTTACAAAAAAAAAGAAAAACAGAATGCCAGGCGCAAGTGCCTTTCCAGGCCTACAACTTTAAACTGAAAGTACGGCTGGAGCACGACCACCACGTTATGCCACTAGGTACTATAGTTGGTGTACGAGGTCTGTTCAAGAAGAATCCTACCTGAATTTGTTCCGCGGAAACAAAGGAACCGCGAACAACGTGAACGCGCACGAGTGAAGTTTATCAGGCCCGCAAAAAATGCGAGTTGCAGGCACTTGGCCTCGGAGTGACGACGTGTAGTCAGTGCTCGTTGTTTTTTGTTTTTTTCCCGCAAAATGACGAAATGGTTTGAACAGAGGTATTGCATCGATTTTGATTCAAGCTTGCTCTTGAGCAAAAACAATTCGAAATATTTAGCTGGAGTTTGAGGACGATGCCATGGGCATTAAAAAAAATGAAGGTGTTGTACAACCGGACCAAAGATGGCTGCACTTTAGTGGAGAGAGACGCACTTTCAGGAAGGCCTTCAACAAGCCGAAATAATGAGGTGATTGACCAAGTGCGGACTTGGATCTTGCAGGACCATCGCAGCACCATTCAAGAAGTTGCGGCTGAGGATGTAGGAAGTACCGGTTTTGTGCATTCAATTTTGAAGGAGGATTTGGCTTTGCGGAGAGTGTCTGCGAAATTCGTGCCGAAGTTGCTCACGATAAAGCTGCATCATGACAATGCACCAGCTCATTCCTCGCATCTGAGGTTTTTTGTTTTTTTTGCGAAAGCAGGCTTCCTACTCTCCTGACATGGCTTTTTGTGAATTCCCAGGTAGCACAAGACGTCGAGATGACGCCAAAATAAGGTCCTAGAGGTTGGGCGACGTCGAAGTCCTTAACAAACTTTTTATCGACGGCATTGGTACGTCCACATGAGAGGTTCCGACAACGTCAAACACGCGACGTAGTGACAACGTCATAAGCTTCACCTCGACGTCTTCGACAGTAATCGACGTCTGTTCGACGTCTTGTACGAGAAGTTTTTTGAACGTCGAGCAGGAGACGTCACAACAATGTCCTGAGCAACACGTTAACGTCTTCGACATTAATCGACGTCAGTTCTACGTTTTCTCTGGGAAGTTATTTGAACGTCGAGCACGAGACGTCCCAACAATGTTCTGAGAAACACCTTGACGTCATCGACATTATTCGACGTCAGTTCTACGTTTTTTTTCGGGAGGTTCTTCGAACGTTGAGCGCGAGACGTCCCAACAATGTCTGAGCAACACCTTGACGTGAATGGCAATATTAGACGTCAGTTCTACGTTTTCTCCGGGAAGTTATTTGAACGCGGAACACGAGACGTCCCAACAATGTCCTGAGCAACACCTTGACGTCATTGGCCTTAATAGACGTCAGTTCTACGTTTTCTCCGAGAAGTTCTTTGAAAGTTGAGCGCGAGACGTCCCAACTATGTCTGAGCAAACATCTTGATCACCCTGAACAAGCGCTTTATAGAGCCCAAGGTGCTGTCATATCACTTTTAAAATTTCTCATCAATGTCAGCATTTTTGATACTGTGCATGCAATCCACCTTTCAACCTGGCTGAGCTGCAGAAATCTCTTACAATAATATCATTCTCGTGATTGTTGTTTTAGCAGGAACGGCTTAAAAAGCCGAGAATTCATAACAGCAAAAACCAGGATTTAGCTCGAAGTCAGCGGGGCTGTTTACAGCATTTTTAGCGTTTCTAACTTAATATCAGCGTCTTTGAAGCTGTACGAGAATGATAATATAGTAAGAGATTTGTGCAGATGAGCCAGGCTGAAGGGTGGACAGCATGCACAGTATCGAAAACGCTGTCATTGAAGAGAAATCTTAAAATTGATTTGGCAGGTCCTTGGGTACTACAGGACGCTTGTTTAGGGTGACTCCGCATTGCACCCAAGACTGTGTATCCATGGAAGTGGCCGAAATTACCGATCACTAGGGAGCTGCAGGAACACCGTTCCCATGATTCCTGGAGTGCGGGCCGGGGCGCTTGGGGGATTTAGCAAATGGCCTATTCCGTCCGAATATACATGCTTTCGCGAACATACCATCGAGCAACAAAGCCAGATCCGGTTGACTCCATTGTTCCACGGTGACCCAAATCGAGACCGTTATCAATTGACATCCCATTCAGTCTCGACGTATGCTCGGTGTCTTATGGTCGTTAAATGGGACCTTATTTCAACGTTGACATAACGTTATAACAGGCGTACGCTCGACATTTTATGTCGTTGAATGGGACGTTATGATATCGTTAATATGACGTTCTCAATTGACATCCCGTTCAGTTTAGACGTATAGTCGACGTTTTATGGTGGATAAATGGGACATTGTTTCAATGTTGATATAACGTAATCAATTAACTTCCCGTCCAATTCAGACGTGCACTCAACGTTCCAAGGTTGTTAAGTGGAACGTTATTTCGACGTAAAATCCACGCTTTTTTCCAGACATTAGCCTTTCCATATTACGTCGAAGGGACCTGACGTTCAGACTTTCGACGTTCTTTCGAAATGTGGTTCCTGACGTCACCGACCTTTTTTCGACGTCTTTTTAACGTGTCTGTGCTGCCTGGGTTCTGGCTCTCCCGCACGATAAAGATTCCGCTGAAAAAAACCCTATTTGATTTACGGGGAAAAAAAAAACGACGGGCACTGACTACACTCCCTCATTCGTAGGCTGACTGAAAGCGACTCACCTTTTCTGCGGGCCAGATAAAATTCACACATGCACATCAATGTTACCTCCACCTTCCTACCAGAAGATGCTGTCTGCGCTTCATTTGTTTCTGCAGCCCATAATAAGGTCGGATACTTTTTTAACGGCCCTCGTATACATTAACTCACATATGAGTACCATGCACATTCAACGTATTCACTACGGCAGAAATGAGACTGGTCATAACTAGTGTTTAGTGCATAGAGCTCTTCAATGGCGTTTCAATTTTACATTCCAAGCACCAATTTCTTTCCTATTACCTCCATAGTGTGTCATGAATCAACATTTTCTGTTTTGTGTGTTTGCAGAGATATCAACCGCCCCCGCCGTAGCTGAGGAGCCCCTTGTCCCCAGACTGCCGACACTTACGCGGCTGATTGCCACGACCGCTGCTACCAGCTTCGATGCCTATGTGGAGGGGATGAGGGCCACCTCCTCTGCAGACATCTGTGAGTCCACCGAGGAAAGGACGAGGAAACAGTTGCTATCCAAGGGCCGGTGGCGCCAGAGGATAGGCACGGCAACAAGTACAGTTCGCAATTCTTTCAAAACAAAGGCAGCAAAGTGCAAGACAGAGCCAATGCCGCACAACATGGGGCCTTTGTTGAAGGCGGTGCTCCGCACGAGCACATACTAGTCTGCCGCAATACGGCCTGGGCTGAGCGTGGAAGGTAGTGCGCGGGACATGTATGTCTCAGTTCAGTTGTGAAGTCGAGGGGCCACATATGCACTGTGGAGGACCGGCGTCTTTTGATTTGGAATGAGTTTCCTGTGATGCGTTGAGGCGTGGATGGGCTCGTGGCTTTCACCTGCGCATGATGCGAGGGCGAAAAGCGACTCTTGAAAATCAAGCGCCTTAATGCGGTGAAGAACGCCTTCTCAAAGGACAAGCCGACGCCAATGTTCTACACCCAGATTCGGGTCCAAATGGGGATAACCAATATTCCAGTTTACGACTTTTTCGTGTATAAGAGTCCCGAGCACTGGAGGGCACTTACCGTGCCTTTTGATGCTGCACATGTTCTTAAATGCTCGGCTGCAGTGTGCACTCTGTACGACAAGTGCATTTCTAACACAATGAAGAGTCTGGCACGTTTATACTCGTGGTAGTGGGCCCCAAAAAGGGCTAGTGCAGTAACATTTGATATGTATTTGAAGCCAGCGAGTAAACAAAAAATGGCAACAAGCAAAGGGTGATACATTTATTTATTACGGCATGCATGATATCGATGTTGAAAAAAATAAAGTCGCATAGTAACATATTTTACAAAGGTGTGGAATGTCAAGGCTTGTGGGCCTAAACGGGCAAACTAGAAATGATACGGACGAAGAGTACCTCGCACGAAGTTGACTAGGAGATTATTGGCTAGTGACAGTTTTTGACCAAACAATACTTTTTTCTTTCTATTCTACTACATATCATTCTTCACAAGTAACAGTGGGATGCCGTGTTTAAACTGCCCCATAAGTGATCTTCAGATTAACTGCAACATTAAAACAGGAAGCTAAAAAAAAGTTTTTCATGCCCTGTCTAGCAACATATTAATCGCTTAAAAATTTGTCGTTGCTGAACAAGGGCTCAGAGAGGTTTAAGAAACCCTGCAATGATGACGACAACATCATCGATTAGCGGAAAGAGAACTGCGCTGACATTGTCCCATATGATTCGGAACAACTTTATTCGCTGAATTGCACGCTCGACGTGAACGCGTGCGGCTGCGATGCTCTGGTTGTTTGCGGCGTCCGATTTGTTCTACAGTGTGTTTTTACGGAAAAATGGTGGCCAAACCAACTTTATCTTCTGTTCGCAACACAGCTCGTCTATTAAAAACCCTTTGTCAACCATCATGCTGTCGATGAAGGGCAGGCATTTCTCCAGAAGCCCGCTCTTCCTTGTGATATGCGTGTCATAGGATCTGCCAGGGTATGCCGGACTCGCATAGCTAATTAATCCACCTGGCGTCTCGCACGCAAGCACCTTTTCAGTGTGAGTTCCCTTGTAGTGGCTCTAGGTAAGCTGCTGAGACTCCAGCTTTTTTGGCTTTTGCAGAGGAATCTAGGTACAACCGAGCACCATGCGAGAGTCCCTGTACTTGTTGAAGTACTTGGTCAGGGACTGGAGCACAGCCTCCTTTTCGGGCCAGAAAACAGCGTGCCTGAGCACTGCTGCCAGGACCGGTACCGACGCTCTGAATATGTTGGAAGCTGTCGTCCAATGGACTCCAAACAGTACATCATGAAGGGAAAATGGCAGATTGTGGTAGAGCTTCATCATCACTAGCAATACTGCGTCCTCTTTACTGATGCTGACGTCCTTCCTCTGGTTCAGCATGCGAGACTCCCTATACAGATCGCATATGTTGTAGAATAACTGAAAACAGTGTATGCAGGTTAGGGATGCAAGGGCCGGTTCGTTTTAGAGCGCAGCTCTCAGACGCCCGTTTCCGGCTTGAGCGGCGTCGCCGTCGGCGTCGGCGTCGGCGTCGGCGTCGGCGTCGGCGTAACCGCGCGGTGCATCATGGGTAAATTTCCCCGCCAAATTTAGCGGAAAAATTTCCCCGCTAAACTTAGCGGAAAAATGTCCCCACTAAATCTAGCGGAAAATGTTTCCCGCTAAATTCAGCGGAAATTTTCCGCGCTAAATTTAGCGAAACATTTTTCCCGCTTAATCTAGGGGAAAATTTTTCCCGCTAAGTCTAGCCGAAATTTTTTCCCGCTAAACCTAGCGGAAATTTTTCCCCGCTAAATCTAGCGGAAAATTTTTCACGCTAAATCTAGTGAAAAATGTTCCCCGCCAAATCTAGCGGACAATTTTACCCGCTAAATCTAGTGGAAAATTTTACCCGCTAAATCTAGCGGAAAAGTTTCGCCGCTAAATTTAGCGAAAACTTTTGCCCGCTAAATTTAGCGGAAAAAATTCCCCGCTAAATCTAGCGGAAAATGTTCCCCGCTAAATTTAGGGGAAAAATCTCCCCGCTAAATTTAGCGGAAAAGTTTCACTGAAATCTAGGGAACAATTTTCCCCGCTAAATTTTGCGGGGAATTTTTTCTGCAACATTTAGCGGAAAATGTTCCCCTAAATGCGGGAGGGCAGGAGAGCAGGAGGGGCATAGCCCCCTCTACGTACCTTCCCCTCCTCCTCCTCTAGAGCTGCGCTCTAATTTGGCGTTACAGAGAGTTGTAAACGGCTTTCATTTTTAACCCGTGCAATCCCGAGCACTTGATCTTTCTCAAGCTGTAGGGTGTCGGCTTGGCTTCCAACGTCTTTCTTCAAGCTGTGAAGTTCAGCTTGAAGACCTGAAACATTAAAAAACAACTCTGGTGTCAACTGGAATTATGCTGACATGACTCTCACACTGGTCATGCTATGTTTACTCTCTCCTTATCAATGGGATTTGCAGCATCGGCATCCTGATTTGGTGGGCTATGGTCAACTGAACCCTCACTAGTGCTGGCTTTCTAGGAGTTCAGCTCTGCCAAGGTAACTGCTGCAGGAAGGTTATTCTTGGCTGTTGATTTCATGTGAACAAAAGTACCCCAAAAGTACAGCTCAACACTAGAACTAAAATAGAGACGACTATGTTCTATTTTGTAATGACTGCATAAAAAAGTAAACAGGTATGCAGGAGCAAAATACTTAAAAACTGGTTATCACACAGCATCCACTGATACGATGAATCTTTCCTACAAATGAGAGCACTGACTGCGAGATTTGCACGTGTCCACACTAGCCCGAAGCTTCAGGGGCTGTCGCAGCTTCGGGGGCTTGTCCAGTGGCTGTAAAGGCAGATTCTGGGACGGCACGGTTCCTGGGAACAAAAAGTCAATCACGAGAACAAAAAGTCAATCACGACAAAGTGTGAGCATGCGTCGATGACGCCCGTCTGATTGCCAGCTTTGCTCAGTTCGCTCGCGTGGCTTTGGGGCCGCCGTGGTCCCGGAAATCTAATGAGTGTTAAGCACTTCAGATGCACGCATGCGTGATATCACTCTCTGCGGAAACTTTTCGTGTCTGTAGTTTATGAGAGAAATGCGAAAGTGTCGATTTCTGACGGGTGCCAACAAAATCACCCCCTTGTGGAGGTTTACAAAAAAAAAAAAAGAAAAAACTTCAGAGCACTTACTGAACATCTTCGCTCCAACCGCATACACCAAGTCTTCATCTCAAAAGTGTTTGCTTCACACTGCTGAACACTTAGAGTTTAATTTGCCCATTGTCAGTTTCACAAGCCACTCCGTGCGGAGCTGCTTCTTCTTGGGGCAGATGTGGAAGCTGATGTTTGGGTCGGTCGAGAAACTGTGGCATTGTGGCACCGAACAGTACTTTACCATTGCTCCCTGAGCACGACAGCTGCCGAAGCCGATCCACGCGTGTACTGATCGGGCTTCAAACACATAAATAAATGCGAAAATGACGACCGAACGGTTCCCGAAGACCCCGACCAAACCAAGGCGGAATAACTTTTCTTATCACGTGATCCCCCATTCTACGTCACGGTCGAGCGATCGCAGCGCTTCAATTGGTCTCACTCGGGGTTATGCGGGAAGAGTTCACTTAGTAAAAAAGGGTGGGTGAGGGTGAGAGGGAGGTCAGGGGGGGGGGGGCGCTTTTAGTTCCGCTTTTGTAGAACAGGGAAGCTCCACGAAGTCTTCGCTTTTGTAATTTTAAAGCGTGCAAACAATGCAAAAAGAAAAGCCCTTGTCTACTTGCTTTCACTTATATTTGGCCGTAATATCAGGAACACGGGAAATATAGGAATGACTCAGTCACGACCGTAAACTTCTATTTTTTTAGTTTGTTTTTTTAGGTTTCATGCATCGCATTAGGTGGGATTATTCACCTTCCAACCAATACGCACAATTATGACGCCAAACAAAAACAATCAATAGTTGAGACCAATTGGCATGACGGCAGAGTCTACGCGAGGAATACCTAAAGTCCCTCGATCAAATTCACGCTTACATGTACCGCCAACCATTGTCGTGGAAACGCGCAAGTGCCTCGAGCGGGTGCTCAGCAGCCATTCGCTTCCAAGGGTCACCGCTCATTGCAGTGCTGTGTCGATATTTGCTTACAAATGCCGCTTGAGACGCAGGCCTCGAGCGCTGGCGCATTTGACTTTAGTTGCAAGACAAACACGACAACATAGAGGTATACCACCTGCAGATTTTCTAAGTCGTGGCTTCCGTTTACTACGTTAGCCCCTGTACAATAGTGCCACAGACCGTTTTTGTTTTCTTGTGGCGGCCGTGATTTTGATTTCTGACGCAGCTGATTTGGGGAAAAAGGGCAAATTTGATTTATTTGGTGACTGGAAGACGCTAGAATCGAAGGGACTTGTGGCATTTATGCTTAAACTATTTACTTCAGTTTCTTTCGCCGAGTTCAACTACGTCATATTTCAACTTCAACGTTTAAACGAAAACGGTCTATACGACTACTAAAGAACCAAAGGTAAAAGGCTTCGGTTTTCACGGCCAACGGTCCGACGGGTTGGCGTGAGAATTTTATGCCGTCACACTCACTTTGTGTTAGCTAAACAATATTCGAAAGCTAAATAGCTGACAGTGTGTCGCAAAAGTATATAGCGGGAGCTCGCGCTGCCTCTATGCTGCGAATCTCGTCCGAATTGGCATCCTGTTTGTTATGCTTCTTTGTTTCGGTGCATTTATGGTACACCCTGTATCAGTGTTGGACAAAATACTCGATAAAAGTATTTAAGTTAAGTTACTAAATACCTGCGTCATAAAGTATTTAAAATACTACTCAAGTTACTTTCACTGTAAAGTATCTTGAGTAGAGTAGAGATACTTAGAAATGTATTTCAGTTACTTTTGAAGATACTTCCGCATTGCTTAATTTTTATCGACGTCATTGACAACGCTACGCAAACCTGGGTTACCAGAATGGTTTATTAGCACGCAACAACAGAAAACGAAAAAAAAAGTATCGTAGGGCTATTTTATGCAGTCCGACTATAAAGAGCAAAATATTGTCACGAATGATAAATGATGACGCGGCGAATAACTGAAGAAACTAAACGTTTAATGGAGCGAACTTGTTCCCGAAACAAAAGAGAGAAAGGCTAGCGTCGCAGGCGTCCATATCAGCGAAACAGCAGGATCGACCGCTGGGGCGAGACTGACTCCGGACCGCCACTCGGAGCACCTTTTGTAGGGTCTAGGCCAACTCGTCGAAAGCCGACTCGTCGACGGCCAACTCGTCGGCGGCCCATTCGTCGAATAGGCCAATTCGTCATAGGGCAACTCGTCGAAGGAAA
Source organism: Ixodes persulcatus (assembly GCA_013358835.2). Classification (NCBI taxonomy): domain Eukaryota; kingdom Metazoa; phylum Arthropoda; class Arachnida; order Ixodida; family Ixodidae; genus Ixodes; species Ixodes persulcatus. Next base: position 231,206 of record JABSTQ010006047.1, on the reverse strand, counting down.
TCTTGTCGAAGAGGTCAACTGGTCGCCGCTGTTTCAAAGCCACAATATATAATTGTGTCCTGAAATTTCGAAACTAGCGGCGCGGTAATAGCCTCCAGTGTGTTCTTTCTTGTCGAAGATAAAAACTTGCAGCTTTCGCCGCTTTCACGGTGCAGTGGGAGGCGATCACTACGTCGCGCGTGTATCACTGGGCCGGGTATTAACCTACACGGCCCACCCGTTCACCCCTCTTCGCGGCGCCAGTCTACGGCGGCTCGTAACAGAAATGCTAACCCACCTGGCCCATCAGTCACGCCGCTTCGTGGCGACAGTCTGCGACGGCTCATTACAAAAAGTAATAAAACAAACAAACAAAAGGACGATCCCGAAATGAACATTTCTCAACTTGTCTCACGATACTGTCCTGTCTTCGCAGTCTTGTGATTTTTCTTTCCGCCTTGTAATCTAAGAAGGGCGCCCAAACACAAATAAAATTTTAGGTCAAAAGGTAAGAAGGAACTACGAACTTTAACCTCGGACCGTGATTCAAACCATTCGACGAATCGCCCTTCGACAGAATGCCCCTTTCGACAAGTTGCCCTTCGACGAATTGCCCTATTACAAATTGGCCTATTCGACGAATGGGCCGTCGACAAGTTGGCCGTCGACGAGTTGGCTTTCGACGAGTTGGCCGGATCCCCCTTTTGTACCCGCGTGTGTTTCTGGAACATTCGGCGTAGAAAGTCCGGCGCGTAGAACTTTCGTAACGCAATCAGACGACAAAATCCTCGAACCTACCAGAATGTCAAGTTGAAGGAATAAATAAGACAAGTCCGCTTTCTGGTATCGAACCCGGAGCCTCCGCGCGAGAGCCTCCGCGCGAGAGCCAAGCGCGGTAACCATCCGGCCACGCGCTCGCTGGGCGACGCGCGTGGCAGTATCACTGATAGATGTTACAAAACATTTCTGGGACAACAAGAAAGAGGTCGCTTTAGCTATTGGGGAGAAGATCAGCCCGTGTCGCCGCAAGCGGTTAACTTTAGAACTAGATGGATGAGGACAACAAATACAATGGCTCAGCGCTCGGCTGACTTAACCGAACGCGGCGTCAGCGTTTGGCTGGAGTTCGTGTTCTCCGGTGAGGGGGAGGAGGGGCTCTTTTGTTACCATTCCGGCCTGCATGAAAGATGCAGCATGCACGGTCCTCAGCTAAACACAAAAGCCGAAGTGGGTCAAGCTCGCATCCTCTGAAGACTTCTTTCGGGACAGATCCGGCACCTAACGTCATGGACATTCCCACAAGGCCTGTAAGCACGTGCACAGGCCTTGTGTTGGGTAAACACTAAGGTGTGGGGACAACGAACGGGATAGAGCGCCTCGCCGATAGTGACATCGCTGAATATCACATCCTGCGGCGCACCTTAGACGCATCGTTTAACTACAATCCATATTCCCTATACGGGGAGTTCACTATAAACGAACTTCAGACACGGATATGAGTGAATGGATAACAAAGAGAACCCACATAATAGCCACGGCACGTCACCCTGCTCGCAGTTCGTTTCCTGTCCTATTCTCTGCTCAGTGTTCGCGAGAGCAATAAGCGCCGGACTGACAAAAAAAAAAACAAAAAAAAAACGACGTTTTGCTCTAGCGGGGTCAAATATACAAAAAGCAAAATAAAAATGTCTACTTTTTTGTGTGTGTCCACTTCTCATTTTCTTCTATTTGTTATTTCTTGACACTTAAGTCTGCATTGTTCTCGTAGGTCGTTTCCCGGTCTACTTTCGCCTCCGGGTGGCATCTTTACTTCCGTAAAACCACACCTTTAGTTTGAGGATTTTTTGGGGGAAACAAAAGGCGCCTTTGGGAAGGCGAGGGGAGAACCTTTATTGTACGAACTTTCGGCTGAAATATGAGTCACAGTCGGCAAGAAAGCGATATTTTTACGAGCTCAATCTAAGTCATCGTAGCTAATCGGAGCTAGCAACAGGATTCGGTTGCTCGAAAGAATGTTCACGTTTCCTCGTGCCACGCCCACCCCACTTCATACCGAAAAACTCGGAAAATGGCGGAATGTCAAAATGTATTTAAGATAATGAGTACAAGATACTTGGAATTGTAATTAAGATAGAGTATTAAATACTCTCTATCAAAGGTATTTGCAAGATACCAAGATACTCCAAAAAGTATTTAAGATACAGTATCTTGAGTAGAGTATTTGAGATAGGCACAAGTCTGCCCTGTATACACTCCAAGAAATATGAAGCATCTGCTCTCCCCCAAAGTTCTTGGGAGACCGAATCGCTGCAATCTACTGAGGCTCTCGGCGATTGACGTAATTGATAACATGTTTAAACTAAAAAAATAGAAAAAAAATAAACAACACAGTTTGCGTTGTAGCACTCAGCATGGCGTTACACTGCGGTCAGTGCCAGAGCGCAGGCTGTGTTTGGTATAGTCTAAAATATTTCCACACGCGCCGCCAACCAAGCGCGACCATGGCCAAATGCTTATAGTCCTTGGCTCCTACGCAAAGGGCTCGAGGTTCAGTACCTGGGCGCGGACGGGCCTTTCTGTTATTTTTGTAAATGTCGCGTTCTCGTGAATCCGAGAACAATGTTGTTTATTCGAGATCCGAATGTTCTACTCGCAGAACCTTCTACACGGATTGTTCCGGAAGCCCGCGCGTGTGTATAAGGGGCTCCACGTGGCGAGGCGCAGTCACTCTCGCTCCAGCGCTCGATCCCGCTATTACGCCGCCATCAACGCCTCCGACGCTATCCTTTTTCTATTTTGTATTAGGCCCAAGTTCGCCCCCCATTGAACGTTTAGTTTCCGCAGTCATTCGTCGCCTCACCAATTGTCATTCGTGACATTTTGGTGGAGGTGCGGGGTACCGCGTAACATGCCAGTGAAATGTACTGCTCAGAAGATCTGCCGAGCTCGACCTTTCTCAAGTTCCGGAAAGCTTATTCCCGTTCACGAACCTGAAACCCGGACCAGCCACAGCACCCAAGGCCTGACCCCAGAATTGGTCCCTCTACCGTCGAAGCCAACAAGGACCGTGGCCACGATGAATACCACGTCGCAGCAAGACGGAACACCATCCACTGCCATCCTCTACGTGCAGGCCCCGCCACGGACGCCGGCGAATTTCCATGGCGACCTTTATGAAGATGTGGGCTCGACAGTGGGCTCGGCACTCACTTCCAAGAAAGAATGGCTAAATCACCCGTCCTTCTGTACCAGGTGCTGACTATGCTGCTGATCTGTACCGAGCACGGCCCATCCGAAGAGGGCCAAGTCATCGGGGCTGCCCATGGAACTATCACCACCAGCCGTACCTACGACACGATTACGGCCATGGAGCAACAGCACCTGCCAGTTCTGCAACCGTCACCCTCATACGGAAGTTCCTCAACAGCGGCGCTGCAAGCGCTGCCTATAAAGGAACGCCTCACTCGTGGATACGACAGTGGGCTCGGCACTCGCTTCCAAGCAAGAATGGCTAAACCACCCGTCCTTCTGTACCAGGTTAGTTGGAGACCAGAATCCAAATTGTTAAAAGCTAGCGTTATATTCCTGATAGTTGGGCCGAGCCCAAGGTGCTTTCTCGTTTTGCTGAGTGACTGTGCACGCGTGCTTAGTCTTTTGGTTCGCGGGGTTATCGAGGCCAACCCGGGACCGACTGATCCTAAAATGTTGCTCCAAATAAGTGAGAATGTTGACACTCTCTTAAAATGGACGAATGGCTCAGAAGAAAAGATAGAAACTTTGACCTCCAAGGTTACCGCGACCGAATCTCGGTTAGAAGCGAAGGTTGAAGCACTTCAAAATCATGTGCACGCCCTAGAACAAAAGATTGACGATCTAGAAAACAGGAAACGCAGAAACAACCTAATTATATATGGCTTAAACGAAAACACAAACGAAAATCCGTATATCCATAATGATGTGGTACTAAAAGAAGTATTCGAGGATAAGTTAGGGGTAACAATAACTAGTATGGAACGAGTCCATCGCCTCGGGAGGCCAAAATTAACTCGCCACGTCCTGTGATATTAAAACTCATGGATTATCGTGAAAAGCAACTTATACTTCAAAATGGAAGAAAACTAAAAGGCACTCGTATCTCAATAGGCACTCGTATCTCAACAATAACGGAAAGAGAGTTTCACTATCCTACGATAAACTAAAAATGAACAAAGAGCTCTACGTTTGGGATTTCAACAAAAATGACCAGGTTAAGTTGGGTTCGGAAAGCCAGCAGGAAAGCCGTCAGCAGACTAGTTCCACAGCATGAAGGCCCTTGCCGGAACAAAAGAAGTTGAGATTGATATGCCTCAATGCAAGGAGCGCTGCGAAGAAAGCTGAACAAATTGAAGCTGTTATTTTTTCCTATGACCCACTTGTCATAATGATAACTGAAACCTGGTTACATGGTGATATTCAAGACTCAGAAGTGGTACCCCCAAACTACAGATTAATATGAAGGGACAGGAGCTCTCGCGGGGGGGGGGGGGGGGGGGGGGGGAGTAGCTATAGCCATTAAAGAAAATGTAGTGTACCGTTCTATGAAATCAATCGAAGCTTTCGAAAGTGTTTGGTGTAAAATAAATTTTTTTGGAACATGGCTAACACTTGGAACTGTATACAGAAAACCCGGCTCCCCGCCGGATGATTTAAAACATACCCAAGAATATTTGCTAGCTAATACCAACGAGCGTAGTAGAATAGTTATTGGAGGAGATTTCAATGCACCCGACGTAAGCTGGTCGGATAAGGGCGTGGCCTGTCCGGGAACTAAACTATCTGAAGTGCTCGTAGAGACTGGTGTTGGTCGGTGTCTTCGACAAACTGCCGAAGAACCTACGCGAATTACTGAAACATCAAGCGGCTTTCTCGATCTCTTGTTTGTTAGCAAACATTTCGATCATTGTAGCGTTACTGTTCATGGAGAAATATCTGATCACAAACTGGTGTTTCTTAAGTGTGATATGAATGTTTCCCAAAAAGTTTAAGCTCCAGTAAAGCAGTATTATGACTACGAAGGGGCTAATGACGAGTCTATTATTGATTATCTGGAAAGGCATCTAGACGGGTTTGAAGAACACAGTGGTGTAAATGAAATGGGGTTGAATTTTAAAAGTATTACTGAGCACTGCATCCTAAACTTTATACCGCAGAAAACTAAAACGATAAAACGCCACAATCCATGAATTACAAGAGAAATTTTGCAGGCAAAACGTAAAGTAAAGAGGCCTCGAAAGCGTCATTCCCCTGCTATCTGTGAGCAGAGTAACAAGTTAAAAACATTGATAAAGGTAGCCAAGGAGGCCTATTTTACAAAGTCATTGCCAGAATTCATTTCATCTTCCCCTGAAAAGTTTTGGCGTTATCTCACTCCGTCACGGACTAAGATAAGTCTGTTACGCATTAATAACAACGTTGTGCACGACAGGGCCACAATGTCGTCTGAATTCAATCACTTTTTTCAGTCTGCGTTTATGATAGATTCAACTGAATTCAGCAGTATTTCCAACGATAAAGGCTCTAACTTGAGTGGTTTTGTACAGAACAAGGTATCGTATCCTTATTGTAATTAATTAATACTAGAAACTCGACAGGACCAGATACTGTACCAAAAGTATTTCTAAAAAGATACACTGAATGGGTTGCGAAATACTTAACAATTATATTCTTCATTTCACTCCGAGACTCTGTTTTACCGGACGATTGGTTATTAGAAAGAGTTGTGCCCGTGAAAAATAGTGGGAAGGGTGGTTCAGTTGATAATTATTGCCCTATTTTTTTTTTTACCTGTACGTCATGTAAGCTACTAGAGCACATTGTGAATAAGCAGCTAGTTTCTTTTATGGAGGACAGAAGCATCCTAAGTTCCAATCAGCATGGTTTTCGGAAAGGGTATTCAAGCTCAACCCAACTACTTTAATGCTATCATGAGATTTCTGGTTATGTTAATAATCGCCTGCAAGTGGATGCCATTTTTATAGATCTGTCTAAAGCGTTCGATCAAGTACCACATTTTAAACTAATTAATGTTTTAATATACTACAATGTTCCTTCATTGATTATAAGATGAATTAGCGCATATCTCAGAAATCGCCGGCAGTTCGTCGATGTAAATGGCACCTTTTCGAAATTGTTGAAAGTGTACTCAGTGGTTCCACAGGGCTCCGTGTTGGGTCCCTTGCTTTTCTTAATATATGTTAACAGTTTGTTTTCTATCTGCAGTAACGGGCGCGTGAAAGTAAGAATGTTTGCCGATGATTGTATTATATATGCTCCCATTTCGTCAGTTAACGATCAGATAGAAGTAAATTATATTTTATATCGCATCTCGTCATAGTGTAGTAGAAAAATATGATAGTAAACACCCAGAAAACGCAGTACATGCACTTGACGAATAAGAAAAATATATTTTACTTTGACTACGAGCTTGACTCTGTCAGGCTTACTAAAGTTGACAGCTATAAATACTTGGGTGTGGTTATTACTAGCGATCTGAAATGGAACAAACATGTGGATTATGTAACAAAAAAGGCAACTAAAAAACTATGGTATTTACGAAGGAAGTTGTATAGGACACGTCCCTCGGTTAAGCTTGTTGCCTACAAAGCTATTGTAAGGCCAACACTGGAGTATGCTTCCGAGGTGTGGGATCCCTGGCAGGCCACGCTTTCTAATGAGCTTGAAAAGGTTCAGTCACTTGCGGTGCGTACAATATTCTCTGATTTCAGGACTACAACGTCTGTGACGGAGCTAAAAAAGCAGGCAGACGTGCAGCCCTTGAAGAAAAGTAGAATATGCCAACGCCTGAAATTATTTTTTTTCAGATTTATAATCATGTTTTAAAAATCGACAGCTCTAAATATGTAACACCCAAAAGCCACCGTTCAGAGCGCTTACATCACCCGAAAGCGCTCGAACCCATTCACGCCCGTATGAATATATTTAAACATTCATTTCTTGTGCAGGCTACAGATTTTTGGAATAAACTTCCAGGTGCTGTTGTTGCTCTCGAGTCGATTTATGATTTCGAAAAAGCTCTACGTGTGTTGTTTGAATAAACAAAAAAAAAAAAATATATATATATATATATATATATATATATATATATATATATATATATATATATATATATATATATATATATATATATATATATATATATATATATGTATATATGCATGCATGTGTTTTTGGCACGCCTCTGTAAGCGGATTTGTAACACCGGCTTTTTTGTGTGTGTGCGTGTGCGGTGTACAGAATGCGGTGTACATTCCTTGTTTGTATTATCCACTCCTGCTTTGGCCCTTGGCAGGGCTGGCAGTATTGTGAAATAAATAAAAAAAATGTTGACGACTGGTTGAGCCAGTACGAGCGGATCGCCCGGTTAAATGGATGGGTGGCTGAGCAAAACATGCGGAACGTCTACTTCGCTTTGAAAGGCACGGCACGCACCTGGTACGAAAATCACGAAGCGTCGATTTCGTAGTGGGAAGACTTCAAGGCCAAGCTTCGACGCACCTTTTCCAGCCAGCAGCGGCGACAGTGGGCCGAAGACCGTCTGCAAGTAAGACGCTAAGGGCCGTACGAGAGCGTCACAAGCTTCGTCGAAGACGCGTTCTCCGCATGATGAATCGCGCTCACCCAAACGCTTCCAAAGAAAACACAACTGCGGGTCTTGATACGGGGAGTAAATAAAAACATATTCGGAGGCCTTTTGTGAACCCCGCCTACCACCGTCGAAGGATTCGTCACTGAGGCCACGAACATCGAACATGCCCTTCAAACACGGGCCTCCCACTGCCAGCGACTCCACGACGTCGCTGCCCTTTCGCCTTCCAGCTGCAACGGCCCCGACATGCACGAGATCATTCGCGACGTCGTACGGGAAGAGCTCAGAAATCTGCCACCTGCTGACGAGCAGGCGGCTGCGCAGTAAATTGCCGAAGTTTTCCGCGAGGAAGTTCGGCGGGCTTTCCAACCGGAGGCTCCTGCCAGCGTAGCAGCACCCGAGGAGTCCACTCTTACATAAGCCGCAGTAGCTCGGTGACCGGCGCCAGCTTCCCGGCAGTATTCGACCCCGCCTCGACGTTACCTATCAGCGCCGCAGACTTTGCCACGTCGGGAAGGGCAGCCCCAGCTCGTCCACCCCGAACAACTAGCGCCTAGGAAGACGGATGTCTGGCGTATGGCCCATCGACAACCACTGTGTTATCACTGCTGTGAGGTCAACCACATCTACCAGAGATGCCTATGCCGACAAATGGGCCTATGAGGTTTGGCGTCGAGCGACCCGCGACCCCTCCTTGGGGTGCAACCGAGGGACACCGAGGAGTACCTTCGACGACCCCTGTCCCCGTTGCCGACTCTACCACGAGGTTGCCGTTCGCGTTCACCTCGACGTGCGCTTTCGACCTTCCGCCGCTCTTGGCGGGACAGCCTGTCCACTCCATCTTGTCGGGAAAACTAGACTCCTTGTCACTAGTTGTGTGCAGTACAGGCGAAGGCAACGCCAGGCGAAGGGAGAAAAAGCAAGTACTAGGAGGGCAGAGGACAAGGAGAGAATCCTTCTTTCCTCTCTCCCGTTCCTAGTGCTCGTTTTTACTCCCCCAGCCCCCCATTGCCCTCGTCTCCCGTCCCGCCTTCCTAGTCCTCGCCCTTCCTATCTTTGCCAGGCGTGGCCTTTGCCTGTACTGCACACAACTAGTGACACGGACTATAAGTGCGGCAACGCCTCTAGGTGACACTGCCGAAGGCGACCGAAGTAAAGAGCCTCCTAGAACGCCGGAATGCTCCCACTCTACCGAAGCCAGCATCGCAACGACGCTCCTGCAACGGTGCCCAACAACCCAAACGTTATCGACGGCCGCGGTGCATGGGCACTCGCGGACACCGGAGCGGACTACTCAGTCTTGAGTGGGAGGCTCTCGCCGCCTGCGAAAAGTGACGACGCCGGGGAAGGAACCTCAAATACGAACCGCCGGAGGGCCCCTCATCACACCAGACGGGAGATGCGCTGTTCGCGTCGAGATCCACGTTGAGGTTTGCCCGGTGAAGTTCGTCGTTCTGGAAGACTGCGCGAGGGATGTTATCTTTGGAACCGACTTTCTTTGCGAGTATGGCGGCGTCATTGACCTCGAGGCAAACGAGTTGACGTTGCGAAAGCCTTATCTGCCGTCGGTGGAGCCAAACACGACGTCAAACGCGATCCGAGTTATTGCCAGCCATGTGAACCTGCCGCCGCCTTCGAATGTTTTCGTAAAGGGGTATTCACACGAGGGAGAAATTCCGGGGATTTCTACCCGTCGCGCGCGCATCACGAGACGAAAACGCGAGGCTTTTGCATATCGCAAAGCCTAACGTTTTCGTCGCGGGATGCACGTGCTGTAGAGAAATCCCCAAGATTTCTCCTTCGTGTGAATACCCCTTAACCGTCATAACCGACGCAGTCATGTGCGGTAAAGCTCTTCTGAAAGGCAACGTGCAACTGCTTTTAAAAAAGGAATTGGCGTCGCACAAGGCCTAACGTATATCCAATAAGGAAGTACAACTGTTCTCGTGACGAACTTTCTAGAGGAGCCGCAGCACCTTACGAAGGGTACCGCCGTGGGACAGGTTGAGAATCTTCAAGCGCCAGTCGGGGGCATTCCAATCTCTGGGGAAACCTCGACGTCACAGCACAAGAGCACGTCGCCGCCGCAACTCGACATCGACGCCGAGCTCCCACCTCTAAAGCGCCGGCAACTGGTTGATCTCCTCGCTCAATACAGTGACTGCTCGCCACGTCATCGAAAGTTCGCTTAACACCAGCGGCGAAACATTGCATTGTCACTGACGGCGACGTGCACCTTGTTCTCCAGTCACCGTACCGTGTCTCTTTGAAAGAGCGGGAAGTTATCCAAGAACAAGTTCAGGAAATGCTCAATGAAGTCATCGTCCATCCATCAAAGGGTCCATGGGCTCCACTTTTTGTGCTCGTAAAGAGGATGAACGGAACCCTTAGATTATGTGTTGACTATCGGCGATTCAATGCTGTGACAAAAAAGACGCCTACCCGCTCCCCCTATCAGCGATACTCTAGACCAGGGGTGGCCAAACTGCGGCGAGCCGCATGCGGCTCTTTGCGTGTCAAAGTGCGGCTCGCAGCTCCCCCCCCCCCCCCCCCCCGGTCTTCCCAAAAAGAGAAATGGAACGGGTTTTAAATCGAAAGACATCTTGCGGTTTGGTAGTCTTCTGCTACAGCTACCTTACGTACAGTTGGACTGCTTTTGACTGGGATGGATTGAAAGTAGTTCGAGTTTCATTCATTGTTCTGGACAAAGTACCCCCCCCCCCCCCCGCGGCTCTTGGAAGTTTCTTGGTTTTGTTTGCGGGGCTCTTCGGCCGGGTCAGCTTGGCCACCCCTGCTCTAGACCGTCTTCGTCACTCTCGATGCTTTTTCTCGACGGACTTCAAGAGTGGCTACTGGCAGATCGATGCTGACGAACGAGGCCGAGAGAAAACTCACATTGTCACACCCGACGGATTGTACGAAATCAAAGTGATGCCCTTCGGACAATGCACAGCACCGGCGACTTCCCAGCGTGTCATGGACACCGTCCGAGAAGGCTTAAAACGGCTAAGCGGTCTCGTCAACCTCCACGACGTTGTAGTGTTCTGCAGAAATGTCGAAGAGACCCTACGACGACTCCGTGCCGTACTTCAAGCCATCAAGGTCGCTGGACTAACTATCAAGCAAACGAAATGTCGGTTCGCAGGAGTCATGCCAGGGTGCGCGAGAAGTACTACTGGTCCAAGCTTGCGAAGATTGTGCATCACTACACCCGATACTGCCTCAAGTGTCAACGACGGATGAGACCGCCGAAGAGACCGGCATGACTTCTTCACCCAATAGCGCCGCCATCTGCCCCATTCCAGCAAATTGGACTGGATTTACTTGGACCGTTCCCACCATCGACGCAAGAAAACTGTTGGATAATCGTCGCGACCTTTTATCTTTCACGGTACGCCGAGGCGAAATCCCTTCCATCAGGTACGACTGTTGAAGTCGCCAAGTTTTTCATTGAGTCCATCGTCCTCCGGCACGGCGACCCCCAAGCCCTCATTACAGAGCGTGAATCATCATTCATGGCCCAGCTGACGCAACAGGGCCTTCGTCTCAGTTGCACCAGCCACCGTCGAACCACTGCGTACTATCCGCAGACAAATGGACTGACAGAACGGCTAAACAAAACTATAACCGACCAGATATTTATGTATGTCAATGCAGAGCATAAGACAAGGGACAAGGTGTTACCGCACGACACGTTTGCTTACAACACGGCGGTGCAGGAGATAACAGAATTAACACCGTTTCAGCTGGTACATGGCCGGACAGTAACGACCATGCTCGACACGATGCTGTCCCACGAACCAGCTGACGATGGGAGGCCCGACGCCCAAGTGGTTGCTCAGCGATCCGAAGTTCGCAAGCTCGCCTGACTCCAGATTGAAGATCAACAACATGTCGACGCTGCCCGGTGCAACCTTCGTCGGGTCGATGTTAGCTTCAAACCCGGATACCGTGTGTGGGTCTCAACCCCGATACAACGACGTGGTGTAAGCGAGAATCTACTGAAGCGCTACTTCGAACCCAACAAGGTGTTGCGACGGCCTTCGCTGGGGGCTTTAAACTCAAAAGGAACTGCAGGCCACGAGACCATCTGGAATCGCGGGCCCTCGCAAGGAGAAACACCGGCGTGCGTGTGCGTGCCTGTGTGTGTGTGGGTCTGTGGGTGTTGGGTTTCAGCAAGAACGTCTACTCCTTACATCAGCCACCGGAGCGCGGCAAGAACGTCGAGAGATTACATCATCTTGTAGTGCCTTCAAATTACCGGCGTGATCTCATCCACCTAGCTTATGGCAACTCAAGGTCAGGACACTTAGGAGTGAGAAAAATGAAAGATCGCCTCCTGCAGGAGTTTTACTGGCTTGGGTGTTTCAAAGAGGTTGAGGAGGTCGTCCGGTCCTGCGACACGTGTCAACGAATCGGAAAACCGCATGACAAGATCAAGGCACCGCTAAAGCTCGTGTCAATAATCACAGAACCCTTTCGCCGTTTGGTGATCGACACGGTTGGCCCCCTCCCCGTTACACAGTCGGGATACCGCCAGATCCTGACGATTCTTTGCCCCGCGACGAAGTTTCCCGAAGCGATCCCGCTAAAAGAGCTCAGCTGTGTGGAGGTGGTGAACGCGTTGCTTTCCTTGTTCTCACACGTTGGATTTCCCGCCGAAATCCAAACCGACCAGGGGAGTGTGTTCACCAGTGCTCAGGCCCCTACGTTTTTAGAGATGTGGTATTAAGCTGATTCATAGCTTCGTCTACCACCCACAATCGAACAGCGTAGAAAAATGGCATTCGATGATGAAACGGGTGCTGCGAGCATTGTGTTATGAGCACAAGACTGACTGGGAGGCATGCCTCCCAGCCACGATGTTTGCATTGAGATCAGTGCCATACGAGGCAAATGGTTTTAGCCCCGCCGAGCTAGTATACGGCCGATCTTTGAGATCTCCTCTCCAAATGCTGAGAGAGTCATGGGAGGGTTACGGGGAAGACCCCACTGTAGTGGAGTACGTGCTCGAGCTTCTTGATCGCCTGAACCGCAGTCGAAGTATTGCCGAAAGTAATATGAAGAACGCTCAGGTGAAGGCAAAGCGGTATTACGACCAAACTGCTAAGCCGCGAACCTTTTCCGTCGGCGACAAGGTGATGCTCTTGAGGCCACCGACGAAGAATAAGCTCGAGGTGAAATGAGAGGGACCCGTGGAAGTGTTGCATAAACTTTCGGATGAGAACTACGTCGTGAGCACGCCGGGGAAACGTTAAATCCAGAAGGTATATATCACAGCAATCTAATAAAGCCGTACCGGCAACGTGAGACTCTGATGAGTTTGACGGTGAACCACCCCGAGGAGGTCAGTCTCGAGTTTCCCGAGATTAGTGAAACCCCGATCGCGTGCTCGGTCGAACAGGTACTCGAGAAGGCTGTTGTATCGGCTGATTTGGAACCAAGGCAACTAGGTGATCTGAAGGCGCTCCTTGGGGAGTATATAGATCAGTTTCAGAGTAAGCCAGGAATGACCGATCTTGTAGTTCACGACATCGAGCTTACCACCGACCAGCCCGTGCGGTCAAAACCCTACCGAGTCTCTCCTAGACAAAGGGAAATCGTGGAGCGGGAGGTGAAGCGCATGCTTGATCTGGGGGTGATTGAAGCAGCAGAGAGTGACTTCACTTCTCCTTTGATACTTGTGCAGGTACCGGGAAAAGAACCTCGCCCGTGCGTTGATTACCGGCGCCTCATCCTTATCACCAAAGATCAGACGTATCCTATCCCCAATATTGAAGAACGGGTGGAGATGGTGCGCGCTGCCAAGTATATCTCCACGTTGGACCTTGTTCGAGGCTACTGGCAGGTCCCCCTTTCAGAGAGACCGAGCCGGTATGCCGCTTTTATATCCCCCTTTGGAACGTTCCGGCCTCGTGTCCTCAGTTTCGGCCTCAAAAATGTACCGTTTTGTTTTTCAAGCTTAATGGATCGGGTGCTCCGAGGTCTAGAGGAGTTTGCCGTTCCGTACGTGGACGACATCGCCGTGTTTTCCGAGTCCAGGGATGAAGACCTTGCACATCTTCGCGTTGTCTTCGAACGACTCCAAGATGCAGGCCTCACAGTAAAGGCGGAACAGTGTCAATTGGGAAGTGGTGAAGTAACGTATTTGGGACACGTGTTGGGTCGCGGTTGCCGCCGACCGTCCGAGGTAAAGCTTGCACCCATTGAGGAGTTTCCTCAACCGCTCAAAAAAACCGACATTAGGTCTTTCCTAGGCATTTCAGGATACTACAAACACTACATGACAAATTATTCGGATGTTGCTAGCCCACTCACTGACGCCCTCCGAAAGACAGAGCCTCAAGAAGTTCGTTGGGATGATCGAAAAGAGCAGGCTTTTCGCGCTTTGCAGAAGTCTCTGATGAGCAAACTAGTCCTGATGGCGCCAAATTATGGGCGCACGTTTATCATTCAGTGCGACGCCAGGAACCGCGGTCTTGGGGTCGTGCTAAGCCACAGGGACGACTTAGGCGAGGAGCATCCCATCTTGTACGTCAGTTGAAACTTGAAAGTTGAGAACTCGCGAAGAAGCCTACAGCGCTTCGGAAAAAGAGTGTGCTTGCTTGGCGTGTGCCGTCCAAAAGCTTGCGTGCTTAGTGGCAGGCTCGAGGTTTATCATCGAGATGGACCATTGTCCCCTCCAATGGTTGCAGCAGGCACGTATCCAGGGGGGGGGGGGGGCCCTTGGGGCCCGGCCCCCCCCCCCCCCCCCCCGAAACAAAATCCTGACTACGTGCCTGGGTTGCTGAATATGTCACCCAAAAATGGACGACTCCTTCGCTGGAGCCTAGCTTTGCAACAGTTTTCTTTTGAGGTCAGGTACAAAAAGGGTAATCTGCACACCAACGCGGATGGCTTGAGCCGACGCTCATGAGTGACTAGAGAAAAGTCTTTAGTGAGCGAGCTCGTGGATACCAAAATTTTACTTTATTTTGCTAAACAATTGTACGCAAGCTGGGATACTTCTAATTTTGGTTTCGTGTCTTTTGTTGCTCTCTTGTGAGTGCCGAGCCCTGGTAGGGGTTTTATTTTATTTGTTACCTTGCTAAGAGCGATCTTCATACCTTTTAGTGCCTGGTGTGTGTTCGAAGGGGTTTGCTAGATGCGCATTTGCAGTTTGGTCTTGGTTCAATTCTCTCATCCTCTCTAGATTTTTGCAAGCTACCCGAAGCGCTTGGAGGTGAGCAGAGAGAAGGCGCGGCACTCAAGAAAAGCAGGAGACGGTGATCCACCTAAGACACAACAAGGTTGGGGGATGCCTTATCGCCCCCTCCTCGTCGGCACTTCGGCGGTCCCTCAAAGGAGTGGCTGCTGACCTCTTCTCTTCGTGACCGACTTCCGGGCGGCGGTGGGACTGTTGCGAAGGCCTTCGCTGGGGGCCTTAAACTCAAAAAGAACCTCTTCCGGAGGCCACGAGACCATCTGGAATCGCGGGCCCACGCAAGGAGAAACACCGGCGTGCGTGTGCGTACCTGTGTGTGTGTGGGTCTGTCGGTGTTGGGTTTCAGCAAGAACGTCGACTCCTTATAGACCAGTGTCCGCGCCAATTCCAGGGCGCCGCCATGTTTATCTATGCTCGCGCCACCACGCGGAAAGAACTGGCAGGCAGGAGGGGGGGGGGGGGGGGGGGCTGCGTTGGCGGCGTTGCTTTGGGGAGCTGGATGCGGCAGGCTGTCCGAATGCACCGACACATCGTGAAACATGTCTTCACCAGAAGCCTCCGTGGCCCGTTCTTCAACAGGGAAGATGTCGGGAACATTCGAGAACCAATCTCGATCAAGAAAACAAGGGGAAAACCTTTCTTGTCTTGGATGTTCTCGGTGTCTGCTGACCCTTGACATCCGCGTTTCAGTCCGGGTTCATTGCGTAGTAAATATTTCGCTACCACTTTCTTGTAGCATTCAAATGCTTGATTGTTGGCTTCTTGTATACGACATTACATTCGTGGCACGTTTGAGACCGATTTTCGTGATCTACTTGCCTTTTTGCGGCAGCGCGGCTCTGCCGAGCCTAAACCGAAACCGAAACGAAGGTACCACTCGTAGCTAGCGTACGTACACGACGTAAACGACCTGCCGACTGATCACGGAGAAGTGACCACCTCTGTTGTATCCATCACGCACGCCAAACGTACGCATAGAAAAAAATTGTTGCTACACTGGCACTCACTCTTGAGTTCTTGCTCGGTGTGAAGTATTTTCTTCCGAGTGCGGCTGCCCATTCTTGCCGAGAAGCTGCATGGGACGGAAACTTGTGGAAGCCGTAGACGTCGCATCCGCACTCGCTTGTTAGGCAATTGTGTGACGGGCAGTGGGTGTCCAAAAGAACCCTGCGTTTCCTCTGGTTGTTCGTACAACCAACAACGGCACAGTGCCGTCCGGACGAATTGCTCTGATACATTACAGGCCGGTAAACAACACCGACGCCGGCAACGTGCTAGTACTGGGAAAGGTCGCGGTCTATCGCCCCCGCCACCCCCCCCCCCCCCCCCCCCCCACACACACACACACGCTGCGAGCGTCTGGGTTCGAAACTATTAATTGCCAGTTCTAAAGGATGGTACTTACTTGAAGTGGGAGCTGGAATTCTACGAGGTACCAGGAGACACTTACTATCGGCAACGAAGCAGGGTGCCTGTGGGGGCGGAGTCTAGGAACGCTACCGATTAATATTGTGACAGGCGATCAGTTATGATAACAGACGAAACTTCGACTCGTTTGTTCAGAAGTTCGCGGTGATATTTTATTATCCCTCGTTACAGCACAGCAAAGATCTTAGGCAGTGAAATTCACATCACGCAGGCTCGTGCGTCGTAGTAAAATGAGCGCAGTCGACGACGAGGTGTAATGAGCTACTAAGCTTCACAAAAAAAAAAAAAAAAATGCGCGTGAGAAAGAGTTTTGAGGCAGTCCAAAACACCGATCCAGCAGACGCACGTATACGTACGTTTACTCCGGACTCCATGAACCCGACGGCGCAAGATCAAAGTGCACCGCCGCCATCGCCACCCAGTTTTCTCTGCACTTTGCGCGACAACGGGACTGCACTGGAGGGCACTCAACTCCGGCGTTAACAATCCGCGAAATAGATGAATTTCCCACTCTTGAAGCCATTCCAAATGATAAATGAAAATACCTCGGCGTTGTAGAACATCTGACAACACAACGGTGCCGAGCGCTTGCTCGGCATCGTCTTGCTCGTGAAGGCCTGCTTATTTGTAGTTGAGACGATGATTCCACATCTTTCGTGCCACTCGTGGTTCTTGCAATAACTTCGAAGGGCAGGGGAATCTTCTCACGAGGACGTTGAAGACACGCAACACCGGAGCCACCAAAGCAATCGTACAAACCGTCGCCATGTTTGCTTTTTCTTCGTCACTCGCGGTACGGTCAACTCGTCGCGAGATGTTTTCTGGCTCGGCTAGATGGAAACCAACAGCGGCAAAGTGGCGTATGGACAAACGGCTCTCACGTTACGGGCACTATACTCACATACCGCGGTAAAGAGGACCGATGCCGGCGAAGCGGCAGTCGGCACACCAGCGAAGAAGCCTGCGGCGGGTAACAGCGGCGCAGGCAAACGCAGCCCCCCCCCCCCCCCCCCCCCTTCCGTGAGCGCCTGGGTTCGAGATTATTGTTCGCGTTTGCTCCTTGCGGTCGAGGCTAAAAAGAGCACTTCCGGACAAAGGTCTATATCAGCCACCGGAGCGCGGCAAGAACGTCAAGGGATTACATCATCTGCCCCTCGCTGAAAGAACACCCGGAAATTGCATCAACCGCCCCCGCACTTCGGACACCTCGTGGACACTCGAACATCGGGGAAGGCTCCTCTCTCTCTCAGAGGGCCTTCCCGCCCTCGGAGGGCTATATAACACGGGCTCAAGGAGCCCGAAGTCGCCGATTGCCGATTAACCAGTCGACCATGCTACTTGTATATTCACTGTACATAAAAGTTCTACTTCAGTAGCCCCACTCCAGGCCTGTTTCCTCGGGTCCATGCTAGCAGCGAGCCACAGCCTCGACCATTGGTTCTGCGCCTGAGGTTGTCGCCCTCCCAGACGTAACAAAGGTACTTTGTCTACTCGGAGATCTGAACTACGAGTTGATGCCCGACGTGACAAGAACATCGTCACTTCGCCCACCACGACCTGAAGTCGCCCACGTCGTGCGCCTCAAGCCGTATTAGGCACGATTATTCCCATTCTTTTGTTTTTAGGGCGGAGCTCTTAGGCGCCCGTTTCCGGCTTGAGCGGCGTCGCCGTCGCCGTCGGCGTCGGCGTAACCGCGCGTTGCATTATGCGACGCGTGACGTCACTGATGACGTCATCAGAGACGTCATTGTAATGACGTCATCACGATGACCTCATCCTTATCGTCATCGTCATCATCACGATGACGTCATCCACATCGTCTCCATCCCGATGACGTCATCACTGGCGACGTCACTGATGACGTCATCACGATGACGTCATCATTGGCGACGTCGCTGATGACGTCATCACGATGACGTCACGGATGACGTCATCGTCACGTGTGAAGTCATCACTGACGATGTATTAACGTCATCATGATGACGTCACGTGACCTCACGGGGGTCACGTGAGCTCACGGGAATCACGTGACCTCACGGTTACGGCGACGCCGACGCCGCTCGGAGGGAGGAGTAGCACGCAGAATGAGGAGGTGAACAGGAGGGAGGGGGGTATAGACCTTTTTCGTATAACCTCAAACCAGCCAGTAACTGACGCACCCTCGACCTGGTGCATTTTTGGATTGCCCGCTGACACAGGGTATGCAACCGCCAAGGGTATGGGCGAAAAGGCTTAAAGGAGTCATGAAACGCTTTTCCAACGTTTTACTGTTTACCTTTCCTCCTCAACTCGTAAATCGCGCATTCTACCGAACAGTTCCAGAAGACGGAAAGGGGGAGTCCCCTCTTGCTCGGACTCTCGTTTGTCTAATCCGGACACATCCATTGTCCCCCTAGAAGATTAGCCCGTCGCTCAAAATTCAGACAGTTGCTTTCCCCACCCTGTTCACCCCGAAGCTGACAGTGCTATGGAAGCTACGTTTCAACCGGACAAGCTCCAGCCAAGTTATTACAGCCCACCATAGCCAAGTCTAGCCAAGTTCCCCCCATACCCACACCGTTGCCTACCCAGATAGCTGTGCTGCCAGAACTAGCCGGTATTTGTTTTTCTAAACCGCTAGACGGCGTCGTCGGCGCCGCAATTCTCAAGATGGCGGCCCGTTAAAGAAAAGGTCTATACGCTCCGTTCACTACCCTTCCCTCCTCCTCCTCAAGAGCTGCGCTCTAATTCGGTGTTACGGGGGGTTGTAAGCGACTTTCATTTTTTTCCTTTCTTTTTTTTTCTTTGCACGTTTCATCGAGACGATGCTCTTTTTAAAGGGAAGAGTAATGCCACGCGCGTCTCCGACCAAGCGCACTTTTGGCCGAGGAGGAGCGCCTGACGCCATTCGAAACGGTCGCAAAGAAAATGCGCTCCCGTAGAGCGTCTTCAACGGCGTTCACCCGCCATGGTTCATCTGCTGAAATGTCCCAGTGTACCAACCTTGTGGTTCTGCCACCTCTGCCTACAGGCATTGAAGTTTTAAACTCTATATTTGCTCATTGCAATATCACCGGACGCCCGCACAAGATTGACGCTTTTCGAAGAGAAATGAAACGCCACGATGTTCTAAACGACCTCATTAGAGCCGGCGCATACCAGATGAACTATGTCTGGCTCGTCATCTTCAACTCTGACAGCGAAGCGGAAGCTCCTCGAAGCTAAGGAACTCGTGGTGAAAGGAAAAACATGCCTGCTCATCAATGCCAACGAATGCGAGGTGCGAATAATGCTCCACTGGATACCAATTCACGTAAGCGACGACACAGTGCAAAGGGCCCTCGAACCCTACGGAGAATCAACGAAGTAGCCCGAGACACATGGAAAATGGAAGGCTTTCAGAATATTCGGATGACGTCAAGGCTGGTGAGAATGAACCCGAAGGAAGGCGTCAACAAGGATAACCTCTTGCACCAACTGTATCTGTTCGGCAGCAACGTTCTCGCTCTTGTCGCCGGAAAAGCAGCAATTTGCCTCCGATGTAAGAGTAGAGGCCACATCCGGAGAGTGCCGCGTGCCTCGCTGTGGCAAGTTTCTTTGTTTTGGTCACAAACAATAGTATTGCACTTGGACGTACGCAACTGTATTGCGGCCAGCCCCTGAGGAAGACAACTCGGGGTTCTTCATTGATGAAGAAGAAACCTCGAAAAATGAAGACAGCACTGGACACTTAACCACCTATGCCTAATTGTCTTCAGCCGGTGGCGATTTAGGCACATCACAAAATACCTCCCCTTCAAGTCTGGAACCTGACAGGACAACTGCCTGCGATGGAACCGTCACAGACATCGACAGTGCCGCTACAAACTCCCCGAAATTCAGTATAAGAAGGCAGTCGACTGAAACGACCTCTCTTCAGACGGTGCCACCGATCTTGACCTGGAAATGGATTACTGCTACGATCCCTAAAAGCGGCCGCTAGATCGCGCCGAGGAGGCTGACCCCGACCTCGAAGTGCCTGAATGGAGCACGCCACAGGGAAGAAAAAAACGCAAGCCCCGATCTCCGCCGGATATCTTACGACGAGGAACCTTGAAGTAGGTGGTTACGGTCACTTTGAGGACATTTTATACAATATTTTCCTTAAATTCGTTTTTTCGCTTGTGCTTGGCGCCACAGCTGTAAATTGTCTAAGTTTTGCGTGAGATTGCAGTACATTGCTTTTCATTGCAAACCACCTCCTCACCCACCGTAATGCTTGCACCCATATTTCCAGCAGGTTCTACAATTGGCTTAACGCTGGGAAAACTCAATATTAGAGGTTAATTTTATTTGTAAACCGTACCATGTTTGCTTCAAGAAGAGTAACCTTACTTTTTAGGCATACAAGAAACAAGAATGTCGAAGGAAGAGCAAGCTTCGAAGGCACTACAGCCCTTCCTGACCTCGCACAAGGTATGCGTAACACATGCAGTTGGCACTGCAGGAGGCTGTTTTTTGTTCCTTATGAAATCTGTCCCTCCCTCTGATGCGAGTCTCACCACCGATGCTCATGCACGTTTTATAATGTGACTTTAATTTGTTTGACGCTCAGTCGTGAATATTTTGTGTATATTCCCCTTGTAAAGCCAGTGAGCGAACAGTGTTTTTTCACGGAATGTCACAATATATCAAATCGGATCGGACTACTATATTTTTGGACGACTATAACTGTGTATGCGATGCCGGTGATAGATGTCCAGTCACGCGTGGTAGCGATGTTAATGCAAATGTTTTGTGAAATAATTGCAGAAAACAATTTGGATGATGTTTTTCACATTGTTGTACAAGTTTCTTGATGTTGTTAAAGTTGCTTGATGTTGTTCAAGTCTCTTGATGTTGTTCAAGTTTCTTGATGTTGTTCAAGTGACTTTCTGTTTGTTTTTGTCTAGTTTTATTTCATGCTGTGTTGCATTCATTTTTTTATATAGTATGCTGAACTGTGGGGGTCGGAGGCACTGTCAGGCGTTACGCCTGACAGAGCGTATGCGGAAATATACCCGGAAGTAAAAAAAAATTACGTGTCCTTTAGAACGTGAGAGCGGTTCAAGGAGGAAATAAAAATATCAGCAATCGAAAGATCCTGCACACTTTTTCACGCTCGGGCAGAAGAACGAAAATTGCAGCAGGATTTACGCACACTGTGTGAAGTTGAATGTGAATAACCTGGTTGGGGAGCAAAAGACATACCAAATGTCAAATCATTCCTCGAAAAATTCCAGAAAGAGTGATGACAGACCTAAATAGCGGAAAAAAGGAGACTTTGTCCAAACAATCCTTGAAATCCAGAGTAATGGTATCATAAGCATAAAGAAAGCGAGCATTGACGGTGTTTTTCTCGAACACCATTAATGAATTCTTGAACTCGCCCCAGAACGACAAAATGATGGAATTATGGACTCTTGTCTTGTATGCCAAGGCTAGATGACGAAACGAAGGAGATATTGGAGGAACCCATAAACCTGGAGGCAGTCCAAAAGGCAATAGGCGGCCTGCCCGGTGGTAAAACGCCAGGACCAGAGGGGCTATGCTCAAGTTTTTAAAAACAATTCAGAAAAGTACTCGCTTCCATTCTGCTCACATTGATAAAATAATTATATATAAAAAAATCATTACCACCTTCATTTTCTAGAACCCCTACTTTGTCAATACCAAAATCAGAGGATGCCACCAAGTTGCGACGTGTAGAGGGTAATTGACCAATTAGCCTATGTAATGTAGATTATAAGATATTAACAAAAATCCCAAATGGAAATTCCTGCACGTAGTTGGAAAGTTGGTGGGTGACCACCAAACGGGTGGCATAAAGGGCAGGACAATTCAAACAAACGTTCACGTAGCCAAAAGCACTTTAGAATGTTGTACAAAGAAAGGAGACGAGAATGCCATGCTCCAGATTGATTTATAAAAAGCATCCGACCGCGTACGGCATAAATTGTTTTGGGCCATTTTGCATCATATGAATATTGGAGAAGTTATTTTTGAAGGCGTACGAATGGAACATGGTGGCTGTTTTACGCGACCGATTGTTAATCGTAGCATAACTTACAGTATATCGTTACTGTCTCCTGCACGTAAGGGTCGCCCGCTTCCGCCTTTATCGTTTCGACATTATCTTGAGCCTTTTTGTTTGAGGGTTGTTAATAGTGGAGACGTTCATGGTTTTAGGCTTAGCTCCCTCGAAGTGAAGATATTGGCATATGCTGACGATGTAGCAGAGACAAAAAAAAGTGTAAGCAGCGTTATTGATTTAGTCAATAACTTACTTTGGCGATAATATAGGTGCGGCTTCAAATTTAGGAAAGGGTTCTGGATTTTGTCACGGTACCTGGGCCACAAAGCTATCAGAGTTTGAAGGGATCAAAGTGGGGCTCTACGCCTACGAGATACCTTGGAGTACTGCTCCAGCACATGCGTAATACAAGTGTTCGCTGGTCCGAAGCCGTAGCATAATTGGAGAACGGGTATCACTGTGGCCAAACCGCGGCTTATCAATTTTTGCTCGAGCCACTGCTTGCAACACATTTCTTGTTGCTAGGCGTATGTATGTTCTTCAAGTGTTACATTGTGCTCAAAGTGCTATAAAGAAAGTTTATACGATATGTGCTACATTCATTTCGAAATAAAAATGGGAGCCAATGAGAAGAAACAACCTCTTTCGTCGTATTACTTTGGGTGGATTTAGCTTATCGCATTTTCTTGTCCTGCAGCTCGTGTCGCGATTCATGCTTTTGCGTGATATTGAACAGCCTTTTATGCGCACGGTAACTCATACAAAACTGGCGGGGCACATGTCTTTGTTTCTTGTCCCGAGTTATGGCGAGCAACCAACGAGAATTATTGAATTCCTAAAAGTGGTTGCTGAAGCATACGGTTTTTTGGCAGTTCGCTTGTATTCCAGAGAATATTTGCCTTGCACAGCTAGAAATACCTTGTCCAGCGCCCTATATGACACTCTTTTCCCGGAGACTTAGTATCGTACATTGTGCAACCAGGGACCAGGTCAGGAAGTACATTGTCGCCTAAAAAATTGAAGTCCAGCCATGTGCAAAAAGTTACTTTTTCAAACTTCATACTTTGACGGTCCTTGTGAAGGTCCGACTTCACAACTCTGAACACCAATTGCTTGCTGTGCAAAGCACTCGAAACAATAGAACACGCGTTTATATTTTGTTGGTATGCCTTGTCGTTTTGGGATGTGTTGCAGAGAACCTTGATAAAGGACTTAGAACTTACAGCACACTCCATTCGTTTTCTTCTGATCACTTCCCAGGAACTTGTTTTGTACGACCTTATTACATTAATTGCACCATACAGCATCTGGAGTGCACGGATGTCGTGAGAAATGCAGAACTTAACCCGAAGCCGGTTGAAGCATACTTTGTTGATTTTGTGACTTAAATACGTAGTATACCTAGGCACAGCAGGATATTGTTCCTGAGTGGGTCGGTGAGTATGAGAGACTCCTAAAACGCCCCCCCCCCCCCAACATATCCATTGAGAAGTGCTCATCAAAGGACTGGACGGTTAGCCTGAACCTGTTTGTCCAATGCACGCTGTAGAAAAAAAAAAAAAATCGCCCGTGGCCGAATAGTTATTGTCCTTGACTCCTACACAAAGGGCTCGAAATTCGTTGCCTGGGAGCGGACGCGCCTTTTTCTTATTTTTGTAAATGTCGCGTCCTGGCGAATTCCAGAACAGTATTGATTATCGAACGCGTTGATTATCTGCGAGCGTCTCTGCCTTTTCGCCGGTTTTCTTTCTCGCCACATGACAGCGCGGCAGATGCGCATTTGCGACCAATGGGTGCGGAAGGCGTCCCCCATTAAATTTCAAACACTGCGTGACCATGGCCCTTTAAGATTGACCCTCTCTACAACCTAGGCTTTCCAGCAGAGGAGTCTTCGGGCTCTCTAGTGCAGCGCCAAGCTATGCCCCAGTTCGCGTCAGTTCTTCGCAGTCGCAAGGTCAGTTGCGCGACGAGGCAAACCGCATGAAAGCGACGGGAACAAGCGGCCAAGGCAATGAGCGACATTTCCTAGAAATTAACAAAACCGAGCGACGCGACGGGTGACCGTGAGAAATCGCCGTCGCTCGTCGCTGTCTCCGTCGATAGTCTCGTCGCGTTGCTAAATCGATTACATGCGGTTCAGCTTTTAAAACGAACGTGGTCGCCGTCGGCGCGAGAGTGCTTTCTTGCCGTCTCCCACGGCGAACGAAGGCTGTAATTGACGGGGAGTACGACGGCAGCTGAATTCCTTTCGCGTGCTGCGCTACAAAAATGCATACAAAATTATTACCGCGTGCAGCTCGCATCTTAATTTTTGTAGTACACTGACGAATGCTCGTGTTTTGGGGAAAATACAAGCAAATTCAGAAAGACTCGTAGAATGCCAAAACAGTTTTTTCCCATTAGTCCTAAAGCTACATACACAATTTAAGACGCACATCAACGGTTGTGACAGTGCACTGTCACGACCGAAGACAGCTCAATCAGAATCATTCAACCACCGAGCACACACAAACCGTGAAGAAGTTCTCAGTGGCAAGTAGGAGGAGGCAGAGAAAAGCTTCTTGGACGACGAAACCCAATCCAGTGACAGCGGTACCAGCTCATTAGAACTATCCTCAGAGCAGTCCAGGTTCACGCACACACTCGCCCCGTCGAGCGCACGAACGTTAACTATGCACTCCAACACGGGAACACGAGAACTGCAGAAGACACAAGGCAAAAACGGCAGGTTGACATCGGAGAAATTAGCGTCTTGTGAACTCCGACTGGCCCCAACTTGCTTGTCGTACAATGTTGCCAAGCGTCTCTTGTGAAAGAAAAACATTTGTTTTAAAAAATACAGAAATAAAAAATATAAAAAAAAACGGAATGAACTTTTTTATTTGTTTTCGGAAACGTTTTTAGTGTGTGCTACGTGGCTATTATCATCCCAGTTAAAACCAAAATGAAAATATAAACGCTCACAAACGAATGCAAACGAGAAGGAAGGTAAGTAAGCCTCATGGCCATTGCATCAACAATGGCTGCTGCGCTCGCTCCAGCGCTGGCTTCCACGTCGGGCTGGTACGGAGGCTGCGATCGTTATAAAGTCAGCTCCAACCCTTAAACATGCCCCCTCAAACAATATTTGAAGGCTACCATTGCGTGTGGATACCTCCCCCTGCGATCCGAAACAGCTAGTACGTCGCTAACGCTGGCAATCGGGTATGAAGCAAGCGCCGCCATCTTCTCCGCGCCTTTGAGGTAGTAACGGTCAGAAAAGGCTAGTAACGGCTGCATTTGCTAACTTTTTACTACCTATCGCGCGTTTGAGGTAGTAAATAGTTAGTGAGAGGTAGTAACGGTCAGAAAGGGGTAGTAACTGCTGCAGTTACTAGCTTTTTACTAGCTTTTTTTTAAGAGTGTACGACTAAATCTCGCGTGCGCCGGCAGCTTTTTTTTGTGGAATTCGACAGGTAGAAACGCCGAGCTGCAATTGTGTCCATCCCGTGGAAGGCGTTGAGTAGATCATAATGAACTCTCCAAGATACCACTAGTGGCGAACTCGATTACGAGTTGGAGTAAGCATACTCGACAATCGGACTTTTCTTGGCCAAAGTTTTAGGTTCTTGGGCAGACTTAAAATGACAAAAAAGGGCATCAACGTTACTAAGTGATTTTTTGTGACACAAAGATAGCCATCTTATGTTAGGTATTATTCGATGTTCAAAGTAAGCACTACGCCCCCTTAAAAGATAACTGCGTTTTTATTGTGATTTTATTACTATGTTACAGCAACCTATAGTACGCATGTACACATGTATGTATTGCGTAATCGCTTCGCTCACCGAGTGAAAGCATTTTTTTTTGGTATGTCAATTGCGAGTATTACTTATGATGTTCTGTTTTTATTGTTGGCGATCATATATCATTCATACTGTACATTACTTGATTTGATGTTGCCGGTCCCAGCATATGGGACTGAACTCTTGAACTCATCTAATAAATATTGAATTGAATTGAATTTGGAAATATAAATTCTGGCATATATGGTAAAGGCACCTAAGATACTGATACTAAAATGCATTTATTAAAATGCATTGCAATACGTGTCAAAAATAAATTAGTCACATATAAAACGTTTTTGAAAATGTAAATACTTGAACACGTTTTGCAAAAATACAAATTGTGAAATTCTCTTCTTTTTGTAAAAAATTTCAGACGTTCTACGTAAGATGGGTGGGTGCACACACTGGTGTGTACAAAAAACAAAAGCGAAACACGATGTACATTAATTGTGCAACATTTCTTATCAAAGAAAGAGTGGTCACTGTAGAATTTCAGCGTTCACAATTTTGCACCGAAATAAATGCGTGTCCTTGTAAGAATGTAACGATATACATCTGCTTCTGATAGTATGTGGAGGAATACACCCAAAAATGTATTTTAATACAGAAATACAAAATAGAAATAAAAATTGTATCGCGATACAGAGATATAAATACAAAGTGTGTTTCTAAAATAGTATTACCATACATTTGTATAGCGATACAGCCCAACCCTGACCCGAACACATTGCGCCAGCTAACAGTAAAAACCCAAACACAAGTAATAGTAAAAAATGACAAAAAGCAATTGTACAATATTAATATTATTATTATAACATGTACAAAAGCTAGGCGTCATATTTATTCAGTTGTTACAACGAAGAAAATTCACTAAAAATACATTGACAGTCCTAAACACTATGCTATGGGGAAATTAAATTGGCAAATTATATTTATTTTGTCAGACGCACCAGAGGATATATTTGCACAGGGATTTTAAGGTTAGAATGAAAAGCATTGTTTCATTATAGCTAACCAGTTTTGAATAACCTTTTTTTGCTTTAAGTTTGTTGGACATGTATAATGTATTTGGAGAATCGGCGCCCTACCTTATTATGGTCTTGCCGTGGCGTATTTCGTGTCAAAATAGACACTGTGCAGTTAGAATAAACTCCTCAATGTCAATATTGAGGTTTAGATGCTACCAACACGCGAAAGAAACTGTGTTTAGCGCGCAGGTGAGGCCTTGGTGTTTACCACTGGAGCGTGCGTTCTCGTACTGTTTGCCAGGTAAGGCTGTTCTCGCTGAGAAACTGAGAGAACCACTTGCGGAATTCAAGTATCTTCATGTCGATAGGCTGCAGCGGTGGACGCTCGATGAGAGTTTTGGTGTTCATTATCAGCATGTCTCTTCGAAACTGAAAAGCAAAAAACAATGTTAGACTTCTATTGGCGATTTCGCGTAGGTAACTAATTTTTGGTAACATGAGCATTTTCTTGCCAGCCTATCACATTTTATACTCTATTTCGCATTATGATGTACCGCAGGAAAGCCTACAAGCGCGAGCTTCTTGCTCTAGGGCACCTCTTGGCGGCACAAGCTCTTATGCATTAAGGGCAGCTGGCAACGCTACGAGCTCGCGCTTCTAGCCTTCGCTGCGGTACAACATAATGTGAAACGGAGTATAGTAGTGCCACTTTTTCTTAACATTTTATTGAAATGCTTTTGTAACATGCATAATCTACGGTTGACGTCACCGAAGCTGAAGAACGGCATGTTTCCCACCCAAATATTAAACAGTTTGTCCACATCATTCCACCACCACATCGCAAGATGGACCTGGAGTCATGTTTATTTCGCTACAACTATTCTTTCTGCTACGTTGTCAAAGCACCCATATCGTCCAGAGTGATATAACCCCGCGCTCCCGTGAGAGCACATGGGTTTGTCTTGTGTGTCACATTCGAGCAAGCTGTTATTATATTGTTCCGAAAGAGGCGTCAATGGAAGGGTACCGATTAATGAACGTAGTTTCGACAGCATTCAAGTACTGCGAAACTTGCAGGGTTGGGCAGTATCGCGATACAAATGTATCGCAATAGTATTTCAGAAATACGCTTCTTATCTGTATTTCTGTATCGAAATACATATTGAATGTTTCTTTGTATTGCGATACAATCAGGATGAAATGTATTTCGTTACATATCTTGAGAAATACTGCCCCCCCCCCCCCAAAAAAAAAAAATAAATAAATAAAAGTCCGAATGCATTTTTTTTCTTCTGAGGGCAACAGGGTCAAGGAGATGCTGGGGCATTGTTACTATGCTGACCGAAGTTCGTTCCGATTCTCCGAACTATTTTTCTATGCGTTCTTTTCTCTCTTCTGATGCCGCGTAGTCGGGCACTCGAACCAGGTGGCGTGCCAGGAGTGGAGTCAGAGCATCTTCTGCCGCAGCTCCTAAGTTGTTTGCTGGCACCCAATGTACGCTTATAAACGTCTCTCTTGCCTTAGCGTACACAGTACACCCAGCCGGCAAAGCTGAGTCACACTCCGTTGCAGCACGAGCCTGGCGGTTGTTGACTTGAAATAGTAGGATGACTCACGCAGTGAGGTTCAACACATATTCAAATGCGCCTGCGGCTGCGCCCGTAATATTGCACGGTTCAAAGGTACGTCATCAGCCGACGTGAACGTGACCCACTGTTCTGGTGATCCGAAACCCAGGAAGGAGGCCAGACATGGCCTCGCTGTGCCGACCCAGTCTTCGTACGCCGGTGACTCGTCTCGAACGCGCTGTTTCTCGGAGAGCTCGCAACTTTGCCGGCAATATCAGGTCGCTGTCCACGAGGTGTCTGCTTGGATGATGCTAGGCGAACCTTGATTGCAATACATGCGTCGGTGGCGGAGGGTTGGCAGGAAGGACCTTCACAACAGAGATGCCACCATATCGGTTTTTTCAACCATAACAGAAAATAAGACATGTGTTCCAGGATGCTTCAGGTGGTCCACTATTCTCGAAAATTCCAAATGACAGTGCCTGCACGATCTTCAACGAGGTAACCTACAACGAAAGTAAGGTATTGTCCTTTCATACAGCAGCGTGGTAAAGTTTCATGTTCAAGGTCACACCTACAGATAAAAAATACCAGTTCATGCCACCGTGACGTCATGTGATGAATGTTGACAGGGGAGTCCTTAATGAACAGGGGCGTGGTGACGATTTGATGGGATATAGGATGACATAGAAATTTTTCAGAGGTCGAATTCCTTTTGCATCACTCGTCAGACAGACAGGATGTCAGGGAAGGGACCGCGGTCAGTCCTTGATTGAAAGTTTTTTTTAGTTTAATGAAGACTTCTCGTCGTCCGAAACCATTACCTTCAAGGCAAAGTACCAAGCCTACGGAAAAGTAATTTCGGGATCAAAGACTTCCACTTCAAATTTCAAACTTCATCTCAGTTGGCATGTATTACAGTATCAGTATTTCTATATTTGCATTTCTGCCCTCCCTAAAATGTTTCCTTGTATTTGTATTTCCAAAGACTTTTTGCCTATATTTATAATGTATTTCCGATACGTATCGCGAAGCATTTTGCAGATATATTTTAGTATTAGTATTTTATCTACTATTTTAATGTATCCCAGCATTTCTATTTCCAAATACATTTTTGAGTATTTCTGCCCAACCCTGTCCGGATGCTATGCTAGACTGGAAAACATAGCACAAACGTGCTGACGCCAACTTATAGGCCTTTTTCGTTTAATTTTCTACCCAGTCACCTGATAGGCATATCCAATATGGGCGACAAAAACAATAAAATATTTCAACCTGCAAACAGGAAAAATATAGACGGGAACCAAAACGGGAATGGGTGACGGTTACGCATACTTCATAACTGTATTCTATATGCGTGGCGACGGCAACAGAATGTGTTCGCCCTCACTGGAAGTCATGATATTCAAAATGGCGGTGCTTTCGTGAAAAAGGTCTATTGATCGAGATATTTTCCGCGTTCATTCCTCTCGGTTTCTGATCATCTGTACTAAAGTTACCCTCCTCGTCTGATGTGCCATTCTCGCTTCTTTCGCAACGCAATGGAAGAACCCCGATACCTGTTTATGTCGTCCCCTGCAAGTCCGCATGCACCACATCTTGGGTTTATACGAAATCTGTAGATATTATAATCTTAGATAAACTACACTAACGCAGACGTTATGGGAGTGAAGCTATTAGGGAGTTTTCGTACACCGCGTTTCCCCCTCCGCTAAGCCCTACGCAATGAAGAGGCCTTTACTGCACCTGCGCGCCGATGGCCTAGACTGTACAGTTCCGGGTATCGTAGCGGGTTGCGGAGTGCGTTTCGGGACGCCGAAAACGATCTACGAAAACTCCCTATTATAAAAAATACGCAACAAAATTACATATTTTATCGGGCACGACACTGAAGCCTACTACAATTATATGAATGCGCATTTATTTCAAGGAAAAAAACTGTTTAAGAAGCCCGCGATTCACAACAAGAGCCCAACATACCTTCATACGAAAAAATGAAATAAGGCGCCGCAGTATACAGAGTTCCTCCACTAATGGCAAAGCTCTTTAAATGACCGCAAAACTCGATTTCTTAACCTATCGCTTTAGAATTTTGTGCAGCGTTGCCCACAGGTGGTGCATTTTTTCTATAAAATTGGCAAAGAGTGAACTTACCTAAGAAATAATTAAAACAAAAGCTTAGCTCCTATCGAAACGCAGCGAAGCCGCCGGTCTTCAAACAATAGGTCGCCCTATTGTTTGACGACCGGTAGCTTCGCTGCGTTTCCATAGGAGTTAAGCCATTTTTCTTTTTACTTTTTTTCAGGTAAGTTCACTTTTTGTAAATATTATAGGAAAAATGCACCACCCGTGGGCAACGCTGGGCAAAATCCTAGCGTGATAGGTTAAGAAACCGATTTTCGAGGTCGATTTCAAGAGCCTGGCTGGCCACTATTTGAAACATTCTGAAAATATCCCTAAAGACACAGTACGAAAGATAGAGCTGTTAAACCGCGTTCACACTGCTCCTACATCGTACAAAGGACAGTCTGAAAACACTGTCTGAAGGCGTGCTTCTACCTTGTATGACATTGGTCATACAAAAACTGTCTGCAAACATGTTCAAAGAATCTAGATGTATGAAGTAAACATGCGTGTAACGTGCTTGGAGTGTGTCCGCAGCTAATTCTGTCATCATATCTACAGCGAACGCCATGTCTTTTGTGTATGATGTGTGGGAAGTGTGAGTGTGGATTTAGAGTCAGAGCCAGACATGTATACGCGTTGCCCCCTCAAAAAACGTAACAACACTGCTGCTCGTTGCTCGCTCAAAAAGTAACTAAATGCGCGACTCGATTCTCACAAAGGGACGCGTTACTTTACCTTCAGAGTTACTCTGGAGGTAAAATAACGCGTTACCTTTTTCGTTAGTTTGACGACTAAATACACAACCGCCTTTGTTTCACGATTTATTTTTTTTTTTTTCTGCGCAGTCATTGCACTTCAGGAGCAACAAGTATTCATCGGTTGTGTTTTCCCGCTTCCTTGAGAATACATCTCCGGCTACGCTGAAGAGTCGTTCTCGCGACTCGCTCGACGGAACGGCACTGCTGTGCTTCAGGGACAGCTGGTAAATCTGGGATACTCTCTCTCTTCTGTTTTTTACACTTCAATAGTTCCATGTTTACTATGGGTTTTGTGCCTTCCCGTGTTGCCAAACTTCAGGGTTTACATTCAGACTGTACACGACTCCATAAAGATAAACCTTCTAGAAGGGTGAAGGACATTCCCGGCTGTGGAGTTCGACCGACGAGTTCAGAGATAAACGTTGTGGTTTAGTCGTTTTTCGGACTGCCAATCTGCCCTTATTGCAATAGGCGCATATTCAGGTTAGAATTTAAAGGAGGCTGTTTAAACGGAGTTGTACACGTTACTCCTCAAAAGTAACGAACTACTGTTATACGTTACTGGGCCTTAAAAGTAACTAAATACGTTACTTGTTTTTTTTTTTCTTCTAGATAATTAACTAAGTACGTTACTCGCTACCACAAATGTAACGAGGTAAAAGAAACACGTTACTGGTAACGAGTTACGTGAGCACGGGGGCCCCGGTAACATGCTAACGACTCATATAACCCTCTTCTTGTTTGTACAGGTCATGGCCAGTTTTCCAGTCTCGGCTTTCGGGCCGTTAACAGCCACACATGGAGCGGCGCCAACCTCTCTTCAAGCACGCTTACCGAGTTTGTACAATCAGCTTGACGGTGGCTTTCTACTTCGTGAAAGTGCATCGTATCTACCGACAAGTCACCGAACGAATTTTGGCCGTTTGTTTGACCTCCCATCATCGGCAACAACCGCAACGACATCTAGACCACCATCTAGCACGGATATATACGCCTGGCATCACCTCGCTACTCTGAGTGAGCACGGGGGTACCGGTAACATGCAAATGACTTATAGAACCCTCTTCTTGTTTGTACAGGTTGGTTCAACCCCTTCACTGCATGCAAAACGATCTAGCGCCATTTTTTTGTTGGTGTTCCCGTGCTCAAAGGAACTACTTGTAACCATGTACGATTGTGTTTACTTTATTAGTCTACTTCTACTAACCTCCGGTGATGTGGAAACTAACCCTGGCCCAATGAGTGAGAGTCAGCTAATGCAATTTAACGAAATGCATCGAATGCTAGTCGATCTTAATACACAGTCAGTGCAAATTCAACTATCCCAATCAGAAATCCTATCATCCATGAACGAAATTAAACTGAACGAGGTATCAATGCAGGCTACTATGGCTGATATGAACCCGAGACTCGTCACAGTCGAATCTAATGCCTTAAATGTTGAGCAACTTAAAACCGCGGTAGTCGAGGCCATAGGTGTTGCTGATCACGCGCGAAAGGCAAACATCGCTTTGCAGGCACGACTTGACGAGGCGGAAGACCAATCTCGTCTAGGTAACTTAATATTTTGGGGGTTAGCGACGCCGTATCTGAGACGTGAGCACAGACTGAAGAAAGAATTTTGAGCATTTTTCAAACATCGATTGGAAATCACGGGTGACTCGATAGTTCGTGCTCATCCGCTAGGAACATTTTTTTATAATAAATGCCGACCAATCGTTATAAAATTTGCTTCATTCAAACTACGGGATCAAATACTGCTCACTATATCAGCATTAAAACCACTCCGTATTTCAGTCAGCGAGGATTTCTCGTTCGCTACACGTAATGCCAAAAAAACAGCTAATTGAGTTCGGAAAAGCAAACGGAGATACAATTAGACTACGCTACAACAAATTACATATCAACAACAAGTGTTACGCGATCGATCAGGCGAGCAAAGAAATTTATTAGCTAGGTCCTTCCCGACTGTCTGCACCCACTTACACGTAGCCAACTGCCCCCCAGTCAACGTTATCTTTTGCTCAGAGTTCTAACCAGGCGCGTCCGCCGACTTGCACCAACTTTCTTTTTGTTTATTTTACAATAAACCGTTTCATTTCTTTAAGGCACTGTAGGGCAAAGGACAAAGATAAGAAATAGACATGACAGAAAGAGCGCTACTCACAACTTTCTTTCTGTCCTGTCTATTTCCTCTCTTTGTCCTTTGCGCAACAGTGTTTTAATGTATAACCAACTGGCCCAGCAGCTTATATTGGTGCGTTTTATTTCGTGCACATGTTTCCCTTGTTGCCATGGTGGGCGCGTATGCCGTGTCTTACCAGGACGGCCGTTAATCGCCGCTAAAGAGTCTGGCGCTGATGTAAGGTAACGTGCTCTTCAAGCACGAATCAACTTCCCATTTACTTTCTATTTTTGTAATGCGAAAGCTTTGCACAACGCAAGGCAAGAACTTCACGAGCGCGCTTGGCCAGCGCAGAAGGAGCCGTCGCGCTCGCCGAGCGAGCGGCAGCGTGGAGCCGACATTCGGACGCCCCGCCGGAGCCCCCGTGCTCGGCGAGCGCGCGGCGGTGGCAGCCAGGAGCTTGAACCCCAGCGGCGACGGCTTAGAGCACCCTCAGCGGCGCCGCGGAGAAGCACAGGTGCGCTAGCCGGGAGCTGAGCACCTAACAGTAGGACACGCAGCCTCGCACCCTCAACTTGAACAGCGCATGCGCCGAGGGTTCCCCCGATCGCTGACAGGCGGCGCAGGATGTACAGAGCGGCACACGCTCCGGTGATCGCCTTTCATTTCAACCTGATAGTACATTCTGCGGAAGGTTTTTCAATCATTAACCTATGTTTCGATTTTAACCTTTCGCAATTGGTTCTTCATCCCAATAGAGTTACAGAGTTGACAGCCAATGTATTATACCTCATTTAGACTAATCATCCTGAATACGCAACTGCCATAACGTATCTGCCAGGAATTAGTGGTCATAAAGTACTACATTCTTTCTCTTAAAGGCGTCGGTAACTAAACCCACCTTTCAGTCAAAGCAAATTCGTCATTACGGTAGGCCAACTTTGAGCAAATTATTAATGACCTAGCCTTTTTTTGGAACAGTATTTGGCGAGTTTTTTTTATGCGTTCTATCCAAGGTGACAGGTATACCATAAAGTGTAAATTTATCTTTCTTGTCAACAAGTGTGTCCCACTAAGAAATATATTCGAAAATACAAAATCACCATGGTTCACGAAAGCCCTAAAACGGCTATCAAATAAAAAAAACGCTTATACCGCGCTGCGAAGTTGTCAACGTGTCAGCGTCGCTGGGCTGCGTATCAGTATTCGGCAGAGATATACAAAAAAGCGATTGAAGATGCGAAATCAGTTTTTTTTTTTCAAATACTCTCCCAAACATGTTAATAAATGACCCCAAAAAATTTTGGAACACTGTCATAAAAAAGACAGATTTTGAATTTCACTCAAAACATCAAGTGGGGATAGCGTCTCTAGTGATGACAGCGCTAACATGCTAAATATTATGTTTACTGAATCCTTTTCTAATGCTAGCGACATCCGCTATCCCTTCATAAAAAGTGCCGGTTATTTACAATGGATGCTTATCTTGTTGACCCTACCGGTATAGTGAATATTTTAGAAGGGCTGAAATTGTCTTCTTCTTCAGGAGGGGACGTCATAAATACTAAGTTCATGAAAAGCACCAAGTTATATTCTTCCCTTATTCTTGCTAAGTTATTTGAACAGTCACTCCAAGACGGCGACATACCCTCGGACTAGAAGGTGGAGAAGGTGCCCGTACAAAAATGTCATATATGGCCCTGATATATTTTATATACGGCCATATATGATAATATACGGAGTCAATTATGATCATATACCGCTAGATATGGGAGCATATATAGCCAGATATAGCCATATAAGTGGACAAATACTGCCATATAAGTGCGTAAATACGGCTATATATCGCCACATACACGTGCAAATACAGCCATATATCGCGGTTTAAAAGTTCAGATACTACCATATACAACATATATGGGTACAATATATCCCCTGATAATGATATATGGGCCCATTTCGGTCGTGCAAGCAAAACGTCATATGTACTCGCCAAGACACTAGTTGATTGATATATATTGCATGAGTCTCATGCAATTGGTTAACTATTGTTAACATCCTTAATATGAAGTTATTTCAGATATTCGGACCAATTAATCAATTGCGCATTTTGAAGATTGAAAGAGAAATGAAATTTGGTTGTATTTTTAACGTGTGACAGTATGACGAAGTGCAGAAGATCGGAAAGCGAGTTAATCAAATAATAGATTTTAGATCGCAGCTCTTAGGCGCCCGTTTCCGCGTTAAGCGGTGTCGGCGTCGCCGTCGGCATCGGTGTAACCGCCCCGCTAAATTTAGCGAGAAATTGAATTCGTGCTTATGTCACGTAACGTCAATTTTACCGCTAAATCTAGCAGTGAAACTATTTTGTTCATGTTTCCCCGCTAACTTTAGCGGGCAAACACGAACCGTTAGCTTACTGAAGATGCAAGACGCTACTTTGTCGTCCCGAATCCTTTTCCCTTCAAACGGCTACGAAGCCGTTGCGCCCGGAGTACCCTACGCAGAAACTTTCAAAAACCGTTCGCGCAGCATCGCAACCTTCCGTTTGCGAGCGTCTGCGATTCATCGTGTGTTGAAAGTCGGAAGATGTGCTGTCCGTGGTAACTCTTTCATAAAAAAAAAAATTTAAAAACGCGAACCTAACAGTGTATACATAATTTTAAATTTATTGGTAAAAAATATATATATTTATTAATCTATTTATTTGTGGACATCGTGCGCAAAAAATAGTCACGCTTATTTGTTTATTTAAAATTATATGTTGGGTTATACGGCATAAAACATTGTATCTTCAAACTTGCATCGTTTTGGGTCACTTTTGGGCTGGACAGCTTCTTTGGAAGTTCAAAAGCTGGGCTTCATAGAGCTGTCCTGTTCACTCGGTATTGACAGCAGGGTAGACGCTATGCATGTTTTAGGTCAATCGTGTCTCGGGTTAGGGTCACGTGACTACAGTCTAGAAGCTGGTGACAAGGCAGAACACGGCACCTGCCTACAGCTCAAGTCCACACATAGCATTCATTGCACTATCAACCTTGGGTACAAGTGACAACCCGCTCGTTGTGGTCATTGATGCCCCAGAAGATAAGCCTTTTGTGTGGGCACTTCCGTTTTGGCCTTTCCTTCTCTCCTTTTCTCTCTCTCCCTAAGCTGAAAGCGTGGTAGAAGGTGCTTACTTGCCGAACCAATCAGCCGTAGACTTTTCATCGCTTGACTCCGCTCTCTGTGCGCAGGAAATGGCAAAAGCGTGGTCGCGTGGTGTGGCGGATGACCCATTAGCCGTTGGCAATATCGAAATTCCTGTTTGCGGATACGGACCTAGTTTGGCGTATGGCGCGCCCTGCGAGGCTGCTGGGGATTCTCCTTGTGTAGTAAATGGTATCTCGTTCGAAAAGTCCTACCCGTATATCGGCAACAAGCGATTTATTCAAAAAAGACCACGAATTTGTTTTGATGCGTTTAGTGTTCGGTTTTACAAATGACAGCTTGTGCTACATCGTGCTAAATATTCGCGGACACCTTCCTTCTCGTTTTTGTGCTTCAGTGGATCTGCCGTGCCCGTGTCGACATATATCTCGGATTACACTTTTCAAGTCCGGTATTGTCAACGTAAGTGCGCTGCAACCTACTTCGGGACAACTGATCGTTATCCTAGAGGTACTCTTCCAGATTACCTCTAGAATTAGGCCGTGTCTATCTCCTGGCAGCCGGAAGAATAATTTACCCGAACTTCTACCAGCAGTAATCTGCCATTGGCCGTCTGAAATCATGTCACAACTTTACGAGCGAGCGTTTCCTATGACAGAGTTCAAAAGAAATAAAAATCAAGGAAACCCTGGATTGACGCCGCACTTCGCAAAATAATACAACATCGTGATAAACTTTACGGCTTATTCATAAGAACGAGGTATTCGAATTGTCTAGCTGAATTTAAAAAGGAGAGGAACAAGTTATCTCGTGACGTTAAGCGAGCACGAAGCAATTATTATGAGCACAAATTTGCAGACATCTTTAATAATTCTAGGAAAGTCTGGGATACTATTAACATCCTTATGTCAAAAAACAAAAAAAATGCGGTATTAATGAGCTTACTGTCGAAGGCATGTCCATCA
The DNA here is from genome assembly GCA_013358835.2 of Ixodes persulcatus. Classification (NCBI taxonomy): domain Eukaryota; kingdom Metazoa; phylum Arthropoda; class Arachnida; order Ixodida; family Ixodidae; genus Ixodes; species Ixodes persulcatus. The sequence continues at coordinate 193,431 of JABSTQ010006047.1, read as the reverse complement.
CTGGGACTAATGCTTGCTGAGGAATTTAACAAACACTTTTTGGAGTCTGGTGCATCGAGTAGAAATGCTTCAAACATTACTGATTACGAACGTATATCAATCTAGCACAGTAAGTTCGATTTTTATGTTTCCAACTACGGAATTAGAAATAAACAAAACACAAAAAACTAAAGAATAACAGTGCTTGCGGTGAAGATGTCATAAAGGCTAGACCTATAAAACAAGATGCCAACTTGATTAGCCAACGCCTATCACGTATATGTAACCTAGTCTTGCGCACAGGTGTATTCCCAAGTAAATTAAAAATTGCTAGGGTATCAGTAATACTTAAAAGAAAGGATAACATGATTTAAACAATTATAGACCAATTTCTGTTCTACCAGTCTTTTCGAAAATTATAGAACAAGTTATCAATGAACGATTTTTCATCTGCTTTATAAAGACAAATCTTATATCAGAACAACAGTACGGCTTCCAGAAATGGCATTGTTAAGCATTAAAAATTAAATAATTGCTAATTTTGAACACCAACACTATACAGTAGGCGTATTCATTGACTTAAAAAAAGCGTTTAATTCAATCAAGCACAATATTCTATTGGGAAAACTTTATAGATGTGGGATTAGAGGGAATTCGCTTAGCCTAATAAATAATTATTTATCTAATCGGTTGCAATATACAGACGTTAATAACGGGAAGTCAAATATGGGTAAAATAAATTGCGGTGTCCCGCAGGGCTCTATCCTTGGCCCGCTGTTTTTTTTTAGTGTATATCAACGACATAACTAACGTACCGCTCTCTGGAGATATAATTCTTTACGCTGACGACACTAATATATTTTTTTCTGGGAAAAACCTACAAGAGATTGAGAAACATACCAATACGTGGCTCAGAAATGTATCATTATGGCTCATAGCAAATAAGCTATAATTAAATACTAATAAAACTAAATATATTATTTTTAGACCCCGCAAAAATTGTGTCGAGCAAGAAATCCTCATACAATATCACGGCGATATTATTGAACGGGTTGTCTCGCACAAATTCCTTGGAGTTTTGTTTCACGAAAACTTAAGCTGGTCTTTTCATGTAGACAAACTACGAACCGAGATCTCGCGCTCTATTTGACTTATCTGTACAGTTAGACATTTATTGCCACGTCGAATAAAGAAACAGTTATACTACGCTTTGGTTCATTCGCGTTTTAACTACTGCCTACTTGTATGGGGGACAACAACAAAAACAAATATAGACAGCCTATACACACTGCAAAAGCACGTCTTACGTTTAATAAAAAATGCATCATACAGGAGTCATACCGCCCCGCTTTTCAGAAAGCACCAGTTATTGACACTGCAAAATGTTATAAAAAAGAAATTATCTTTAATTATTTTTAATCAAATAAAGTCCGAGCCAACAGCCTTCTTTCAACAGTACCTTTGGAGAGAACATACTTACAATCTTAGATCCACAAACTACACAAGAGAAAAAGTACGCACAAACTACGGAAACCAGAAACTATCTAACCAAATACCCATCCTTCTAAATGACCATCCTAAACTGATGGCTATAATCGAAGACAGTGTATCAATTCAGGCTTTAAAAAGGAACATGAATATGTACTTTCTGTCATATCAAGAGTGACTGCTTTGTGAATTTTTTCTTCTTCTTTTTTCTCTTTTTGGAGTGCTATGATATGTGCTGTGTCATGTTTTATGCGTTTTTATCAAGGCATGTTATTTGTTATTTTCTTGACCTTTATGCAGTGATATCTCGTGTGCATCGTAATGTTTATTCTTTTCATATTCTTGTTTACATTTCGCAAGGTTTCCTTTCTCTGCCTTCGTGCGTTCTACACAGAGTGATAAGAGGGAAGGGGGGAGGAGAGGGGAGTCGACGCCTCGAGAGGCATTTTTAATTGCCTTTTTCGACGGCTCTCTAGACAACTGTTTGATGCAGTTGTCTGACTAAAAACATTGAGTTGAAATGAACTGCAAGTACAATACTGAATTTTTTATTCTCCCTAAGTAACTAGAGTATGCAGCATCTATCTGGGATCCGGGCACAATATCTTCGTCACTGCTTTGGAATCCATTCAAAATAGATCTGCTCGTTTCATTCTATCGAACTATCACCGCACCGCCAGTGTCTCGTCAATGAAAAACAGTTGATCTTTACCATCTCTTTCACTTCGACGTAAACTTTCACGCTTATGCCTTTTCCATAATGTTTTTTTTTCATAATCTAATATTACGCGACCATTTTATAACCCTCCCCCTTCCACACATTACATATCATCTCGTGTTGATCACCAGCACAAAGTTAAAGTCCCAAACTCATTAACCAATACATTTCACTCGTCTTTTCTACCACGCACAGCTGAAGAATGGAACCACCTTCCCGGTTTGATTGTTGCCATAACTGACTCTAAACTTTCTCGAAGTGCCATTACTAACCATTTTTGAGCTGACTCCAGATCTGTTTGTTTCACTTATTATAATATGTTTACTGTATTGTTGATTTGTTACATTTTGTTTTTCTTGTATACGCTTTCCCCCTCTGCAATGCCTTCGGGCCCTGAGGGTACAATAAATAAACAAATAAATAAATATCTGGTCAGAACTCATATTGTCTATGCGGAACGCAAGTTTCTCTGCTTTCTGAGCAGGGGTTGCGCTGACGTCAGAGTGCCGAGCTCTGATTGGCTCTGCTTGGAAGGATAGTGGGTAGACCTCAATGCTAGCTGCTTTGAGTTCTACCCACGATCTTTCCAGCCGAGCCAATCAGAGCTCGACGTTCTGACGTCACTATAACAAGAAGCAGTCGAACTTGCGCTCTGCATAGACTACAGTCACTGACAGCTTAAGAAACACATGAACATGAATTATCATGTTCACACTTGCTTCGTTATTTCTAAGGCGCGGGCTTTTGACTTTCATAGGAACATGCTACACTCAATTATCTTTAATGCATTTTACCGTTCGCCGGGTTCTTATTGAAAATAAATTTAGATCCTACCTGAGAGTGTTGAACCTTGCTGAGGAAGTACCGGAAGAACCACGAAGCATCCGGTTCAAAGTGCAGCCTCTGAATGACGCGCATTTGTAGGGGCTCTTCGGGAAGTATCGCCATCACCACCCAGGCGGTTCCAAACTTGCTCGGAGCATGCTCCAGCATCAACGCCGGCCCAATGTTCTGTGTTTTAGCGGTAGTCCGGAAGACGGGCCACCGCTTGCCGAGGATCGACATCTGGGCATCGAATTCGTTGACACACATGTGCGCCTCCATCCTGGTCTTGAATGTCCAATGGTTCATTGTAAAACGCGCCCAAAGGCTGTCTCCACCGCTTCGTAAAAATGTGTCGGGAGAAAGAAAAGAGTTTGGCTTGTGCAAGTGCTTTACGTGAGCCATGTCGCAAGCGTTTTCGACGATGTCTCGAATGTGGCAGCTGACTCTGTCGTCGAATCGGCAGAACAGCTTCCAGTCGCCATTGGTGATCTGGGGAATGTCCTCGATGCGCCAGGACGGCTCTTCCCCTTCGGCGTGATGCCAGACAAACACGAATCCCAGCACCTCATGGACTTCAAACTTCTCCAGTTTCACAAACTCCGGAACTGCAAGTCGAAAGAATGCAACAAACATTGAGTCCACTGGAGCTTGGACGTGCATATCCACGTGTGGACGTCTTCTGTAATATACAGGGTGCCGTCAAAAGAGTTTACTAATACTTTGGAAACAAAGAGAGATAAAAAGATCGTAGTAGCATGTTAAGGAACACCCAATGTTTTGTGTAAGCCACCTGCAGGGCCTCTGTCCTCACATAGGCGCTACGATCCGACAGCTTGATGCAGATGTGTTGAGACGTACCTGGGCGGAAGTGAAGTATCAACGTGATCTCCGGGGTGCCACTAATGGAGCACACATTGAACTTCGTTAAGTGTCTACATTAAAGCTTGGTGTTAATTCCTTAACATTTTACTGCAATCCACACCTTCCTACCTCTCTTGGTTTCCAAGCCTAACGGTCATTATTATTGTAAAGATGCCCCCGTCCTCTCCACATATCCCACTTGGTTCTCGCAATGTATTTCAGATATCTGCCATAAGCACCTTTTACTATTACCCCTTTCGAAAGTTAGACCTTTGCTGAGTAATCCGTGCAGAATGGCGGACACAAGCGCAAGCTCCTTGCGTTAGACTGCGCCTTGGCTGCACGAGCCATCGTGTTGTGGGAGCAAGCGTCGGAGCTACCCGCTGACACCAATTTAACGTTCCGCAGTGTCGGATGGCGTAATAAATGCTATCGTAGTTAATAACTACCGCTTCACAATCCCCCCTCCTCCCCCCGGCTTTGCGCGGTAGTGAGCGTCGAGCTTACAATCTTGTGGTCCTGGGTTTGATTCCCTAGGGGGACCTTCAGAGTTTGGTTGTATCTTCTTAATTTATCCACCTACCAGTCTCCTGCGCATGCGCATTCGTTTCGTGATAAATTACGCAGCAGTACCTTCCCGGGAGGCTATATAAAAATATGTTATGTCATTTAAGAGCGCCGATTCCTTGTTCGTGCTAACAACGTGTAGTGCAGATTACGTAGAGGATCGCTCATATTCGTGATCGCTAGAAAGGTGTAACTTGTTTCCTTACTTCGAAGTTTCTTATGTACGACCAGCAATAAAATATGTACAATGAGCACGACTACGAAATCAAAGTTTATTTTTAAATTCGATAGCATTTCTTTAGGCATTTTTTCGGAGCAACTAAAGTATGAGACCAACCGAAGCTATAAGTCTGTAGGACGAATTTGCGTCTACACTTGAGAATTCGAGAGCGGATCCTCGACGGCGGCGAGCGGATTTTTGGAGCCGGGTGGCGAAATCGGGTGGCAAAATCAGCTCGTAATTGGCAAAAAACCTGGATTGGTCCGGGACTTATAACCATATTTTCCAACAGCGACGAGTGGATTTTGCCATCCGACTCCAAAATCCGCTCGCCGCCTGCGCGGATCAGCCCGGAAATCTGCAAGTGTAAACGCACCATAAGCAGACATGTTTACAAGCGATACGTCATGGCATTAGCCATCTTTCTCTACGTGTTCAATCATCTGACAAACCAGTCAAGCCCAGTGAAGGCCGGGTGACTTCACTTTTAGCATCCGCGCCGGTGTGTTTACACAGTTTCCACAAGGCTGCAGCCATCTTGAATGTCGTCACTTCTGGTATCCGGTAAAACAACGTTTTTATCTCCCCACGCCGCTGGAAGGTGTTTACAAAACAATGCGTGATTCTCACATATTCTTGTTTCGCCTCACCTATATTCGCTCGCATATTCCAGGCTGAAATGTTTTATATTTTTTTCGTAAAGCATACCAGATAAGGAACCTACGTGACTGAGAACGACTGGAAACAGAAAACGTCTATATGTTTTCGAGTTTTTGACTGCGCTCTATACTTTTGTTCACCTTAAATCCGGACGCAGTCCACGCTCCGAGCTGATGGGACGAATATGACGCCGTCAAGTGCGCAATATCGTGCTGTTCGTCATGTTTCTGTACGTGTTCTATCAACGCTGAACCAATCGTAAAGACAGGCGGATTAGTAACTTGCGCTTTTGACGCTGCTTGATCGGTCCCTTAGGTTGTAGTGTCGGCTGCGTCTGAACTTAAGCTGAAACGAAGTAAAGCTTACGACTTGTTCACACTTGCGGATCCGCGGGTGAAACCGCGCTTAGTTTGACGCCTGGCGGCGAAATCGGTTCACCGCCGGCGGAATAGTCAGCCGCGAGAGCAATCGGTCGGGAAACAATGTTTTAGATGCGGAGCATCTCTTGCTCGGGTCTATGTCCCGCGGCGTCGGCGTTGTAGTCGGCACTCGAACTACGCACGCGCAACTCTCCTCCTTCCCTCTCTCCAACAGCTGCGCGTTACTCTCTCCGCTCTCTCTCTCTACCAGCTGCGTGCACTGCGCGTGCGTTCGCTTCTCCTCACACCGCGCGCGCACGCGCAACTCTCCTCCTCTAGTCTCCTCTCCTTCAAGTGTGAAAAAAAATAAACGGCGAGCGGCGAGCGTTCCAAGTTTCTCTGCCGCGAGCCGCGACGAAGGCTCGCGTAGGGGGTAACGCTAGGGCAGTCGGTGGCGCCATCTCTCGACGTCAGCACGCAACTGACTCTTTCCTCGGAACCAACACGATGCTCCGCATCACCCCATGGTTCCCCTCGGGAAGATGGTGTAATTTTTTTTTTTTCTTTCGGAAAAAGTTTCCGTGCCTCCGCAGGCGTTCGGAACGCGAGGAAAAAGTGGCGTTTGCTGATGTCACATCCTGGCCGAGTCGCCCGAAATGTCGGAGTAGACGCCGGAGTTGGCAAAGTTCCCAACTTGTGCAAATGACGCCGTCTCGCTGGTATCATTGTGCCGAGATATGCATCGAGACTTGCGAAATGTTTAACCATCTTCGAATTGAGGCATCGAAACAATAAAGGTGGTAGCCACAAGGAAGATCTGCTGAAGAAAGTTGGCGTGAGTGGTACATACAGACGTTGTTTCTGTTGGCTTGTTGTTTTAATTTTACATTATCGTATCGCCGAGAGAATGTTGGGCATTCTCTCAGCACTGTGCGCTGTTAGCTATTTTATATCGCACAGCAGTGAAGTGTTCACACTAAGCGCAAGTCTTCGAGAGCAGTTTTTCGAACAACCCACGAACCAGGGGCTGCTCTTTTCTGGTATCCGCAAGAAACCGGAGCCCCGTTGACGCGGCGGGTGGCTACCAATGTGAGCGGAGGGGCCTTTTTCCGCCGAGTGAATTCGGCCAGCGGCAAGAGAGTTATCCGCAAGTGTGAACGAGGCTTTGCGTTGAAACGAAATATAGACGTCCTTATTTCGCTGCTGGATAGCGCGGAGAGGAGTTTAGTCTTCTCTTAGCTACCCAACTCGCCTGAATCAATATACTGTTGCACGAAAAAATGACAAGTGTAAAACTTCAGTGCGAAATGTGTAATTGTGCAACATGAGGTCACACCGCGTGTTTTTAGGGGCGCAAAACACCACCAGAATTCATCAAAAGGTTAAATAAATGCCTTAAAAAGAGAGAAAGGATTAAAATAGAAAGAGCGCAATGTTCACGTGTATGAGATACCGAATGAACTGAGTTGTTAGTATTATCTTATTTTGTGTGTTGTCACCGCTGATGTAGAGCGATTAATTTGCTTAGCATGTTACGGCCGAGCAGTTCTTTCCGGCTTTTTTCTTTTTTTAGATTCTCCTCTCATTGTCGTCCGTTCACGTGTAGGAATTCGCACCTATGTAATGCACGAAAGGGTCCCCAAAACATAAAATTAATGAAATAAGCTCCAGTAGAGTACAAGTACATACTCAGAGAATGTACGACATGTAAAGTGCAAGTTTTCTGATTCTACTTGAAATAGCACTTTAAGTACCATGTTCTTAAAATACTTCCCAACTAAGTTTTTTTTTTTTAAACTTTGGGGGAATTTTTGAGTTTCTCGAACGTCTTATGAATCTTGGAACACCTGCATATGCTGAGTTTTGGGAGGAAAGGCAACGCAAAGAGGTCCCCTTCGCGTTGCCCTTCAGCATGCGATCCTTCTAGTACAGCGCAAACTACGGGAGCACCAGATGGGCTTCAGAGCGGGTGCTGCATTTTGTTGACTCCTTTGAGTGAGGCTACAGTGCGTACACCTCCTGTAGAGGGCGAGAGTTCCTACGGTAGGGAGTAGCGGGGACAAACCCTTTCTCTAAATACCTCAGGTCTCCTTGAGCTTCGGGACACAAAAAATGGCAGTCTTCGGCGCTAGTCCCGCATTTACTGAGCCTCACTTGCGATGTGCCTGTCCGCTCCCCGCGCCTCATAGCGAAATTGTTAAAGTGGGGGGCTCGTAAAAATTTCAGTGAATTTCGGACCCTACAAACCATTTCCTCCCCTTCTCCCCTTCTTGCCTACGCCACATGCTTCCCCCTCTTTGCAAATATCAGCTGAATGTTTGTTGACCAACAAACGCACCACTAAAATGCAAGAGAAATTTGTAATTTCAGTAGAGGTTACTAGGAAAACGTAATTAATATAAACTACTATATACCGAAATAACATGTAATTGAAAGTATACTCAGAAAAGCAGTGAAACTACAGTAACTTGAGTAGGGTAGTTGAACAAGGTACAAGTTTGGAAAATTCACAGTCAAGGATATCGCTTTTACGCGGAACGATGAGCTTCCACCACGCCGATATCGTCGACAATCACCACCGACGCCATGTTTGCAGATAGAAGGAACCGCGACCGGCACGACCGGAATGCAACGCAAGCGGCCGAGCTCTCCGCAACCTGTGATTGGTCAGTCGGTGCGCGTTCGCTTTCTTCGTTCCCGAACGTAGCGAAAAAGTTCAGCCGGCTCATCTACTTGCGTTGCAAACCAACACGAACAAAACGGCCGTTCGACGCTTCGTTGCTATGGCAACTCGTCGTTGCAACCGGTTGCTTTCGTTCGATAGTGTAGCGGTCACTTGCGACACAACTGTGTGAACGGGCCTTTAATCCCCAGTTTCGCATACCACATGTCCTTCGTTTGTTCGGCAGGTTAAGACTCCCATATTTGCCTTTGTCTTTTGAAACTATGCACACAGCAGGTTTGTGGCATTTTACCATTGACCTGCGTGGTGTATTTGTTCCGCTCAGCTTGCAGAGCAAGTACTCCTAGACTCACCTTTAGGCGCGAAAGGTGCGTGAGTGCAGGCCCCTGTCGTGCCGCTGAACCTCCAGCCGTGGAAAGGGCACTCGATGCAGTCTCCAACCACGCGGCCTACGGCGCCTAGGTGGGCGCCCAGGTGCGGGCAGTAGGCGTCGGCTACGCAGGCCACGCCGTCTCTGGTTCGGAATGCCACCAACTCCAAGCCTGGGATGAAGGCGCAGTCTTTCACATCGCCTCACACCAAACGTAAAAAAAAAAGGGAGCAAACGACTAGGCTATTTATTAAAGTAAAAGTAATGGAAAGTAATGTATTACAAAAGAAAACATGTAGACTTCATCTGCTTGTTCTGTTATATGTCGAGGCAAACCCAGGTGCCCAAGAAGGCTATTTTTTTTTTGAATGAAGTCCTCCTTTTTTGAAAACCGTCTGTTAAATTAGCCTAGATTAGCATCGCTGACTTTTTTTCATTTTCTTGTGTGCAATGTCCAGCAATGTTGCGGAGTTGCCACTCCAGAGTTTGAATGATTCCGGAATCTTACTGCACATTCGCGACCCCGGAAATCAATGGGAATAGAATGGTGGCAGCGCTGGGAGAGTGATATGGGAATAGAATTAGATGCCTTTTGCCCGGAATGGAGTGGTGATGGAATGGGGATGGTTATGCGAGATGTGTCGATTTTCATCTAGTGCCTACGGGCTGATAGCGCAATTTGCTAGCACATGGTAAGTGGCTCTTGAAACACCATCATTGCATTGGAGGTGACAGAAGGCTTGATTATCTCACTGGCTTATCCTCTTTGGAGGATAAGAATGGTGCGCCCTCACTGAGGCAACAAAACTGAATAGTTGTAGATGGACAAGGTGTCGTCCCTGGCGCCGCGAAACACGATGTAGCGTGTTGGTGTCGAACCGAACTAGAACCGAAAACCAGAGCAAAGCCGTTATTAACGCGATAGCGTCAAAGAGCTGGTGTCGCAGAAAATCCGGTGTCGGCGTCGGTGGGACTCGAAAACCCTGATTGGTGGATAGGGCAATGACGTCAGAGCCAGGTGTGACATCCCGTGTGACATCACGTGCGAGGTCATGTGGCTTGACGTCGCACGTGACGTTTGACGTTCCATGACGTTACGCGTGTGACGTCACGTCACTATCGCAGTGATTGAGTATGATGAAAGTGCTCTAGAAGAGAAAAGACAACTGTCGTTGACACTCTAAGAAATGCGTGAGCGTCTATACTTACCCGCAAAACACTCGAAGAGCCAATATCTGCTACCTACGAAATGAGCGCAGCGAATGAGGAGGCGGAACATCAGTATAAATAGCAAAGTTAAGTCTGCGCTGTAGCATTGCGTAATGCCACAGCGCAAACTTCTATTTTAGGTCTAAACTGATGTTGCTTCTCATCGTTCGCTCAGCTGATTTTGTAGATCGCAGAGATTGGCTCTTTGATTGTTTTGCGAGTAAGTAGATGCGCAGGCATTTCTTAGAGTGCACGTATGTCATGAAACAAGAGAGATAGCAAGGGATTCGCGACGATCTCTACTACGACGAATGAAAGTGCCAAACTGTGGTTTGTGTATGTGGGTGTTTTAGTGAGTGAGTGAGATTCTCAAGGCGCGTGAAAGTCCATAAAACACGTGAACAAGAAACCTTGTAGTCTGTACAGAACCGTGAAGTAGCGTTGCAGAATGTGAAGATCACGTGTCAGAACAACTAATGAGAAGATAATCATACGGTGGAGAAATAAAGTAGTGTTGCGTTATGAGAACTAGGTCGTTGTGTGACTCAAGAGCATGAGAAGCGAATGAGTTGACGATGCGAACGGGGCCCGATAACGGCCGGTATCGCTTTCCACTTTTAAAGGCCAATCTTAAACGTCCTCCAAGCTTTTCTTTTTTTTTTTAACTGAACCGGAATTTTTTTTAAACGAAATCAAACATTTAATATTGGTTTGGAACCGTACTCTCATTTGGCTGATACCGGTTCATTGGAAACGGTTCGGAGTAATAAAATATGAGCCGCACATTTTTGTGGGTGGAGGCGCGAAGTCAATTAAATATTTGCGAGGGTGGCGTCAGTGGCTCGGTTTTGACTAAACAACGGGAGCGACGACACGGAGACAGCTCAATAATAGGGAAACTGATAAGTATATTTCCCGTTTAGGTAGAGCGCGAATTGGCGTCGGGGGAGTCGGCGGGGAGGCGTACACTTGTATTGTATACTTGGTTTCACCTTACGATGGACCGTGCCACGAGCCACCAGAGCAAGTCCATAGCTCGGAAGGTGTCACGTGTCATTCCGGTTGGGGAGAGGGACGCGGTGAACGCTAAGTCAACAGGGAAAGCTACGAACTATGGATTGGCTTGTGTAGCTCGTAGCGTCCATCGCGGTACATCGTAAGGTAAACCGGAATATATCTTACAATGTCGGGAGGTCAAATAGCTATTCTTTGCGTGTGTGTGTGTATTTTATTTTCTTGCTGCTAAACAATATTCCTCAAAGAAGCAGGAAGCGAACACAAACATTAAAAGAAGAACAAATAGGGAACGGGTGTCGGCGCGTTTGTTTCGCTGTGGCGAAATCTGGAGGTGCCAAGAGACGAAGCCGGGACGAGCGCGACACAGCGGCACCAGACGCCGGAAAGCCAGTCGCCCAGAGCCCTGGACGCTGCTTCAAGAGGTTTGTTTTGTGTGTGTGTTTTCTAGAAACAGCAAGTTGTCCGTGGTTTTTTTATGTACTCTTTTTTAATCGTCTTTCGACAGGCCTTCTTTGTCTTTCTCCTTTTCAACTCAGTCGTTCGAGCAAATCGTTCGGGCGTGCGGTGTGGGTAGTTTACCGTTTCGATCTGGATGTGCATCGTACCGGCGTACGGTTGGTGTATCAGTACTGCGTGATGCCCGTAAAAGACCCAGGCTAGCAGTCGTACTGCATGGGCTACTCATCTACAGTGGGTAACAATGTTGCCATACTCTGGAAGACAAAACTCCTGCTGTCTAAAGAACTAGCGACATCTTTGTTTTTGTGGGTAATTTGGAGTACGGCGCGCGCAACCGTCAAGGTGTCACTGTGCGTGCTGGCTGATTGCCTTGACTTGTGAGTACTATACTTTGGTACTGTTTACACGCCCCTCTGTAACCGCGTAATTTTCATACAACGATGTTTGCATCAAAAATTCGAGCTCACAAAACGAAATTAAGATATATTTGTTTTCCTGTCTTCATTTCCGCAGCACGGCTTCTGAGGAATCGGTGGTGGGTTTACGGTTCGTTTGCGAAGAAAATGGGTGCTTTTAATTTTTGGCATCTGTTGCAACTCGCAAGCCTCTTACGCTTGATCACGCGATCAATGTCTTCAGTAACGCGAATCAACACGTTTTAGTAACTGATCTGCAGTGCTGAATGAGATGGCGTCATCAGAGAAGGCCAACACGGCACAGATTGGACACGACTATTGCGTAAATGTTGGGCTCAAACGTGACTCGAAGCCGAGCGGTGACGCAGCACTCGTCTCCAATCCGAGTCCAGCGTTGGCCTTCTCTGATGACGTCATCTCATTCAGCACTACGGCTTTGCTATCTGGGAGGTGTTGCACCAAGTGCCACGAAACGCTTTGTGCGACCACCCTTCGGCTAAGCAGAATGAGTGTGTTTTGAGGAAAATGTTGGAAACGTTTGTAGTCGTCTCTGTGCTTGAAAACGTCTGTAGCTTTATGCTCCTTTTTCCAATAATACATGTGGCTCTCCGCAGCCATTTTTCACGTATAGGAATTAAAAGAATGGAATGGTGGAATCCATCAATTCCAGGAGTGGTGATTGGCCCAATGTCTGTTCCAAGGAGTGGAAAGGAATGGCATTGTCGGAAACTTTAATTCTCCGGTATGGTGTTGCAATGGAATGGAGATGTCCATGCCCCAACACTCAGGCCCAGTCTTTTCCGTTTGTGGTGCGCATAAAATTTTCTTATTTAGGTGGGTATTGGATAACGGTTAGGCGCGGTTCTTATGAATGAACTGCATATCCTTACACACACCTAGGCCATTGCTCTTCCCGACAAAATTCAACTGATTGACGTTGACGGCCACCCAATGGAATGTCGTGTCAATAGTTGTCGCCACCTTCGAAATGTTTCGACTCAGTTAACTGGGGCCCTATTCAGAACCATTGGTACACAGCAGGCGGTTCCATAATCTAACTGCGCGGTTCTTACCTTTGTTTTGGTAAGTAAGGAAACGTTCTCCCACGAAATATGAGTACGATATATGCTATGTGCGTCACAAAAACGTTTATGTGAACTGTTTAATTGCACTCAGTTAATCACGTATTTATAGACATTCATTTTTACGACCAAAGCATGCGCATGGACACCATGGGGTAAAGAATGGGTAGCTAAAGCGTTTGCGTCTATAGCACCGAAGTTGCTAAAATGAGCAATGACGGGGGTTCTTTTAGCTGAATAAAAATAAAGAACTGAGAAAGAAACATCATGAAAACTTTTATTCAGAGTTGCTCCATTAAAGTTTTCTGGTGTCTTGCCCCCTTTACGCAGTTTATGTAAGTGTAGATACCGAAGACCACTATAAGGTGGTCTTATTGATGTTTTTTTTTAATTAGGCTCATCAAGAAATAAAAAAGTAGATTAAACCATCAAAACGTTCCTGATCAGATAAATAATCGAAAAACCCATCGTCCTCAACACGGACCATAAATAAATATATTTATTCCCCGCGGCGGTAGTTTTACGAGTGCAGCTGCAAGGACAGTTTTGACCTGAACTTGCGCAACACCGCTTAGAATAACCAGTGCCTGTGCGCTAGAGTTCTGACGTCATCACAGTGAGATCGAGCGAAGACACTGATTGGACACGAGTGCTGCGTCAGCGCTCGGCAAGACCTCGTGTCGAATGAACGCGACGAAGGACGCTGGACATCGGGTTCGGGTCCAATCGCCGAGCGGTCGCCATCAGACTGTGATGACGTTCCATGGTGGAAGAGTAAGATGTTGGCAGGCCTTGATTATTTTAGCTGGCGTTGACTAGCGTCAGAAACTCTAAAAATCGAGGATCACTCACCGAGAAGGTCTATTCGTTTGACATCCTCCTTTCCGAGCTCAGACGATTCCAACACGGGGATCCACCCATTGGGAAAGACAGGAATTAGATCTTGACGGGGATACCTCTTCGTAGACGGACGAAGCTGTATATGATTTTATACATGTATATCAAAAAACGCTTTGCATGGCTTGCACACTAAAATGCGTGGTGAGCAAGCTTGGAAGCAAGCTTGTGTTTATAAATTAGCCTAATTGTTCTGGGGGATTTCATGCCATTTTTTTTACTCAAGTTACAATTATCTGTTATGGGTGGGGCACGAAGTATTCGGTTCAGTACAGTTTTATTACCTCAAAGGTACTTTAAAAACAGAGGTTGAAACGAGGGGGTAAATGCAACATAAAGTGCACAACATAGAAAAGCAAATATCATTTAAGAATAACAGTGTACACACTTCAGAGTACGTTCAGACTCATGTCAAGGAATTATTTTTTTATCTATTTCACGGACGATGTGCGTAGGCAATGAATTCCAGTCGGCGAGGGAAAGGTAAGCGGGGAGTTTCAAAAGTTGTTAGTTCTGGAGAAGGGAGGCTGAACTTTAGGAGAATTATCAAGGCGCAAGGAAACGTAAGATGGGTCATGGTGATGGAGACGGCTACTCTCAGATGATGAATAGTAGATTCCATGAAAGAAGACAAGACAGAAAATATCAGTTCTATGGGATAGTCAGGGTGCAAAAAAATCATGATTCTTATATGCAAATCAAATAAATCTGGTTTATTCGATTTAAATATTATTTATTTGATGTAAATCAGATTAATTACATTTAAATTACTGTAGCTAAAATATGTTGACTATTTATTGCAAGATGTATCTCTAAACATGGCAGATTAATTGATCAGTGCGAGCAATCGCCGACAATATTGCTGAAGAAAGAATTACTGTAAATTTAAAGTAGCTTCTGTACTACATTTTCTAGACGTAAACATGCCAAATTAGAACAAAATCAGCTCATTCTTTTTTTTTTGTTAGTTTAAAATTTTTATTTGCTTTCTCTATCGCGTTGCAAGTTGCCTGCAATGGAACATTACGTTTCTTTTTTTTTGCGTTCTGATTTGCTTTACGCAACTGACGAAGGAAGAAAGATGTAGAAAGAAATCTCGAATTTTCTATCGTTCAGAAGGGAACTGCTCTTTACCCGTGTTCACTTTGATATGAATATTTCTTCCTTTATAATTATTTCCTTTAAAAAGTGTAGATGCATATAAATAAGTTAGAAATAAATGAAAAAAAAAGTATTTTCGGGTTCATTTATGCGGGAAAGGTTCGACTTAAATCATCATGTAAAAACTACTCTAATTTAAGTCACGATTTAGATCATGACTTGAACGGCGGTCTGTGCCATCATGATTTTACTCACCACCCCGGGGCTAGTATAGTCAAGTCTAGGCTATTTCAATAGGTGTGACACTCGATGTATATGAGCACTCATGAGTGATGTAACGTGATGCTTTAATTTGAACTGACTCAAGCGTGTCAAGAAAAAATGTGTCTTGAGGAGACGAGATAATATTAACATATTCTAGTTTCGCAACGGAGCGCCGGCCAGAGCAGAAAAAATCCCGCATGGGGCACCTTGAGCGTTGCCGCGCCAGGGCAATGAAACGGTCACACTTTGTTATCGGAGGGGTGGACGCAGGAAGATTATCTACATTCCCGCTTTTCGAAGCGAACCTGCAGCACTACCTATTAAAATCGCATGCTTAAAGGGCAGCTCCGCTGTCAATTTGAGCGTTTTTATCGAAACATATTTTCGGAAAGGGCACTAAAAACTTAGCCTAAAGCAGCGGCTAAATCATTAAAAACCTGTTTACATAATTTGTAATCGTTAAAATTCCGGTAAAGCCGATACCGAAACTAACTTGCCACTTGACTGGTCTGCCGTTTTGACGTGACGTTATACATAGTATAAACATTGGCACGTGTGCAGTTTGAGCCTCGCCCGCCTTGCAGCAGGTCGCTGTTTTGCGTTCGTGCCGCATGTCGAAATGGACTCACCAGGATCATCTGAATCGAGCAACGATCAGGATATGCTCCTAGATTCTGAGGACGATAACCTACACTGTCGTATCCGCGTTATCCGCGACTTCCGGTATGCGTTTTCACGCATACCGGAAGTGCCAGAATTGAAAATGGCGGCGCCCCCGTAGAAAAGGTGTATTCAAGGCGCAAAGCGCCATCAGCTGGTGTAAATTGGTTTTTCGCGAGTTCAATATTTCTTTCTGAGCCACAGCGTTTTTCGTTGTCTCGGTTAGTCCGAATGTACAAAAACAAGGAAAAAAAAGAACTTACTGGTGAAAGAATGACACGAAAAAAGCACTTGAAAGTGCTCATCTGCAGCGGCAGTACATTCACGCTGCAGCAAAATCCTTTGGCAATCTTAAGGACGTACTCCGAAGTTGTGAGAAAAAAAAAAGCGAATGTAAAGAGCATGTGCTGTATATAAATGAGTTAGTATCTGAACAACAAGTTACTTGCGACCGGCAAGAAACATGATAAAATAAAGCTCGTCGCGGATATTATGTGCATGGAGAAGTCCCTTTTTGGGTTCTCGTTCAATGATATGCAAGGATAGTTTATACTTACTGCACATTCGAATGGTGTATAGCGATCACGGGCAGGACGGGTGCGCACTTATTTGCATGCTTAAGCATCAAAGCACGAGCTCCCGGTGGTGATACCGCTGTAAGGGATAGCGTGGCAGCGCGCTACGTTAAAACATTTTATTGACAGCGCCGTGGAATCTACGCTGGCCTTCACAACGTCGCACAGAAAAAAAAAATAATGACAGCCATGCTAGACGTTTACACTACACACCCAATAAAACTTCTACCAGAAGCAGGGAATAACAGAAAGTAAATTCATTTCTGGTAAATAGCAACCTGTCTTCAACTTCAACACATTCACGGACTTTATAACTGTATACTCTGCCACGAATTTGAATTGTATTAGATCGGCTAACGTACCATTCGATCCAGCTTTGCAGACCGTCGGTAGTGTCCTCGTATCAGGAGCGCAGCAGAAAGGACAAATGTTCCGAAGCCGATTACTGGAAGGTACCAGTTGGCAAGGCACAATATATTCAAGAATGGCATGAACAATTCCATGTTGCATCTCGTTCGACCCTCAGGACAAAAATGATTCCCAGTGCTCTACGTGCAAACGACTGGATCACTGAGGGAGGAAAACGTGGTACTAAAACTGCCGTCGGATTCTCCACACAAGACAAGCAACGTCCTCAGTATCGGCATTCCTCGTTGTTTTCAAGGGGGCTCCGCCGAGAGTAATCAGTGATTCGGGTCACGTTCATTGGCTTCAAACCAGCAGAGGGCATGTCGGCGTCCTTGCTTAGCGATTTATTCCATATGAATAAAATATGTCCGTCGCGCATTCTGATCTTTTGTTTACTCTCAAAGTATCGCAATGAAAACACGAGAAAAAACAAAGCATCCGGTGTATCACTACACTCTAAAAAATGCCTGCGCGCCTACTTACCCACAAAACACTCGAAAAGCCAATCTCTGTGATCGAATAAATCAGCTCTGCGAATGATGGGGCGGAACATCTGTTTAGATCTCAAAATTAAGCTTGCGCTGTGACATTACGCAATGCAAGCATGACGCCTTGCATTGCGTAATGTCGCAGCGCAGATTCATGTTTATGTCTAAACAGATGTTCCGCCTCATCATTCGCAGAGCTGATTTCGTAGTTCGCAGAAATTGGATCCTTCAGTGTTTTTCGGGTAAGTAGACGCGCAGGCATTTCTTAGAGTAAACAGCGTGATGCAAGTAAAAGACACTGTAACAGTTGTGATGCTTGGAACCTTGTGTGATGCAGCACGCACACGAGCGTACTTGGTTTGGACAAAAAAGAGGCAGTTCGTTCCTGCTGAGCCCGATGTGTCGTTGACTGATTTATGGTGTCAGAAGTGGTTCGAACGTGCTAACAAGTGCGGCGGGTGGCTGCCTCAGTCGTGGAGGAGGTGAAAGCACCGGGGCCTTTCCAGTTTACAGGAAACGTTGCTGAAAACTGGCGACGTTTCAAACAACGGCTGGAAATCTTCATGGCTGCTACGAAACCACTCACTAAAAGGAAGGAGGAACAGAAGATTGCTGTGCTGCTGCATGTCGCCGGGGAGCAGGCCTTAGAAATTTACGACACCTTCAACCGCGAGGGAGAGCTGACCTAGGCGCACGTCGTAGAAACGTTTCAAAAGCTACAGCTCTCCCAAGAAAAATGAACCGTACGAGTGTTACGTATTAAGATTGCGGGCACAAGGAGACGATGAGCAGTAGGGTTGCAAGACGGATGAAATATCAGCCAAGATAAACAAAGCTTGGGACAAGCTTGAAGAATCCGTCCTCAGTATCAACCAGACAATGAAAAGGCGTCCAACGGTGCCAGCACCAGTACTACTGTGGTAGGGTTGCCTTTCTGCATGCCCATCCGCGAGGAACAACACAAAGCCAGGGTTTCCAAAACAAGAAACATCTATCAGTGTAACAGGGATGGTCTGTTAATCGTGAAGTATAACAATGGCCGTGGCGTTCGACCTACACGTGTGCCCTCGGTCCGTCTCCTCATTCTGTGGGCGTGTTCCCCTTTTATAGGCTCTCGCGCCTATTCTTCATGCGCTGTTGTGCGCTTCGGACTGTATCCACTTTGGGCGGTCGGCAGCGGCCCCTGGGCGTGGTGCCGGACCCTCGCTCCCACGTTACCTAGACGAGACCGTTATCAGGAGTGGAACTTCATTCACTGTGGAGTGGGCTGTCCAGCGGTGGAGAAATGATGCCGAAAATGTCAACGTCAAGGTCATTTTGTGGCGTGCTGCCCAAGCCGCGTGAACTCGATCATCATAACGACGTAACAGACGAAGAAACCACGGAAGCGGGGAGCGACTTTGAAATTCCGGAAGTGGGCATGCGCAGCACAAGCAATCAAGCAGAGTGGCTGGTGTTCTGCGAAGGTTGCCAATAAGGACGTCGGTCTGAGAATTGATACTGGTTTGGAAGCTAACTTGTTGCCACTATCGTGGTGGAAACGCGCAGGTACGAACGCGAATCTGCGAAAAAGCACGGCAATTTTGGGCAGTTACAGCGGCGGTGTAAATGCGCACATATGAAAAGCAAGTTTGAAGGTCGTTTGCAACAACACGGCAAAGGTCATCGATCTATTCATTGTGCAGAAGTCACGTGCACCCATTCTCTGTCTTCAAGACAGCGAGCTGTTTGGACTCCTGCATCTTGTTTCGGCGATTTCCTGTGACGACGCTGAATGCAGTAGCATCCGAATTTCTCGACGTGTTCCGGGGTTTGGCCTGCATGAAACAAGCGTACCATATGGTACTAAAGAACGGGGCCAAACCAACGGTTAAGGCGGCCCGTCGAATTAGTGAAGCGTTACGACAGCCATTGGTGAAGGAGCTTCAGCGCTTAATCACGGGAACGTCATCCGGAAAGTGAAAGGACCAAAGGACTAGGTGAGTCATTTGGTTATTGTGCTTAAAAAGACGGGCAGTTCAGGGTATTCTTGGATCCTCGGAGCATAAACGAGTGGGTGAAGCGAGTGCATTTCCAACTTCCCAAAAGAGAAGACATCGAGTCAGAGCTAGCGGGTGCAAGATGGTTTTCAACCTTGATGTCGACTCTCGGCGACTCCCTTGCCGGGGGGAAGAGGTGGGGGGTTATGTTCTTAGTTTTGTGTTGCCCGATCCCTCAAATGTCATTCTCCGGATATACCACACTACCTGGTGATAGTTAGGGGGAGAACATTCGCTTAGGAGGGCGGGAGGAACCATATGGTTGTCTTTTTAGACTTAGGCTTGGTGGCGCAAGGAACCGCCCGTTACAAAGGGTATGGCTATTAACATCCATCCGTTCATTTCATCAAATACCGTTGGAGGCCGAAACCGCCAGAATCTGTACCTTCGCCATGCAATTTGGGAGAAACCAGTACCTCTGGTTACAATTTGGAATAGCTTCTGGACTGGAATGTTTCAAAGGGTGATATCGCAAATGCTCGAAGGATTACCCGAAGTTAGGGTACAGATCGACGAAATTATGATGTGGGGTAGAACGCAGGCAGAGCAGAGTTAAATATTACATGCAGTACTGTAGAGGGCCAGGCAAGAGTATTTTACGTTGAGCCTGAGAAAATTCAAACTACCCCGCAAGGATATTGAGTACTTGGGGGACGTAATGAATGAAAATGGTATCTTTACAAGCCCAGCCCTGGTTCATAGAATTCACCTTTCTGAACCAGAAAACAAGAAAGAAGGACAGCAATTATTGGGCTTTGTAAATTACTTCGAAAAAGTGTTTGCCCAACTTGGTCTCGAAAACGACCTTAATGCATGCCGTTATTAAGAACAGCTCGGTGTTCGAGTGGTCTAAGGCACACAAAGAAGAATAGAAAGGTTCAAAAAATATCCTGGCTACAGCCCTATAATACTCGCGTTCTCTGATCCCGAAAAAACCTTGAAAGTATCTTCGGATGCCTCCAAGTATGGAATAGGCGCTGCGCTGCTACAAGAGCATGAACAGAGATGGCAGCCAGTGGCCTACGCTTCAAGAGTCCTTTCTAGTGCGGAAACACGCTACTCCCAATTTGAAATGGAGGCTCTTGGAGTGACGTAGGGTCTTGAAAAATTTCATCACTTTCTGTACGGAAGGCGAGTTTTAGCAGAAACGGACCTTAGAGCGCCGTTCGCACACTTGCAATCGAGTACAACCGAGAGAGACATGGCCAGTTTTTAAAGGGGCGGTGCAACGGTTTCGATGTTGAAGGAATTGCCAGTTTGCATTTTTTATATTGTTTATCCAAGCCCAAGTGACCAAAAACGCGTCACCTTTCCCCGAAAAACTGCTATTTTGCTGCGTAATCGCAAGGCAAAAAACGAATTATTTGCCGATCTGCAGCCGCCTGTGGTGGCTACGGGAACTAAAATGACAGCGTTTCTGGGGGTACGCGGAAGTCAACAAACCCTGTCCCCCTCCCCTGCTACACTCGCAGTCAGCCCCATGGCGATCTTAGGGTGTCTTCATGTGCGCTTCGCATAGGGTGATGCCAACTGCCTGTTTCCCTTTCCCACACCCTCTTCCGCCGCCATTTTGTTCCTCTCATTTTTTCCCCGTGCGCCGGAAAGTGGCCTTTGTGTCCATCGGTAATCCCATCCGAGGGGGAAGATGCTAATCCTCCCTCCGTGGGTTCCACAACGCTGCTCCGAACTTGTGAGATAAGGTGCTTGTTTCCGGGAGGGTTATAAGCCCCACGGATTATCGCCGAGAACCAAAATGGCTGTTGGTTTGTCGGCGAGTGGTATTACAAAGGGTGGCATCACCCTAGCAAAGCGCACATGAAGGCTCCCTAGGCGATCTGTCCTTTGTGTCCATTGCGCGCCGCGACCTTCGACGAGGCTAATCCTTTGAAAGTCGACAATCGCGGAGGAAGCGGCTGGGGTCTCTAAAGAGAGGGCCCAAGGGGAAACCACGTGAACCCCCAGAGTACGTCACTCGAAAGCCGGCGTGGAGAGTTGAGGCACTTCGACCTTCGATTTGTTTCATTTTTTTTTTAAAATAAGAACTAGCGCTCGCAAGAAAATGCGGTTTTCGGTTTTTCGTTCCATATGTGACGCAGATTAATTTCCGCAGTTAATTGGCCAAAGTCTGAAAATCGTTGCACTGCCCCTTTAAGAGGATATCGCAGTAAAATTTTATCTCCGATAGGAACTTTTCCAGAATCAAGATGGTACTGGGGAGGGGCCTTTCCTCATCTGCTTTCGCGATACAGTGCTATTTCCAAACAAAAATAAAAGAAAAAATCGTCTTTTTGTTCCGGTTATCAGTGATCGACTTGACCCCGAAAGACCCCCCCTGCCTCCCCCCCCCCCCCCCCCTAACCCACCGAGCTGTCCCCCGCCCTGCGAGCTGCGAGAGTGGCTTTGTTTTTTGTTCTGTAGTTGAAAAAGAGGATAGCGGGGAGGGGTGCGGGCTCTTAGGCCTTAGAAAGGAAAAAAAGCGGCTTGACAAAACGCCTCATTTCGCGGCCCGGTTCTTCTTCGGATACATTTTTCTTCAGCTATTCCCTGTTCCGAGATTTTTCGTACGCTACGATTTTCAAATAGCGTGTAGATTGTTGATATCATCATTACAAAAACGAAATATTCCATGCATTTGTTTTATGGTGTTTTGTCATAATGTTGCGAAATAATCTACCACAAGTCGTAATGGCGTTGCGTGCTAAATAGCGGCCCCTCAGAGCCTACCTTTCATTCCCGCGAAGCAGTGCTTTGAAAAATAAAGCTACTAACTCTCGAAGTGTCTTGTATCCTTGTGCGAAAAAAGAAACGAAATTAACCAGCTCGTGATACAATCAGCAGCCATTAGAGTTCGGGCTTTCTTTTTCCCCCCCCCCCCAGAATACCGGATGTCGTTTTATTTTAAAGGTCACCCTGATTTCTAAACCGGTGTGCGATTACTAAATGACACGGAGGCAGAACTATGTTGTACTGCGAAAGTGCCGAAAAATCAATAACCACGCGTTTAAATAGTGTTGCGTCTTATATACGTACTGATCAAAGCATAATTGTAGTGTCACAAAGCAATGTTAAAAAATATTATAACACAAACTTCCATACTTACGGGATCCGATTATTCACCTCGAAAAACTGAATTGCCACTAAGGCCCCAGCATCTTTTACCGAACCCCTCATTTGTTGTTTCTTTGTTTTGTTCGCCCGGACGAGACGCCGCCACCGCAAGTCACTCAAATAAGTGAACGCTGTTGCACCAAGTAACAGCGTCACGGTGCGCTGGGTGCTTTTTGGGTCATGTGATTATCTTTTTTACTAAATCATAGGTAAAATGTTTTTTTTTTCGAAATGAGCCAATTTTATGTCAAACGAAACTGAGATAAAGCGGAATTTTCGCTTATCACTAAAGCTCTGAGCCATACACCGCGGCCACTATTGCACTGGTTTTTCTCGTATAATATGACCGATTCCAGTTTAATAACAACGAGATCAATGCACCAATGGACATAGTCCATATTTCAGCAAATATTAGCTTAGTTTCTGTTTCTGATTATATTGCAATTAAATGCCTAGGTGCAAGCGAGCTGGACAAGTTTGACGAAAATAATCCCTGGCGAAGTGGACCAAGAGGGACAAAAAACAAACACAAATCTCCAAGCACAGCTGGGTGACTAATGCGCGGCCGAACAAATCCACCTGGTCCGGGTATCGAACCCGGGACCTCTTCATTTCCATTGGAGCGCTCTAGCAACTGAGCTAACCAGGCGTCAGACGTCAGTAGAGCAAACGGGTTTTATCAGCTGGAGAGGTCCAGGGCTCGATACCCAGACCAGGCGGATTTTTTCGGCCGCGCACCAGTCACCCAGCTGTGTTTGGAGATGTGTGTTTGTCCTTTGTCCCTCTTGTTCCCCTTCTCCAGGTATTATTTCCGTCCTTTCTGTTCCTGGCTTGTTTCGGGCCAGCTCCCTCTTTGCGCTGGGGATAACGCTACTCTCAAAGAGAATTAAAGGGGACCACTGGCTCGTCGCTGGGGTAGGCGTCGTTGTAAGGCATTCCAAGGAATCTGGATTTTATTTGTATTGAAAAAAAAGGTGGGGGTACAAAGCTCCGCCTGAGTTGTCGCCGAGCAAACCGATAATCAAAAAAACAAAAATAAAATAACCCCGAAGTAAAAAAAAAAAAAAAAAGGGAAACGCGTAGGGTTTCAGGGCATTTCTCCGAACGCCGTTCCATAGAAAAAGTTGTTGTCCCGTACCGGAACACCCAATTGCAACAATTGGCGGGTATTTTTAAACAAAGAATCCTAATAGCGAACAAGGAGACGTGGCTAATATATATATATATATATATATTCGGGGCTGGTGGAAGGGGGAGGTGGTGGAACTCGTATCCATCCGCTTGGGTACACCCCAGGCGAGTCCTTCATCGTGCCATCCAAGCGTCTTTCGTACGAGAGGACAATTAGAAATGACTTCATAGTTTGCAAGATTGAATAATTTCTATGAAATTATAAATTTTCAAATTTTATTGGCAGAAACCTATGACGCATTCAGGGCAACGGCGTTCGATGAAATGTCCGGTCCCAGGTGCGATTGACCTCCTAGTGCGCAACAGAACCTTAGTGCGTCGCTTTGTGAAAATGTGATGAGAAAAAACCGGCACCGTCTTTCAGGCACGTGCGATCTTTTGCGGTTCCGATATAAAAAGAAAAAAGGTGCAGGTCGATGCCAAAGTCACCAATCTCGGAAGAAAGCTAATAGAAGAAAACCTCACCGCAAAACCGACCGATGGGGAGAAAAGCTCACCGACCTCTGGATGAATGCGGTGGAAACTCACCTACAATTCTCGTTTTCGGAAATGGCATTCTTTTGGTATCTGGAAAACAGCAATATTCTTTTCAGTATATTTTTTTTTATTTTATGTTGTTTTGTAGAAACCTGTGACCTCTGGTGCTCATGTTGCCGAAGACTGTAAGGTCCTTACACAATTTGCGGGTTGTCTGTGATTGTCGGGTGCAGTGATGAAGTCACTTCGTTGCTGTTCATAGAACTCAACATTGAGGCAATGTCTTTATAGAAAAAAAGACGGTCGAAGCTGCACAAGGTATAATATATTTAAAACATTTACCCACGCCTTACACCACTAAGATGCATATAAAGCAATGTTGCAAAACGATATTTCTCTTTTTTTATTAAATTACCTTTTAAGACTTTTAAATATAGTTTTGAGTGACTTCTTTTTTTTTTACCAAGATCCGAATTATACATTATCGGTGGGACATGGCGGGTTCTAAACTCGATACATTTTTGTTTGCCTTAGATAGACGGATTTTTAAAAGAAAATGTTAAGAAAAAATACTGGAGCTTAATTGTGTCCTTTTTACTTTGGTCATTTATTTCTACAGCCACATAACTTTTACGTGGAATAAATGGATGACATTTTTTAAAACATCTTACGTGAAAACACCATGATATACTTATCAAATGGTTCTACAGGAAAAAGTCTGCGAACGCTGCACCGAGATGCCCTGGTTTTATGCTTCGTGGTTGTTAGACCTCCTTCCCCCCCCCCCCCCCCCCCCCGAAACAAAATCCTAGCTACGTGCCTGGGTCATATAAAGAAGGGAGACAACATTGCTTTATAAGGTGTACTAAAAACACCTATCTAAAGGTGTAACAGCACCTATCAAAAGGTGTGAGTTAAAGGCATTTGTTAAATTGTCGATTACACCTATATAAGTGCATTGAAGTTTACATTGTAGGAGTAAAGCAGAGAGGACTTAGCGCGCCCATTAAGGAAAAATTGCTACTTGTCTTCGACTAGAATATATGAAATATATTTATAATTTTCTACTTTATCCCAACTTTGAAATGAAATATATTGCCAAAGGTACCATTATATGCAGCTTTGCAGACCGTCGGTTGTGTCTTTGAACTAGGAGTGCAGCAGAAAGTATCAGCGTTCCCAAGCCGATAACTGGAAGGCATCAGTTGACGAGGCACAATATCTCCAGGAATGGCATGAATAATTTCATTGTGGTTCTGGTTCGGCAGTAGGGATTTAAAATATTTTCTGTGTCATGGGCGGCAACGAATGGAATGCTGAAAGGTGCGTCAGAATGCTTGGTTCCTCAATATACCGTCGACATCAACACTGGACGAACGAAGTCCTCTAACATTTGTTCGCATTCGTAGTGTTTTCAAGGGCGCGCTGACGAGTAATCATGCGTTTCATATTTAAGGTTAAGTTTTTTATCCTCAGGAACATCTGTCCAATATGTTTGAAGATTTTATGTATTTCACGTCACGTTTACTCCAATCGAACCAAGGGGTGTCATATGCAATTGCTGGTGCACAAAAAAATGTAGCATGACAAAATTCCCGTGTCAAATGCTTCCAGGCAAAAATCAGTTCTTTTTTTTTTAAGTGTCAAATTTAGACACTTAAAGAAATTATCATGTAAAACAAACTATGTCGTATATCTGCACAGTTTTTTGTTTGCTTTGCCTACGGAAAATTTTGTCGTTTTAAATGCAATAGCTTTTTTAATACGAAAAATCGTTGAATTGCGAGCGATTGCGAGCTCAAAGATACTTTTCACATAAGACTCGTTAATATAATTAGGCACTGGAGAAAATAAATCCATTACGATAAGTTCTTATTTAATACAATAAATGTACGACTACCTTCTGCATGAAACAAGTACCATTACATGCTAGCCCTACGTACCAGCAGCCGTTCCCGTTTGCAATTACAAAATCTAAACGTCAAACGCTAAGCGTCGATTGAATTCGCATGGCGTGCACAGTGCAACCTCGCTTCCATTTTATCCGATGACAAACTATTCACTCATTTAGGAATTTTGCTCCATAAACGAAAGTATCGGAAGGCGTCTAAAAAGTAATTCAATCCCGGATTGTTATAATTGACCTCTAGAAAGTCCCTTTTACTTTAGAACGCCGGTGCATCACGAAATATTGGCGGCGTCCTCTTTCGTAAATGCTAAAGTTGCTAACGTAAAAGCAAAGACATGAAAATAACACACAGGTGATGTGTGATAAACTGATTGCTTCGGAACACCGTGTATGTCACATTGGTCGATTACGCTCGGGCGGAATCGACAGAGCCGCTAGGTATAACGTCCGACCAATAATTGTTTTGAGATTTGGGTCGTCACAAAGGTTGCAGTACAAGACAAAATATTCATAAAAATCTTCGTTCAAACTGCAAGCTAAAACATACTTTAGGTATAAGTTCGTTAAAATATTACGTACTGGAGAAAAGCCAGTTGCTTTAAGTCCCTGTTTAGAACTCTTTTTGTTCACGTTCCACCCGTTGAAAAGCACGGGGAAAGCGCCGAAGTACGCACCTGATCTCGCCCTCTCCTCTCCTCCTTTCAAGCGCCAATCCGCATTACTCAATGTACAAGTCCGCCTCAGTTGCAGATCTCCTACCTTGAACTGAAGATTGTCTCCCATGGCTGTAATGGTCGGCCTGCTACTGTCTTGAGGTGTCGAGGCTCTCCAGAGCTTCTCGAGAGTTTTCCCTAAAGCGCTTCCCAAATTTTCTGAGAACTGCGAAGAGGTGCATTGAATGCTCGCTAGATGTTTACAACAAATACCACTTCTCAGGAGAAACACAAGCTCCTTCCAAAACTTTAGTTGGACTGGAATGCGTTCTGAGGACCGAATACTTGTTTCCAGGCAAGCTCAGTCGGTAGAGGGCGAGAGTTTTAAGCCTGGTTGACAGATTTTAGTCTATGCGGGGAGTTAGTCGTCTGGTTCTTGCGCAGTTGTTGCGATGACGTTAGAATAACGCCGAGCCCTCATTGGCCTTAGTTGAAATGATAGTGGGTAGACCGCAATCCTAGATGCGTTAACCCACTATTTTTTTTCTCAATCAGCCAATAAGAGCTCGGCGTTGTGATATTACCAAAACCCCAATACAAGAAGCAGACGAGCTTGCACTCCTCCGCATTGCATCCACAACAGCCATGCAGAACAACAGCAACAACTGAGTCACCATGGACAACTGTGGTTTATGAACTCTCCACGAAGCAACTCGATCCTTATATTGATTTTTATGTTGCGTGCGATGAACACTCGTCTTTGTGACTTTGTCGTTCCTGTTTTTCCAACCATCTCAACGAAACCAACAAAACTGTCTGAATGAAGCATTAATTTCGGTGTTGTGGGTTCAAGTCTTACGTTGCGCGCTAGTGTTGGATTATCCTTGCTGCTATAATCACCACAGAGATTGACACAGCACACAGGTTAAACACCACGTGATCATTTATTATTTGTCATTGTTTCGTGCGCCTTAAACCATACAACATCCGCGCATACTTTGGTGTCGGCTTCTTATCAACGATGGAGTGTTTCTCGGATAACTGACTAATCTTGGCCCCCTCACAACGGGGAAGGCCAGAGATGAATAACATGCAAGCAATCTGTTCGAACGTTTTGTACACGCAGGGTTCCCACGCCCTTCAAACAGTTTATGATATAGCGGAAGGCCTGTCACATTGTAAGCTGGATTTTGTTTTATATTTTACGATCTGAGTGCTATCCAACATGCACAAAACAAGGCTAGAGCGATAGGCGGAAGGCTGCAGAACCCCAAAAACATCTCTCACACAGCTATATAGCTTAGGGATGGCCGTATTTTTGGAAAAGACGTGCACGATTGAACACGGCCAACGAGGCCGACGAGACATGTGACACCACGATTCACCATTCCTCCTCCTCCTCACTTCATTCGCTCGAGCTGGTGAAATGAAGCGAGGAAGAGAGAAGCGAGGCCGCTTCTCCTCATTCTCAGCTGTTCCATGAAGTTCATGACGTAATAATCCTCGCTTGTTCACGCCCTTTTTTTCAGAAATACGGCCATCCATTCGAGATATCGATATATGAGTCATGTTTGGGAGTTCATAGTGTCTCGTCCAACGCTTCTGTGGCCTTATTTCGCGAAATACAAATTGCGGTTCAGCATCCCCTTCAATTCTTTATGGGCCCTGTTGCTGTTCCGGTAACCTATATCATGGAATTATTTTAATAAAAATCATTGATTGATTGATTGATGGTTATTGCCCCCGTGGTGTTCACCATTGCAAGGTGCGCTCTTGGACTGCTTGCCAGGTGGGACTGTTTTCACTGAAAAACTGAGAAAACCACTTGCGGAACTGAACAATCCCTCGGTCGATGGGCTGCAGAGGAGGGCGCTCAATTACCCTCTTTGTGTTCCATATTAGCATATCTCTTCGGAACTGAAACAAACAAAAAACGCATATGTATTGTTTACATTTGTTCTGCATCGAGCCTGATTATGCCCGCGAATATTTCTGGTATACACAAGAGAAAAAAGAAAACATACTACTGATGCCAAATCCTTATTTAACTGCAGGAGTTATACCTCGTTTCATCCCAAGTTTGAGCGTATATAATACTACGAACCGATGGCAACCATGAGCGTTAAAAGGGATATTTCAAAATCAAAAGGGCAAGGTGAAAATGGCGATTTTGACTCTGATTGTTGCCTGCCCCCCCCCCCCGCCCCCCTCCTCCCAGTCCCTTTTTATCACAGGATGCCTGCACATCTCCGTCATTATTAATTTTTCTTCTGCCTCTAACATTCGATCTACACTTTTAAGGCGGCTGTAAAATTTTCACCTTCTATGAATGAAACCATTTGTGCCCTCGAGTCATCCATTTGCGGTTCGCAGCCCATTTCATAATTAGTTATACTGATTGGGTTAAAAATATTCCTGCTCTGAGTATGTGCACCATCCAGACTCATTGAATTTTTTTTTTTTTCTGATATGGTAATGAAGATCCTGGGACGCATTCTCAGAATTACTCGCGCGTCTACTTTCCCCAGTGACCAATAAAAACAAAAATGTGCAATTAAACAAAAAAGTTGGGACTCCAATCCACGCTCTGGAGGTGGTTGGACAGTGAAGCTGGGGTATTACATGCAACGATTGCCCACTGCACTATAGACCCTTATGTTTTACCGCAGCGAAGGCTAGAAGCGCGAGCTCAAGGAGTTGGCAGCTGCCGTTTGTGCACGAGAGCTTGTGCCGCCGAGATGTGCCATAGAGCAAGGAGTTTGCGCGTGTAGACTTTCCTGCGATACATCATAGGGTGAAATAGGGTATATACTCCGTTCAACCCTGAGCAGAGACTACGGTGGGAGCTACGTACCATCCGAACCAATCAGTCGCGTCACCGCACCCGGCTCTCAGCGCGTGGGTACGGGCGGGAGCGTGATGACGGGGCGAAAGATAGGTGCGCGACTGGTTCAACGAGGACGTAGCTGCCACCGCAGTCTCAGCGGGAGAACGGCGTGTACCGCCTGCGTCCTGTGAGCTAAAGTTATGAGGTCTTAGCGCATGCGCCGAACACTTAGTGAGATCGATATATTGAGGAAAATTACGTAAAGTACTCAGTCCTCATGCCCTGGGTCGAGTAAGCGCCAAGCTCCGTGAAACAGTAGCTGAACAAAGCGACCGTGTAGTTTGTTCTTTCTGTTAATAGTAGCGCATGGAATGATGCAGTACGTCTTCGTCTTTGTCATTGCAGAATCCACCATTGACAGACAAAGCACATCCCACTGCGTGGGGTGTCTAGTACACATTTTAGAAGTCCATTATTTGAAAAAAAGGCTTCCACTCATACCTAACTTGATATACCTACCTTCCGCATTAGGTTCTATATATTTCTTGGAGCAAAGGACCCTTTTTAAAGCCCAATTCGTTAACATTGGCTATCGCCATTTCTTTGCCACGAAACGTCTGATTGCATGTGCGACCTCGACGAACGCTGACGCGGCGTTCGTTGTCGATGCGAGCTGAGCCGAGTTCGCGCCGAACACTGACACTGCCCTGGTGTCCAACACATGCCCGAGTCTGTGTCCAAACAATGTCTGAGTGTGAGAAATAGCGCAGAAGATGTTAAATGGGGCACGCATTTGAAAGGGTCTAATATAAAAATTGGATTGCTCCTACCTGTGACTGCTGAGCATTGCTGAGGATCCAGCGGAATAACCACGGCGCGTTCGGTTCAAAGTGCAACCTTTGAATGACCCGCACTTGTAGGGGTTCCTCCGGAAGCATCGCAATCACCGCCAACGCACTCGCGAACTTGCACTGCACACGCTCCAACATCAAGGCCGGCCCAATCGCTTGGTTGGTCACCAGAGCGTGAAGAAACGGCCGTCGCTTGCCCAAGATAGATGCGTCGGCGTCGATTTCGGAGAAACAGACGTGTCCCTCGATCCTGTTCTTAACGGTCCAGTGGTTCATCATGAAGCGCGCCCAGAAGCTCTCCGCACCGCTCTGCAAGAATTCCACGGGAGAAAGGAAGGCGTTGGCTGTGTGCAGGTGCTTCGCGTGAGCCACGTCGAAGGCGTTCTCGATGAGGTCTCGAATGTGGCAGCTGATTCGGTCGTCGAATCGGGAGAAGAGCTTCCAGTCGCCGCCGGTGATCTCGGGACAGTCCTCGATGTGCCACGAAGGCTCCTCCCCTTCCGCATGGTGCCATACGAACACGAATCCAAGGAGCTCGTGGACTTCCCACTGCTTCAGGTGTACAAAGTCCGGTACTGTAAGTCGACATAAAATGCTTTTAGCTGCGTTGGTTTTGGTGTGTGTGTTTGTGCTTGCGCAGAACATTGCAGGGGGCGAGAAAAAAAATCTGTATGCTGAGCGGAAGGGATTCTTGCGCAGGGGTTGTAGTGATATCAGAACGCCGAACTCTGATTGGCTCTGATTTTCAGGATAGTCGGCACACCTCAATGCTAGCTGCCTTGAGGTCTACCCGGTATCCTTCCAATTGGAGTCCATCAGAGCTTGGCGTGGTGACATCACCGCAGCCCCTGCGCAAAAAGCAGATGAACTTGCGCTACGCATAGCCATTGACTGTTTAAGAAACACCAGGAAAGGACTAACAGATCTATTTTTTAATAAAGTCAAATCTTACAGTATTCCATTAACTCTCAAGGGATCATTGCTGTGAAAAGACACCATAGCCCACTGGTGTATACACGTCAGTGCTCAATCCGTATACGAGTATTTTGTTTTCCCCGCTGCTGTAGTACAACGTCCGCTACACTAGCGTAAGTTCTGGACTGTGTCGCGGGAAGTGCAGGCTCAAGCTTGTAAAGCAGGGCGTCCTACGTTGGACGTGTCCTCATTCAACTCGCGCACTTTTTGAGATAACGTAAATGTGCACGCTAATTTATTTATAACTGTGCATTGTACAAATGGCAATGCGAACACATCAACGCAATTGGCTAAAATCAAATCTAATTGGGGGTATTTTGGATTACGGCGTGCAGCGCGGACCACGATGGGGTAGAGCGTTCCGGCCGTAATGACGCATTTGCAATGTGAGCTGTAGTGTTTAAAATAGTTATTTCAATTAGAACAAGAAAGGTGGCAACTAGATGAAGTGTCTTGATCTTTTCTAACTCGGAAGTAAAATTTGCTCCAGTCCTATGTCTGCAACGGGTGTACACGCAATCCGAAAGGAAATCCAATGAAGCTGTCTCTGCATCCAGACACTTGTTTTACATGAGCTACATACCTATATCGGAGTCACTGGTTTATATAAATAACATTTTAGTTAAACATATAAAATAGCGCAAAAACAGACAAGAACAAGAAGTAAACATGACAAGCGCTAACTTTCAACTATACTTTGTCTCATCCTACGATGGACTTAAGACCAAAGCCACGGGCCGCCAGGTCCAATCACGTTACACGCTAAACTATGACATGCTTAACATTAATTAGGGGTGGACAAATGATCCTCGGAATCGAAAATCGCTGCATCCTTTCTATAGCTTTGTCCCTGCAAAGAGACTGCGTGTCGTGGCTTTCTTTGCGATGTAAAATTGATGAGTCACTCAGTGCTATTCAATTCGAACCACTGTCCACCCATTCCCATTAGTGATCCTACACGGAGGCGCCGACACGTGCATCGAAGCGAAATACCACGCAATTTCTTAGTGGCTTGTGATTGGATCTGGTGGCCCGTAGCTTTTAACTTTAGTCCATCCTAGGGTGAGACGAAGTATAGTTTCACAGGGGAAAAGCAAAGCATATATTCACACCACACGCGAAGCAGCAACACATAAAAGTAGGGGTGTGTGAATAGTGGTTTGAATCGAATAGAGCAGCGTCATCGCTAGCTTCTGCACTGTTGAAAGAGCGGCTGTTTTGGCTTTACCTTGCACTGTCAAAGCTATGAATGACGCAGCGTTATTCAATTCAAACCACTACTCGCTCAACCCTACATAAAATTTGTCAAATTTAGTATCCGATCATTAAAAAACTGAAATTCATTCCCATGGAGCACAACTGACGTGTCGCTAACACATGCCATCCAACTTTTGTTTTATAAAGAACGCCTCCAAAAGTTCACGAGCGACAGTCTCATGGCTTCTCCCCAGAATTCTTATCTGCTGAAGTCGCGGGACACAACCACACGTGTTACAATGAGTAGGCAAATGCGAGTCATATTTATTTTTTACTCTTTGTGCGTGCTCCCGTGCTCGGTCATTGATGCGCCGCCCCGTCTGGCCGATGTAGACCTTACCACAACTCAGTGAGATTTTATAAGCTTAAAGTGCAACTCCGGTCCATACTTTCGATTTTGGGATTATGACTGTTTTTAGCGCAGTCAGCGTCCCTGAATAACAAGGTGTAATTTTTTTCTCGTTATTGTGCGTAGTTTTAAAGATATCGACGCCTCAACGTTTTGTTAGGGGCGCGGCCGACAAAACAGAAACTAGCCGCTCAAGGCCCCGGCAACACTGGAAATCAGCCGCTACGTGGACGTGACGTCAGGATTGTTCTCGTTCAACGAGTACGCAGGCCAAGCGGCACCTGCTTCTGTTGCGCCAGAGCCGTGTATACCGAGAGTTTGGTCCATGGGAGGCTCGGGCAGAGCCAGGGCGCGCGTCAGACTCGAAAAGAGGGCTTGGCATGCTCTCTTGACCAACCAGAATCCGAAAAGAATCCCCTAGCGGTGGTAGCGAGAAACAGTTCTGATCAAAAGTATATGTTCATATATGGTTTTATTAAGCGCGTAAGAGTCAAGTGTAGTAACTCTTCGTGGTTGAAAATAGGGTACACGTGTTGTTTTGATCATGATCATGCAGAAAGATGGAACAAACGAATGCGCCGCTCAACTCTGTTTTGCTCGGACAGAGTGTGACCGCTCGGACTGCAGTTTCCCGGCCCTCGGCGCTTGGCGTACGGATTATGTCGATCGCTCCGCTAGTCGCACTCTTCCACCATCATTTTGGATGAGCGTGATTGAAACATCACGTGTACCATATTTTCAGTCACCGAGAGTTACTCCGATGCAGTTATCAGGTTTGTTTCTCGCAACCACCACCAGGGTATTATTTCCGGCTTCTGGTTGGTCACATTTGAATTTTTGAAGACGCCCTGGAACACGCTCAGCCCGCTTTCGGCCAATGGCGCCTCCTCATTTGTCTCCTATACTTCCCAACGAATGGCCAAACTCTCTACATATACGGCTCTGTGATGCGCTAGCCGTCTAAAGATAGAAGGAAAGCCGATTTTGTTTTAATTCTGTATACGTGGTAGTTATCCAGCATATATAGCAAGAGTTAGTGTGTATACCCAAAAGCTAGCGACTGGAAAACCCGTGAACTTGTTCGGTGCCGTACTCGGCGGCCGCCGCCGTAAGTGCGCTCTGCCGTACTCGTCGCTTGTATACCCAAAAGCTATAGCGACTGGAAAACGAGTGAACTCGTTCGGGGCCGTACTCGGCGTCCAAGGCTTTCCAAAGCTCACTCGTCGAACAGCTTTCACTCACACCTTCTCCAATTCCCGGTCCGTTGGAAACTTGTGAAAAAGCTGCTCCGGGTTGCGCAGCGGATTGTTTGAGCAGCCCACAGCGCTACAAGGTCTACTCGGCATCTTTCGAGGAACAGCTGGACAGTCTTGGGCGCACCAAGTTGCTCGCTAAAACGAGTTTTGGAGTCCTCAGAAGCAAATAAACAAAAGGCTATACCGAAGCTACACGGGCTACAGATAAAAGCAACGGCTAAACACGCCAATCACAAGCCGAAGTAGCGGTGGTAGCGGCTCAAAGAAGCGTAATTTACACTGCTCGACCGCGCAACGGGTGCGCCCGTCCGGACCGGAGGAAAAAAAAAAAAAAGAGAACAATCCTGACGTCACAGCCCAATGTTGCTTTAGCGATCGGCAACCCGGTGGCCGCCCGCTAAGGAGCAGCGGCTCGCGGCGGGTCGCAATTTTATTATCGGCATTAGTTGAGAATGCGGCGTCCCCCTGACATAATATTTTGGCTGGGGTCGTATTTGGTGTCACTACAGCGATACCAGTAATTTATTTCATTTTGAGTTTTGGTCGGAGTTGTCCTTTAACCAAGATGAACGAAATAACCCAACAACGTACCCTACTAAATAACATATTATTCTTACTGAAGAAGTATCATACACGGGACGTTCTTGCATGAACTCACGTATACGTATTAAAACAAGAATGTTCGTTTCTTGCACAATACTTTGCCACACATTTCTACGAAATCCCGATTTTAGTTTAACTTTAGTGTAGCAGTTCAGCTCCATTTTGGGTGGAAGTATTAATTTTATAAAAAATACGTCATTTAAAAGGAGTACTTACGTTTAGTCGAGAAAGGTGCGTGAGTACAGGCACCGGTCTTGCCGCTGAACCTCCATCCGTGAAAAGGGCACTCGATGCAGTCTCCTATTACGCGGCCCACAGCCCCAAGGTGGGCGCCCAGGTGCGGGCAGTAGGCGTCGGCCACGTGAGCAACGCCGTCCTTGGTCCGGAACGCCACTAGCTCCAATCCTGGAATTGAAGGACACTCTTAAGATCTCCTCTCTTCGAGTGTAAACAAAAATGATTTTTTAGATACGGAGCATCTCTTGCTCGGGTCTATGTCCCGCGGCGTCAGCGTTGTAGTCGGCACTCGAACTACGCACGCGCAACTCTCCTCCTTCCCTCTCTCCAACAGCTGCGCGTTACTCTCTCCGCTCTCTCTCTCTACCAGCTGCGTGCACTGCGCGTGCGTTCGCTTCTCCTCACACCGCGCGCGCACGCGCAACTCTCCTCCTCTAGTCTCCTCTCCTTCAAGTGTGAAAAAAAATAAACGGCGAGCGGCGAGCGTTCCACGTTTCTCTGCCGCGAGCCGCGACGAAGGCTCGCGTAGGGGGTAACGCTAGGGCAGTCGGTGGCGCCATCTCTCGACGTCAGCACGCAACTCACTCTTTCCTCGGAACCAACACGATGCTCCGCATCACCCCATGGTTCCCCTCGGGAAGATGGTGTAATTTTTTGTTTTGGGTCAGCGATGTACAAACTTCTTTAAAAAATGTATCGTAATAGAAATACAAAGTGATTCACCAAATTATATTCAATTACAAATTGAAGCACAGTTCTCAAAAATAATTTAAATACAAGATGTAAATACAATTTGACTATCTAATAACCTTCGATTCCTTTCGCAAATACATTTTCTTCCCATATTTTGACATATAGTAGCCTTAAATCTAACCCCGGGGGAAAAAACGTGCCCAAATAAAGTGTGGAGGCTACAACACCAAGAATCAAGTGACCAAAAAGGAAAGTTTTATATCTAAAACAATATTTGTCATGCGATAAGCGCGGGTAAAATATCAGCAAAAAAGTGTATTCAGCGTGTGTTTAATTCAAAGGCCAAGATAAAGCAGCGAAGCCATTTCAAACATGTCTGCAATACGACGTTTTTAAAAACAATAAATAGCTCAATAATTGTACCGATCGCGCTCATTTGTTGTTTTCCTCAATTCCTCTTTTTTATTTTCGATGTTGATTGTGCACAGTCCGCGCTCAAAGTGTCATGCTCTTTCAACATTCCTCCCATCGCGAAGAGTGACCCAAATTCAAAGAACAGTGCCAAATTTTTGTGAGAAGTATTTGGAATGTTAAATTTTTGGTTTTTAAATACTATTGACAAAGTAATTACTTCGAGACTCAGAGTTGCTAATTACATGGAATGCTTTACTTGACACGCGTTACGTAGACGTCTGCGCAGTAGTAGACCCTTATTCTCTTCCATTTCCCAATAATACCTTTGCTACAACGTATTATCAACCCATAGCCTATCAAAGGCATACTTACTGCTGGACTGAACGAACAAGCGCGAGAACTGCGCACTCTAAACACGCACCTGAATCTTTTATGTACAACGCTGCCATGCGGCAAATCTTAAAACACTAGTCCCCCCCGTGAATAAGATATTGCACGATATGTCAAGCACCAGCTGTACGTAAATAGCGCTGAGATTACAGGGGAGCGTCAGCGATGATATGAGGGTTGAGAAAGTGCTAATAAGTTTACGTAAACACAGCATCAGGATAAAGGCTGAAATGGACAACCGTCGCATAACCGGAAGAGCAGGGAAACTAATGGCCCGTTCAAACAATTGGCCTCCTTACGAACGGGTGCCTTAAAACCTTTAAAAATTATATTAGAACGAGAGAACAGACAGGCAGGCTGGCGAAATCTTTGCGCTGACCCTGGAACTGCACTTCACTAGAACGCCGATTTTGCTGTATTTGCGAGGTGAAATGCACGTACTACTAATGAGAAATGGTCGTTTATAACACTGACAAAAGTTTTTCGAGACAAGAAAGAAAGGACGGTGCGCGGAAGAAATAGAAAATATACGAGACTGACAAAGATTCCACTGCTACCCGATAGGTGGCGACAGTGTGTTCTCTAAACGTAAGAGATATTAAGAGGTTTCAAGGCACTCGATCCTAAGAAGTCGCCAAGTGTGTGAACGGCCCTTAACTCTCACAGGATTCGTGACTGACACCACACCTTCGTAACGCGCAAATAGATGCTGAAAGATGAGAGCCTACTATGACTGTATGACGCCACAAATAAACAAAGACATTACGCGTAACCCGACATGTACGTAACGCGTTCCTAGTGACGAGTTACTTCTACCATGTTACTTCTTAGAACCTAGCTCTTAGGCGCCCCTTCCCGGATTAAACGGCGTCGCCATCGGCGTCGGCCTCGCTGTCGGTGTAACCGCGCGTTGCATTATGGGATATTTCCCACAGGTCACGAGTGACGTTACTAGGGTCACGAGTGACGTCACTCGTAACCGCGCGTTGCATTATGGGATGTTTCCCATAATAACGTCACATGACGTCACGAGTGACGTCACAAGGGTCACTAGGGTAACGAGGGACGTCTCGAGTGACGTCATGAAGGTCACGGCCTTCACAGTGAACGTCACGACCTTCACAGTGAAGGTCATGGCCTTCACGAGGCCTCCACGAGTAATGCCACAGGGTCCCTAGGATTACGAGTGACGTCACGAAAGAAGAGGGAGGGAGGGGAGGAGGAGGGGAAGAGGAGGAGAAGAGGAGGGAGGAGGAGAAGGGAGGAGAAGAAGGTACGAAGGAGGAGGGGCATACCCTCCTCTCCGTACCGTCCCCTCCTCCTCCTCAAGAGCTGCGCTCTAATTCGGCATTACAGGGTGTTGTAAACGTCGTTAATTTTTGTTTTCTGTAAAGAGTAGCGTATTTAGTTACTTCTTTTTTTAGAGAGGGAACGAGCAACGTACTTAGTTACTTTTAAGGCCAAGTAACGAGTTACAGCATTTTGTTAGTTTTGATGAGTAACTTGTACAACACCGTTTAAACAGCCTCGTTTTTTTTCTAACCTACGTATGCGTCTATTGCGACAACGGCAGATGGGCAACCTGAAAAAATCATCTAAACAGAATGACAGTATTGCAACGTTTATCGCTGAACACGTCAGTCGAACTCTACAGCTGGGAATGTCCTTCACCTGGCGATCTCAATAAGGTTCGTTGGTTGAACGCTCGAGAATCGTATGCAGATCAAATGTAAACCCGGAGGTTACCAACACGGGAAGGCACAGAACTCCTTGCCAGCTTCGAACTTCGAACAAGAGAGAGAGGGGAATCCCAGATTCACCATCTCTTCCTGAAGCACAACACTGCCGTTCCTTCGAGCGCGTCAGTAGAACGGCTCTTCAGCGTCGCCAGAGGTATATTATCAAGGAAGCGGGGAAACAGAACTGATGAAAACTTCGAGAGGTAGCTACTTCTTAAGTGCAACGACTACTGAAAATAAAACAATAAGCCGTGAAACAAAAGTAGTTGTGTATTTGGTCGCGAAAGTAACCAGGAATGTAACTAGCTACTTTTGAGGAAAAATAATGCGTCCCGTTTGAAAATCGGTAACGAGTAATGTATTCAGTTAGATTGAATCGAGTAACAAGTAATAGTATTTAGTTTCTTTTTTGGAGGGGGGGGGGGGGGGGATGTGTATATGTCTGCGTGAAACACGACAGAATATGTGCCTGGGACAGTATTTTCATACCTCGTAAATGGAGAAGGAAATTTCACGGCTTTCGCTTCTAAATCACTGCCAACAAACTCAAGTCCTCTAAGAACCGAAAGTTTAAGAATGAATTACTAAGCTCCTGCTCCAGCGGGAACTTTCTACCTTGGATAACACTTCGGGGTTCTCTCGCGCAGGCGCAGGAAAAGCATCACGGAAGACAACGTGCGCGTCTCTGCGGCGGAGCTTCTACTTCAATTGGGCGGCGCCCGTCGTATCTATAGACCGGCACACAACGTTCACAAAACAAGTCAGCGTCTGTCCACAACAGGTGTGAGCACTGCACTTGCGCATAAACCAGATTTGCGTGAAATAAAATAAACCATCTGCGCATGCGCAGTAGCGACAACAGCGCCGCCGCAGCGGTGTGACGTCACAGCCGCGTGTTGGCGTATACTCAGTCTTCACTCTAAAAATCCAACCGCAGACGACACTGCGATTTGACGGATCCAATCAAGCAGCGCTAAATATGCATTGTCACGGTTCTCGTAGTCTTTGTGCCTTTGCGTTGCTAAAACCTGCAAAACGAAAGGCGCGCGCGCGCGCGAAAAAGAACGCAGAATTACGGCATATCTACTGGGCGCGAGTGATTTAACACGCGTATAGAAGTCAAAAAGACGACGAGCGCTCTGACGAGGCCTCGCGCTAAGCAAGCGCTTGATTGACTCCGTTATATTGTAGCGCCGTCTTTGGTCAAAAGAGTGAAACGGAGTATGCCTCTGCTACTCTTCGATTGCCAGAAATGACGGCCCAAACAAGAAGAAAACAACGAGACAAGATAGAAACGCAGCAACCGCAGACAGCTTCTAGATACCACCATAGCGTAAGCGTTCACTCTTGTGTACTACGTAAGTCAAGACGGGGCCAAGGTTCGCCCGCCCTTCGCCGCCTGCTTTTGCACGCAAGACTACTTACGTCGCGTGTCACGGAAAGACCGCTCTGGTGAAGGTTCAGGGACTTCTCTGCCAATGCTAGCCGGCGACGACGAGTCCGTTCGGCGTATTGCTCTCTCTCCGCGCCAGTGGGCATCGGTTCCCTTTAGTCTTACGACCCAAATCAACCGTGGCACTTTTGTGTTAAGCGCCGTTACGTTTTGCGGCTCTTTCCCTCCACACGCAGCCAACCGAGCTTATCCTTATTCTCTGTTCACTCGTTCTTTCTGAGCTCGGTGATGAGCGGCCCTGTAGGCGTGCGAAGTGAATCTGGGTTCTGAGGGACAAGGTTTATCCAGATAAGAAAAGCAGCGATAAAAATGCATATTACATCAGAAATAGTTAAGGTATTTTCAAAGTGCAGATGCATTAATTGTTCGTATATCAGGAATTGCATGCGTGGATACTTTGTTTGCTAACCTGTACAAACCTCTAATCAAAGAACATGAAAGTCTTCATGTTATTACTTTTAAGTTTTCTGATAATATGACTCTCTTATAAACATATATTTTAAAAGTCTTACCTGAAAAACAAATTCACTTCCAGTAATTGAAAACATCAATTATTAGACGTTCACTCTTCACTGTACACTGTTTTGAGAAGTGCTTAAAATTGGTTTAGGTTTACACCCGAGTAATACCAACGATTGAAGTTTATTTTTTAGGTCACTTTGCGTTTGCATTTAAACAAAATGTTTTTTTTTCCCGCTCCTAACGGTTGAACTATAGGTTTAGCTCGACTCCAGAGGTGTGCCAAATTTTTTATTCTCCTGGGATAAATTAACCACTAGGGTAATTGCTAGATTACGAGACCTATGTAATGGTCTATATCTCGAACATTTCGATCGACAAAATTAAAAAAAGGGCTTCCGGTTTGGCTACCAAAAAATCAGTTCGAGTAGGCGGTCCTCAAAGTAACTCGTATTGCCGATAGCAAAACGAGCATGTGGGTTTGTAAAATTCAATGTTCACATAAAACAAAGATATGTTCGACGACTAATATAACTTATTTCTTGTATCGTGCAAGTAACTACGATGAACCTCATAAAAGGGCATAAATGATTTATGGCAAAACTTCTTTAGCCTGATGACGTACGAGAAGGGCCTAAGTAATACGCCCAAAGAGAACGATTGACTTGCATTGAATTGCAATAGAATCAAGATGCTTCTGAGCTACACAGCTGGCCAAGCTGGTTAAAAACTCTTGAATAACTTATGTTCCAAGTCCATCGCGGAACGATATTTTATGTATTTTTGTGAGTGCTGTTGAAAAACTAATTTGACCTAAACTAGCGTACACGCAAAAGAGAGGCAGAGCTTACCGAGGAGGTCTATTTGTTTGACTTCTTCCAGTCTGAGATCTGAAGATTCGAGCACGGGGATCCAGCCATTGGGAAAAACTGGAGGGAGGTCGCTTGTGGGATACCTTTTCCGTGACGGCTGGAGCTGCGAAAATTTGCACGCACTATTAAAACTTTTGTGTAACCTTTACGTGTCAACGATAGATTCCTTGTCGGGCAACGTTGCTTAAAATGTTTTGTTTCAAGTTAGATCAACTCGAGATGATTCCATATTTTGTTACATCTGATTGAACTCAGAATTGTTCCCATCATTATAGGCGATACTTTTGAATATTTTTGGTGGAAACTTGAAATATCTGTAAGTGATCCATCTCCACTTCCATAATACAATTTCAGGCTAGCTTGTTACTGATTGACGCACCTTTGAATATATAATAACACAAACCCGTTGTTGTGTATATTATAAAAACTTCTGAAGCTCATCGCAACTTTTGTTATTTGTTCACAAAATAAGGATAATATTAACTATTCATTAACAATTATTATTTATTTTCCTTGTTTTTATGGCTGCGATAATTTAGTAGAGGTACCCTTTAAGGCTTGCTAGTTGTCTCGTTCGTGCTACTCACCTTGGCACCTAAGTTATAAAGAGCCTTATACTCTCAAGTTTTAACTTTTTTGACATACATATCTTTGGTCGAAAAAGGAGCGAACATAAAAAGAAAATGCACTGAACACAATATCAAGGATTCTAGTACAAACAAAATGCTTAATTTGTGCTTGAGTTTGCACCGTGAATGGGAATACCATAAAAATGCATCGCTTAAAAGAAACTGTGATACAACTTTTAGTACCGGTTTCCGTTGAATCCGGAATAGTTACGCACCTTCCTAAACTAGGGCTAAGAAAAATTCAAATAAAAATAGTGAAATTAAACACTTGATCATAATATTTTCCTCCGATACAAGATGTTTGCCCGTCTCAAAAGGTCGGAAGTAATGGCGACTATTTTTCCACCCTCTCTTCCTAAACATATCTTTCTTGATTCATAGCAACCTTAATGGACAACGTTAACTTCCTTTTTTCGCACTACTA
Organism: Ixodes persulcatus; assembly: GCA_013358835.2. Lineage (NCBI taxonomy): Eukaryota > Metazoa > Arthropoda > Arachnida > Ixodida > Ixodidae > Ixodes > Ixodes persulcatus. The sequence goes on along the minus strand of JABSTQ010006047.1, from coordinate 151,320 downwards.
CTGCACATATATCAGTCCTCGATCATCCTGAAGTTGCATGGAACGTTTCTGCTTTTGTACAATCCCGCAATCGACCGCAAACAACCAGAAACTCCCAATTTCTCTCCGCAAAAAATTGAGTAAAATATAAAAGTGGCCTTTACCGAGTCCGACATGAAGTTTGTTGACACAAATGAAGTAGCACATACGGGATCGAAAGTTACATCGTAGAATATGACTTCCTGGTATCAAAAGCAGAATTAATCTCTTCTCCCATTTTGAATCGTTGGGCCGTCATATCAAATTTCTATATTAGAAAATAAGTATAGTGGTGACGAATAAATAAGATCCTTTCTGCGGATGCAGAAGCACGCAAATTATACGCAACTTAAAGAAGGTTACTTTGTTGTTGCATTCTCACACAATTATAAACAATCAGGTAAGAGGGTGATTACAATACATTGTTAGCGGTCTGGACGTTTCGAGCCTGAGCTCCAGGAGAAATTATGGTAAAAGAAACAAATATCGTGAAACACACGTCATATAGAACCTATAATTCATTCCAAATCTTCTCACGTTTAACGAGTTTGACATTACCTAGACGAGCCGACGTACCTTTCGGTGCAGCTCGGCAGATCTTCGGCGCCGACCGGAAATAAAAGAAGTAACGTAGAGTAGAAAGGCTGCGAAGGCGAAAGCTGGAAGACACCACTTCAGAAGGTAAGAGGTGACCAAGGAAGGCATCGTCCACTCCAAGGAAGTTCGACAAGAGTGAACGCTTCTCCTGTGTGGCGCACTCAGCTAGCAGAATACCCAAATAGGCCCGCAAAAACGAACGATTGCCGACGTCCTCCTCGTTGAATTGCTTTTTGCCATTTGACGTCGTCTCACGTGTTCTTCCTCCTTCACTCTGTGCCGTGAACTAGACGGACTGTCAACGATTTCTTCGCAGGGCATAGGACGTCGTCACAACTTTCTCGGTTTTCTCGTGTCTATCAAGGACGCACGTGTAATCAAGCAGAAATAGAGGTCAAATTACTGGCAGCGATAGGAGAAGATTCGGGTCAAGGAAAGAATAAGCGGAAAAGTTTATGGCTTCGGTAATGCCCTGTCGCACGGTGGCCCCTTCGGTTGCTTCGCTTCGGTAACCCCTTCGCGAAGGGACTACTGCCCCTTCGCAGTTCACGAACACTGGTAATGCATCGCGTTTGTGTTAGCTTTTTGCAAACTCTCAATCCCTGTGCGGGTTCAATACGCAGTCGAGGTGACCGGTTCCACGCCCCAGCAGAAGGGCAGGCACAAAAAGTGCACTCTAAGGAAATCCTTTCGTAAATGATCTCTTAGGGTTTTTTTTTGCTTGTCCATATTCTGCACCCTAAAAAGTTATTTTAAGCACCCCTAAAACGAACTTTGTGAGAATCCTATAAGGGTTTTTTGCGCACTTTTTCCTTTGCGAACGTTCTTTATGAAAACCCTTGAAAAAGTTGTTTTCAGCTATTTTTGATAAAACATATCTTTATGGACAACAATTCAAAAGTTATTTTAAGCACTTTTTATGAAACGATTATTCATCAAAATCCTTTGAGAAGTTTTTTTCAGCTCGTTTTTCGATGAATCAGTTCACCATAAAGAACCCTTTTGAGGCTTTTTAAGATGTTCTCAGAAAAAAATCTGCTTTTTATAAAAAACCCTTGAGGAGTTCTTTTAAGATTTTTTTCCAAAGGTCAGTTCTTTGTGAGGCACACGTCTAAGCTAGAGGCGTGTTGTAGCTTACCGCTTTTTTATGTTGGGTCTATTTCAAATCTCTGCAGAGGTGCCTCATAAAGATTCAATTATTAGAAAATAGAGCTTAGAAATACCTCTTTCACAAAGTGCCCTTCATGATGATTTTCCTTTATAATTTGACGCTTCAAAAAGCCAATAAAAAACTTTAACTTTTTAATATCTCAAATACGGCCAAAAACAGGTTCGGGCAGAAAAGGGCTTCTCTTCTGGCGCTCTACCAATATTGAAAATTTTCTGGTTTCAATGGAGCTTTAGGAGCACATTTAGAATTTCTGCTCATTTCAAAATTAAGTATAGAGGTATTGTGCAATTTATGCAAGGAAAACAAGAAGTACATTAGGATCACCAACTTGTCACTAGCCAGAGGTGAAATCAACTGAGAAGATACGGCAGCTGAGAAGTACAGTGACATTTATTGGCTATTATTAGAATAAAACTGGGTACAAAACTGAAATATTTATCTGCCTAAAATTCAAACATTCTGGTTTTCTGAATTGACACACTTCAAAAACGCATAAGCGTCACCTTTGTTCATGCAACTTGGACCTATTTCCTTGCAGTACCAAGGGCCTGCAAAGTCTGCAACAAATGTGTAGTGTGCCTAAAAGTGTAACGTCAACAAAATGTTCATGGCGAAGAAAATAACTTTTGTGCACAGAGTTTAAAATATTCATAAACATTTAAGTCCACCTTGTAAGGCTGAAGCTTGATATTTATATTTGACAAGTGGCTGAAAACCAAATTCGCATACGTGACTTTACTAGGTTAATATTTTTATTTGTTAGTATTTCAGGCAAACTATGATAGTCTTAACACATCACAGGCTAGTTCCAAGGAAAGTCAAAGGATATTTAGAGTAAAAATTATCACCCATCTTCAACTGAAGCATCGTGAGTATTCGGCCTGGAGGGTATTTTCCTCCAATTCCCTCGAGTCGTTTGCGAGAAATCACTAAAATTCCGGTGGAGGGGGGAACGCGGTGCAATTGTATCCTATTCTTTGACGTAACTGTGTGGCAACAATTAAATATTTAATTACGTTTTGAAGAAACATCGCTCAAATGTAACACTTTTATAGAGTGCTCACAGCAACGAAGATTTGTTGTTAAATAGTCACTTGTCAGTATTCTTATAAATAAAAAATAAAAATAAAAACCAGGACTTTAAGATGACCACCGCGAAATCCCTCCATAGGCAAGAAAAGCTGACCTAAACATTAAGCATGTAAAGCTCCTTCACGGGTAACTCAATAAAATTTAAAAATATTGCTTATCCATTAAGAGCGATGTCTTCTCTGCATCTTGGCAGAATGCAATGTTTATCACATAGTAGCCGGACAAACGACTGCCAGCAGCACCTTAGACGCGGCAAATACCTTTTGCCAGCACTAATCCGCCCATAGGAATTTGAAATAAAGGAGGGTTAATAATGTTTCGTCCTGCTTTGGTAGGCCTACACAAGAAAACAGTTGGTTGGGCTGGAGGTGAATTTTAGAAGAAAAACAGAGCTTCCTTCTTAATTACAAGTACCTGAATGATAAATGCACAACTAGAAAACAGTTGAAAAGAAAGTGCATTGTTTTACTGACCATTAACCACAGCTATGGTACCATTATTCAAAAGGTTTTCAGTTGGGACTAAACACATGGTTTAGGATCTTTTCTGCAGCAGTAAAAGTTTGATGATAGCAAATAAACTATTCATTTTATAACCACAATTATCGCTGCTAAAAAAGCAGATATATTTTCTTGTTTGGGTTTGTGGATGGAAGTTATTGGCTGACACAAGTCTAAGTACTGTCAACCAAACTACGGTGCTGACGAGAAAAAAAAGTTTCTGAAAGCTCTTGCTTACCGTGTCCACAATAAAAATGTTGAGTATTGCTTGCTGGACAAGGGAAAACGAAACAGCATGTTGACCTGACCTCTGAAAGGAAAACAAAATAAAAATCACAACTTCAGTCACTCCTTTTATTTCCAAAATCATATACATTGTGGCTCAATGGGAATGTGAACAAAGCGAACTAAGAAGTAAAATGATTCAACCAGGTTGTTGAAGTTATTGTAAATGCCGCTTTGGTACCCTCGTGAATTAGGAATGTGATAAGCACAATACAAAAACACAGAACAAAAAGTGCTCTAGCATGCACAACTATGCTTTGTCGATTCAGTGCGCACACAAAACAAAGTTCATATTTACTCGAATGGCTTCGCTTTCTCAAGGCACTTTCACAGACCCTAAATAGACAATCTTTTAGCAAGCATGGGCTCACATTCCGATGCGTACTAGGTACGTTTCCATGGGATAAAATGGCAGGCCTCTGCTTTGAAACCCACTCATATTAAATAATTATAAAAGAAGTCGTCATAGTTCTTTTTCAAATTTTAAATTGTGCTTAAAATAAACCATCCACCTCCCCCTTTCATGTACATTTATTCGATGCAAACAATGTAATGTTAAATACACTGACTTTGTTCAATTTGATCAACCGACTATGCCTTGGTAGAGTATTATGTATAGTTCAAAAATGGTAAACAGGCATTTCTGCACTTGGCTTGTTTTCAGCACAAAGAAAATCGAACCTTCCGTCTGGTCACTTTGTGCATGTTTCTTCGAATCCCTTCAGTTGTTAAATGCACAGAGACTAAGGGTGATCCTTCGCTATCGGTTCAAGCAGGTCACCTTGTGGGGTTTTTTTTTTTGGTTTTGGAGGTTGTCGCCCGATCGGTATGCGTTTCGCTCGTCACCCAGGGAGTGACATAAGAACGAGAAGACAGCGAATGGGTTTACTGTACCTCCCGGTGGCCCGTCGTTCAGAGCCGGCAGTCCAGGCACGCCGACGGAGTCCGTGTCCAGGCCAGCGGATCGTCCTTCCCACGCCAGCGCTACGGAGGCTGCAGCTGTCCAGGGCTATCACAGCCCGAGTCTCGCTGCGGAACCATCCCGGGATCGCTATAGCTCAGGTCGGTATGGCCAGTGCTCGCCGTTTCTACCGGTCCGTCTCCAAACCTCGCTGGTGGACCGCTCCGGGGTTCGCCATGGGCCAGGCCAGGCAGCCCGGCTCCGACGTTCCTGCCCAGCACCAGCCTCGTTCAGCACTCACTGTCTCGCGCCAGCTCGTCTCTTCTCCGCCGACCGCCTGTCCCGTGCCCTCGGCCTCGTCTTTAACTCCCGGCTCCCACAACCTGTTGCTTTTCTTTCTCCAATAAAAATGGAACTGGTCCCTTTAATGAGATTGAGCACTTGCTGCAGCTGGAAGGTAAATTATTCCTGGTATGATTATCAAAACAATGCGATATTATTTCGTTTAAAGTTCCCAGTAATTTTATTATAATATAATGTAAACAAACTAAACCTTTTCAAGATGAAAAGGTCAGTAAGTTCTAGCTTTGATGACCTTACTGATATACAACTGCTTATAAACCCCCTAAAAGAATATCATGAGACGCTTTGAAACATTGGCAATTTCGGCTTCGAGAAAATAGTGCGCATATGTTTTTTACGTTTAATTTAAAATGTGGCACATTATCAATCATGGTTCTGTTTTGTGACCACCCTACAACTACACCTCACAGAACAATATAAAGAATCACTTGAAAAACTTCTGATTGCTTTCTTGTTGAGGTATGCCTAATTGTCACAATTTCAACTTGGGGATGGAGGGAATGGGAGGGGGGAGGGGGAAGACAAATACCCAGGTGTGGAAGCAGGAATATAGGGAGGCCAGCAGTTTAATCACCTGTAAGCCCCCTTCCCATTTTCTTTTGTGCAGTGTAGGGTTGCAAGTCCATTGAGACCAGAGAGAGAGGAACTTGAAACAATAAAAATATTTGAGCTATATTTCAACTGTTCTCTGCAATATTAAAAGTATTATTTTCAAGACTTAGAGCTAAAAGATCTCGAAATTACCAGTTACGGAAGGCAGAGGATAAGTCCAGCTCAGTAACTTTAGTGGTGGTCTTTCCAGTGATGAATACCCTCCTCACCCGGGACGTTTCATTTTTTTTTTGTCAAACACATGTTCCACATTCGGCGCTGCCTTGGAGCGGTCAACAGCCACGGCCTTCTATGAACTGCAACGACATTTTCATCCTCTCCTTTATAATGTGGAACTTAAAATATAAAACACCAAACAAATCTAATGAAATTCGAAGAACGAAGTTGTGTGCAATATTAAATTCTGTGAAATTTGTTTTATGTTATGTAAAACAATTTAATTGAAATCTTGGATGCTAGTGCTAAATAGATAAGTTATATGCTCACTATATATTAGAGATGAATAAGGTCTTCCAGTGTAAGTAAAGACATGGTTGACATATTTAAATCCAAACAGACTCGCACTCGAATTCGAGGGCGATATCTCTACGTGATAACAATTGCTTACTTATAGGCACTTTTTATTTTCCTTCTAATGTCGACGGATCTAAGTTTTCTAACCAATTAGATATGCTAGGGGATAAACTGGATGTGAATCAACATTGTATACTCATACTTGGTGATTTCAATATTCCTGAAATAAACTGGAATTTGGAACGTCCTAAACTGTCTGCTCATACTGTCTGATTTAAAGCGAATGCCCTTTTTTCATTTGTTAAGCTTCTCGGATTTACCCAAAATAACGGTCTTCATAACTCAGCAGGACATGTGCTGGATCTGGCCTTGGGAAACTTTCCTATCGACAGCCTGATGTCTGTTTTCAATCCGCTTGTTTACCGGATGTTTGGCACGTTCCTTTGTCGGTTTCCGTTATGATTTCTGTGGGTAAAGTAAAGCACAAAAACCGTGAGTCGCTTGCTTTCTGAAGAGGCGATTAGTTTGGCTTTATAAACATTTAAATAATGCAGATTGGGCTTCCATATATAGTATAACCGATGTAAATGATGCCGTAAAATGCCGTAACGCCGAACTAGAGCGCAGCTCCTTCTCAAGAGCTGCGCTCTAGTTCGGCGTTACAGGGAGTTGTAAACGGCTTTCACTTTTTAAGCATAAGATAAGTCCTTCACAACCTGGCTTTGTGCGTGGAAGGTCTATTAAGACAAATCTGGTGTCTTCTTTGAATTTTGTTTCGCCTACTGTGTATCAACGTGGACAGGTAGACGTTGTATATTTTGACCTTTCTAAGGCTTTTGATCTGGTAGACCATTCGCTCGTTACACACAAACTAGAATCCTACGGCGTCACTACCTCCCTTTGTTCCCTGTTTTAGATTATTTGTCCAATAGACACATTTTGTTCGTGTTCTTGGCCATCACTCCCAGCCGTATGTTTCTTCTTTAGATGTGCCACAAGGCTCCATACTTGGGCCGATTTGTTAATGTTTTTTATTAATGATTTGATCTCAATTGTTCACAATTTGGTCATTTTTCAATATGCAGATGATGTCAAGTTGTTTGGGCAGATCTTATCCTTGGAAGACAGCGAAAAACTTATGGAGGATATTAAGCGTGCGTGCAATTGGTGTCGTCAGAACATGCTAACGCTCAATCCTTCTAAAACCGTTACTATGTCTTTGTCTAGAAAGGCAGAAAAAAAACTTTTGTTACCAGATTTGCAATGATCCGCTGCGAAGAGTCGAATGCACGTGTGATCTTGGTGTATACATAGACTCTTCGTTATACTTTACTGTAGATCATAACAACCTTATAAATGACTCTTTGCGTAAGCTGGTAGTAATTTCTAGAATCACGCTTGAGTTCTCCACATCAACCTGTATTCTACGGTTATATTTTTTGTTAATCCGGTTTAAGTTGGACGTTTCCTCTGTAGTCTGAAATTGTATTAGTTTTACGAGCCAAGAGAGGATTGACAATGTTCAGAAGCGTTTCTTTTCGAATTGTCTATGATCGTTATACTGGTCGTACTGTTTATTATTCTTATGTGAGACTTTTGGAACAATGCAAATGCCCATGTTTGAGCTCTTGACGGCGTGAGCGCGATCTCGTTTTCCTGTATAAATGTATTCACGGATCAACTGATTGCCCAGGTCTCGCATCTGCTACTAATATTCACGTTCCGAGACGAGTTTTGCGGGTTTCTCCGACTTTTCATGTTAATCACATCATCTCAAGCAGTCCCATGCCCCTTATTCAAAACGTCTACAATACCCACAGTGGAGCAGATATTGATCTTTTTAACCCAAATTTCGTGGCTTTTAAGTCGTTTATAACTAACCTGTGAACATTTTATTGTGCATCATTATCAAGGCGTCAAGCAGTTCATGAGCACAGAAAGTAAACAAATGAATGAAATGAATGAATGAATGAATGAATGAATGAATGAATGAATGAATAAATGAATAAATGGTGTGTCTCCAGATCTAGCAGTAGACCAAAATGACCATCAGAGTATCTGATATATATACCTTGAAAGAGCAATTAAGACTTTTCTAAAGTACATTTAGCTGAATAACTGTATTTGAGTACAGCCCAACCGTTTCTTCCAGGTGATCTTTGTATTTTATTGTTATATTAAAGAGTCAGGTTGCAAATAACATACCTAAGTTCATTTGCTATTTGATATGAAATAACTGGGGGAATTCTTTTTTCACTCTCTTTCTCTCTCTCACCAACTTATTTCGCATTGTTTTGCTCAACTCTCGACATATGTTTGCAGTAACTTCTCTTTTCTTTCACTTTGTAAATAGGGTGTTTCAAGGCAAGTCCCCTAAATGTTAGTGACTAGGGCTACAGTGAGTCTGCTACAATACTTGCTTAAGCTATGATAGAAGCAATACCACAATCACAATAAAAGCAAAACATCTTCTCAACTTGACCGTTCAGTTGAGTCGATAAGGAAGGAGTAGCCTGCTTGTAAGGCATACATGGCATTATCTAGCTGTGCAAGATTGGGTGTTCTAAAAAAAGAACAAAAGATCGCCTGCAGTTGGCAATATCAATGGAACGATACCCAATAGTGCTGCTCATAACATTTTGGTCACAATGTCGCCTGCCAAGGCTGTTACCAACCTTATTCGCGCTCCGTTACACTAAGGTTAGTGGAGCAGTAACTCATTCCACTGGACCTTTGTAAAATGCGGGTGAAATTTGTGAAGCCTACACCCAATGATGTGCACGTTCTTCAAAAAGAGGAACGAAAGATCGTTCGTCGTTCCTTTTGATTTTTGGAACCCGTTCCCGTTACAAGTTCCATATGTGAAAAAGGTGCTCCTTTGCGTTACCGTTATACATACGTTACATTTGTATTTTGCTGAGTACCATATTTAGTTAGATCGAGCAAAGTTTTATTTTTTTCTCTATGCAAAAAAAAAAATGGCAACACACAAATTTCAATGGAGTGATGAAAGGGCACCAGGAGAAGAAAACAAGCGAAAGCAGAGTTTTATTTGTTGATATATTCACCTTTAAGAATAATGGTAATAAAATCTAAGACTCGGGAATACAGAAGGGGACAAACACAAAACAACGTTTCGTGTGTTGCCGTTGTGTTGTGTTCGTCCCATCTGTGTTCCTGGGTCTCGGGTTTTATTACCATGACTCACTACCAGCTAGCTTGTATTTTTAAGTATTGTTACCTTCAAGAATCACAGCTTTTAAACATATTTATGTTTGTGGTGGGCGATTAAGACGAGCCAAATGTATTGTCACCCCACATTACACGTTCGTTTACAACAACCTCACACGTTTCAATCTAAGAAAGTCGCTTGTTCGAACTTAACACCAGTTGCTCCTCGATCTTGCTGTCCACGAGACAAGCAAGTGAATAAGTGTGTAGGGCTTTTGGAAGGTCAGTCTTGAAAGCTACAAGTCCTTCTTCGTGAAGGGGAGAAGGAATAAAGGTTAAGTTTTGTGTATCGTTTAAGTGAGTCATGCACTCTAAAAAAATGGGGGTGTAGACGTTACACCCCTTGTCACATATAGGACACCCCAAAACTTCAGTTGGACGTACAGAGCAATGTCGTCGAACTGACTGCTTCAACTTTTTCGAGAGGGTTGATGACGGTGCGATATAACATATTAAACAGCTAAAGTACGTCTCAAATTCTACAGAAACAAAAAAAAAAAACACACGGGTTTTGCAGTTAAGCCTAGAAAACCCCGATAACTTTTTTTGCGGTCAGTCACACTTATATTAACTATTTTAATGAGTTGTACAACTCGGCTATCAAGCCACTCGTGCAATTTGGTAGCGTCGGTACAACGTCAGTGCGCTGTACATCTAAATGAAGTTTTGGGGTGACGTATATGTGACAAGGGGTGTAACGTCTACACCCCCTTTTTTAGAGTGTGTTCGGGATACAAGGGTGCATCCGATGTCTGGTAACTTAATCTTTCGTTGTAACTGTATGTCTCCTTGTAGAAGTTCAGTTATTGCTGTAGTCGGCCTTAGGTCTCGGCGTGTATGAGGATTCCTGAAAGCAAATAAAGTAGCTCACTTTGAAACGTCCCTTTTTCTGTGTTCTTTCCTTTGACTAAAAATATTGCTTTTTGTACCGCAGCCTCGGGCACCTAAAAAAAGAATCAATGTCCACTAGCTTTCCTGCACCCGACAGTTACCAAGCGAGGGCAACAAACAATACACCCTGAGAAAAGTAATGGAAAAGTAAACGAGATCCTGATCTTCGTGAAAATATTTGTTTTATACTTTTTGGAAATTCCCCTTAGAAATGAAATAAAATTTACCCCACAAAACGAAAAAAAGAAACACCGTCCCTTTTTCTGTTCCAGTCAAAATGTAACCAGTTCCCGTTCCAGTTCCACCGGTGCAAAATGGAATGGCGGTGTTCCTTCTTTCCTTCTAAAATGAACGCGTTCCAGGAACGCGTTCATTTTTACATTCAACTTCCATAGACCGAGTTTGAGGTTCTCACAAACTTAAAAAGTTTGGGGGGCCAAGCAGTCTGAATTTTTTTTTTTTAAATTAAACAAATGGAATTTCAATTTGAAATTGGGTTCATGCAAGTTTGAAGTTAGATCTTTCTTCAGCTATTCAATTACCTTTGCAGCTTGACTCGCAATTGTATAATAAGCAGCAATTCCTCTACTATTCGCTCTGTCAAGTTTAGAAAGATATATCCATCAACTTCTTCATCTGTGAAAACAAAAACATACAGCATTGTATGTATAACGTATATCACTTACCATAAACATGTAGATTGAGAGGAGGGTGAAGACAATGATGGGGCAGTGGCATGCATCATCATCGCAGGTCAGGCTGTATTCGTGACCTAGCCGCCAGTAAATCATTCTTTGTTCTTTGATAATCATAACTTACACATCCACACACCAAGATACAAAATGTGGATATACAAGAGAAGCTTGTAATAATCATAATACCAAGAAGCTATGGAGTGCCCGGAAAAATCCCAGAAGCAGCATGCAGTGTGAAAAGTGTTTGGCGGCCCTCGTCAATTGGGATGCCCAGTCTCGAAACTATTCTGGTCACTGCTGCACTGCTTCTAAGGATCGCGCATTACGCGGTATTACTTGTACGTCATTGGACGTCATGAAGGTCTTGGTATTATATGTGCATAAGTCAGTAAAACATTGCGTTACTTGTGTTATACAGGCGCTGAAATAATTATGAATCTACACAACGACCTTTGGCTAAAAACAATGATAGGAACCGCAGTTCCTGTTCTATAAGTCACACTTTTTGTAAATCTTCAAAACTGGTATAACTAGCACAACAAGTAGCCAGTTTGAACATTTATTCTCATCAACGAATTGAACGAGTTAAGGATTCATACTTGAAGGGGAAAAAAAACGCGTACAACTCGCATTTTTGTATAAAACGTACTGACTAAACTTTTTGGGAAAAAGCCGCGACTTATAGACGATTGCAAGCAAGGCCATTGGCCGCCGCCATGTCTCTGCTCGTGCAGTCAAGCCCATTCAATTTCAAGCTTGCCAAAGCTATGCTCACGCGCAAGCTTCACATGCTTGCACTCATGGGTCACCAGTCGGGGCGCCATGCTTGCCATTGTCTATACACTGGAAAATACAGTACTTATTAGACAACCATATAATTAAAGTATTTAATTAAAAAAAGAAAAACTGATCTTAATGTTCTGTTAATAACAGAGCACATGTTTTCTTGGCACTGGAGAGTTGCAGCACTACCTGAATTATCCAGAAACGTAACTGAAGTCGATGTAACTGTGAACTATCTTCACATGCCTTTTGAGATGACTAACTATGAGGTAGCAACGGAAACACTGCACTAGCGTTTGTTCATTCTGGGATCACACAGAACTAGGACAAGTCTCCTCAAATTCCGCAAATTCCAGTTATACTATCCCAATCAATATGAGTGTGAAAACCGCACCGCGTGGCCCGTGGTACTATCAGTGCCCGCTGTCGAATGCTCCGTAGAGCTTAGATGCAAGGCGGGAGGGGGCGAGGGGTCGAGACTAAGGAGGTTATATTAGAGCTTCTGGAGTGGAGGTGGCGTTCCTCAACTGACGCTAAAAACACCGACCGTCGTCATCTTGCTCAGGGTAGAAAACGGATCGACGCAGTCTGTAGTGTAGTACGACCAAGGAGGTTTCTGATGTATTGTGCGGCGTTTCATTGTGAAACATCTGTAGCCGTTCCCGAAGCGATGGTGGGCTCCTTCGTCGCTTTCGGCTGCATAAACCGCGTAAAAACACCAGATTACTTTTCATGTGTAAGTAGGCAGCAAGCACGTTGCAACGAATCTCCCTCGCTCGCTATGGCTTACTATTGTATCATGAGCAGGCTTACGAGAGGAAACTCGATGATTATGTGCATTTGAACGGAAAAAATAGAGCATTAAACATGTTGGCGCCTCGCAGGTTTTCCAAAGACAGCACTCGGCGTGCTGCGTCGGAGAGTGCTGTTCGGCAGAGGATGGTTGGTCGCCTAAGAATACTGACGTTTTGTGTTCGGTCTACTTCGACGATAACTGCTTTGACACAAGCGGTCAAACGCGAAGACATTGACCAGCTAGCATTCCAACTGTGTTCCCGGCATTTCCAGCGTACCTGCGAAACGCAGTGAGTATCGTAGCGATTTTAAACGCTTTTCTTGTATTTTAGTTAGCTATATCTAAAACTCGATACTGCGTTTTTGACAGCCGTGCATTTTCAAAACAAGCACTATAAACGACTTTATTTTTGCGAGCTTGATATATCTGTAATTCCTCAAAGTGACGGTTTCGGCGATAGTTCACGTGTACGAATTTTCAGGATCGTGAGAGGTACTGCTTCGTATTCATTACGAAAACAATAAATAAGTTGAATACAACCGGAGAACGAGTTGCTGTAACAGAAAATTAGTTTGAATTGAATCATTTGAGCTTTTTTATAACTATTTTGTTGAATAATTGAGTATGTTTGCACTGATTTTGCCTCTATTATCAGCCTGGCGGGAGCAATGGCGCTTTCAACGTATTTAGTTAATTTTTTGTATTCAATTCATCACCGTGAATGTTATTTTTTGTAATACTGCAAATAAACGAAAGGGGTCAGTTCCTGTTTAGAACCATATTAAAAAGGAAACATCCTTTGGTTCTTCCACTCAACCTAGATGCTTCTGTAACATTTTGGAGGTAGCTCCAAAGTTATATTAAGATATCCGTGAAAAAGGAACCCAATGTGTCTTAAGCGGACTTCGAGTCCTTTAAAAGAAATATGTTTGTTTTGTTTTTCTTGTAATACGCAGCCCCAAAGGTAACAGAGCACTGCTAGCGCCCCTTCCAGCGACGCCTCTCTTTTGCCCTGAGTAAGATGACCGCCGAACGGAAGAACTGGCTTCACTCGGTCGCATGGAAGGGTGTGAGAGACCGACACTCCAGAAGTCTTATATGACCTCCTTGGTCGAGAGAGCTACACTGCAGCGCTCGTTACGACCCCTTTACTTCAGGGTCGCTTGCATGAACTGACCATGGCCTCCGCAATTTGTCGTACGCGCGCACGCCATTTTAATGCGCGCTTGAAGAGACAAGCATTTGTAATATTCGTTAGAACTGCCAAGAGATTCGTTAGTTATCGCGTGATAGTAACTCGGAGCGACGCCGAACTCGCTTCAAGAAAGTTTGCGGTTGTTTTATGCTGTGTCATGTTGCTTTGACGGTTCCAGGGACGGAAACATCTTCTACGCTTGCAACGCGCTAACTTCTTGCGAGTGCGGATTTTCGGTCCTTCGGCCTCACAATCCTCACGCGAAGTAAACATTAGGCAGTTTTAGTAGATTGTTCCGATACCTCCGATAAAAATTTGATGCATGCGCAAAGGCGTGGTTGAGTATCCGTTATTGCTATATATATATATATATATATATATATATATATATATATATATATATATAAGATATTTTTCTATCGCACATTCCCAGTGTAAAAGGCTATTGTTCAATGGTCAACAGTTTCGCGGTTCTCCCAACCGTTCTTCGCTAGCAAACGATCAGGAAGCGCAGAGTGGTGAAACGATCGCTGGAGACGTTATGTCCCGTCCGCAAAGTGCCTCTATCTTCACGGAGCAATCGACAGGGGGTAATGATAGTACTGCGGCCCGCGCGGAGCTATGTTCACACTCACATTGATCGGGATGTACTCCCGCGCCACGAAACACGGGCAAATTTTGGAATTGCACAATAATTAACACTCTGTTAAAATTTCCCTTACATATAGAGGGTAGGATAGTGCCAGTGCATAAAAATCAAAACATCTTTGCTTGCCGCTCTGCGCTTCCCGTCCGACATAAGCTCGGACGGGCTTCCCGTCCGAGCTTGTGTTCACCTTGGAAGTCAGTGCGTTACGCTGCGCAAGGAGGATGCCGATGATTTGTGAATCAAATATAACAAGCCGTCCCGAGAATGTAAGATTGAAGGCTATGGTTTTGGTATGGTTTTACCGTGCGGACTCACGGAAGCAAGCGTCACCATAGACCAGGCGTCAGCCCGCGTTGCAATCTACGTTGTTCCAAGGGAAGCGCAAGCGATTCTTCTTCTTGTTGGCCAACCGTTTACAGAGTCAACCGCATGTTACCATCGTGCGAAGAAGGAGCACGCTTCAGGTTATTTAGGAACAAGGCAGTTCTACTGATGATGTTGAACGGTTCCGACACATCCAAGTCCCTGATCTTCCATCATGCTCTCTGGTGTTATGGGCCAAGGAGTCTGTTGTGATTCCACTGAACTACGTGGGGCTCGTTCATCTGACTACCAAGGAGTATGCGGAAGGACACGTCTTTGTTGACGCACAGTTGGGAATGCAAAAAGGCAAGGAACACTGTTTTCCTGCTTGAATAATCAACGTCAAAGAATGGGGCGACATGGTTTTACCTATTTTGAACGCATCCAGTTCTAACGTTCGTATTTTGAAAGGTGATATAGCAGCCAGAGGCTCCTGTTGTTCAGAAATGTCTGAAACCGTCATCAAGCGAAGGACGACAAATCTCCTGGAACCAATCAAAGCATAAGAGGTACGAACAGGACCTAAGAGGACAACTGAAGAATTCGATCAGCTCCTAGCTCTCATCAACGCGTACCAAGACCGTTTTGCAGCTAACGTCTTCGAGATTGGCATCACAAGTGCAGCGGAAATGAAAATTAAGACTATTCCTGGAGCGAAGCAAGTATCGTTTCGTTCGTACCGACTGGCCTATGACCAACGTACTCGAGTAAACAAGACCGTTGAGGAACTGAAGGAAGTGGGCGTGGTGTGCGATTCGTCATCAGATTTTGCGAGCCCATTACTCGTAGTGAAGAAAGAAAACTGTGGAGGAGCGTCGTTGTGTTGACTATAGAGTGCTCAATACGATTACTAAGAAGGACAAGTATCCCCTACCGCTTATAGAAGATCAGCGGGACCTACTTCAGGGAAAGTACTGTTTTACAACGCTCGATTTAGTTTCTGGCTATTATCGAGTGTCACAGAATGGACCTCTTGGCGAATATGTGCTGCCACCTAGACACGCGAATCGGTTCGAGACTAGGTGACTGGAAAAATACGCGCGCCCAAGGCCTCTCCCACCCGTTCCACACCCAAAACGTTAGCTACATCCTGTTCACCCATTGAGGCGATGTGACCTAGATACGGCTGCCCCAAGCTC
The DNA here is from genome assembly GCA_013358835.2 of Ixodes persulcatus. Taxonomy (NCBI): domain Eukaryota; kingdom Metazoa; phylum Arthropoda; class Arachnida; order Ixodida; family Ixodidae; genus Ixodes; species Ixodes persulcatus. The sequence continues at coordinate 135,526 of JABSTQ010006047.1, read as the reverse complement.
ACCTTTGTCCCCATCGTGCGTAATCTTCCGCCCCGAGGTCGGCACAACGAAACCGCTCAAAGGCGAGAAATGCAAGATGGCGGATTGTTTGGAACTAGATACTCTCGAACCCAGGCGCATGAAATACTCCGCGCATGCGCACCGCGTATTTCTACAAAAGGTCCATTCAACGGTTTTTGTCTTTGTTCTCTTTGTTGGTTTCCGTTTTAAGCAGGGTGTGCGAGCGCCGAGGACACGAGCTCGGAGGAAAGAAAAAAGAAAAGAAAAAGAAAAAATGAGAAGCCGCGCGCGTGTGGCTGTTGGTCGAACCCCGAGCAAGGGGATGGTTGGTGGGGCCAGAGCAAGTCGTCGACGATGTGCGCGTGCTTGAAAATGAGCGCTGTTCGGGCAATGTACACTCCCAGGCCACCACGACTTCTCGGCCCCGACTGGCGGCTCAAGGGACCGGACCACCACCGACATCTTGGGACCCTGATTGAACTCTTCTCCTCCTCCGAACTGTATGGCGTCTTTGATTTGGTTCTTGTTCTTTTTGTTACGCTTTCGAATCTTTTTTGTTTTGTTTTTTCTTTTCGCAGTTAGGAAGAGCGGCTCGCCAAGATATGTCCTGTTCCTTTATTTCTTTCTCTTTTTTTTCGACTGTGTGCGCGACCTGTGCACCTTTTCTTTACTTTTGAAGTCCGCTGCAATTTAATAGCGTTTGTAACGCCAGGAGCGACTCACTCTCGAATCCTACCGCCTCTCAGGAAATTCATCGCCAAAGTGCGGCCCTATCACCTGGACAGCGGTCCACTTCAAACTACAAATGTGTTTGTTTAGAAGATCATTTCCACCCTAACCTGTGACATCACGTTTCCATGGCTAAGGAGTCCCGAGCTGAGACTGCTTTATTGACATCAGACGGAATTACGAGTTTTTGAAAATGCCGCGGTCGCTCTCACTAACCCACCAGCAGTCTTCCATCGCCTGATTAATGTTGTCATTGGACCATTAAGATATGGTGTCGCCCTGGCATACATGCGTGATATCCTTATCCCTTCCAGAGACTTTGAGGAGGGTATTGCTCATCTAGAGCACGTCTTACAGGTTCTGCGAGCTGCGGACCTTACGCTTCTTGTTAGCACATGCACCTTGATGACCAACAGAGGCACATATCTGGACTCCGATTATGTTTGATCTGCGCTGCTAAGGTTTACAAACTTGGACAAAGAAGGACGACACTCACACAAAAATAATGTAGAACCAGCTAGCCCGAACCAAAGCTTTATTGGGCTTCGAGATCGGAGCGACCGAACTCAGTACCAGCGACTACAAACTCAAGGCTCTAATTGACTTCCCAACACCGTCAACAGTGCTTGAGGTTTGACAGTTTGTTAGACTGGCCGGTTATTTCAGACGGTTTGTGAAAGATTGGGCAACACTCACCCAGCCCTTGGCAAAACTCCTCAAGAAGGACGCACCTTGGGAGTGGAGTGGTGACCACGACAAAGCGTTTGTTATGCTTAAACAGTGTACGCAAGAGCGTCCTGTGTTGGCACTCTACCACCACGAAGCCCGACAGAAGTACACACTGATGCCAGCAAAAGAGGACTGGGCCATGCGAATACAACTACAAAGTGATGGACACTTCCAGCCCATAATGTATATAAGTCGAAAAACGTCAAATGCAGAGCAGCGATATCCTCCTATGAGCTGGAAGCAGTTGCTGTGGTATGAACGTTGGAACGACTGCGGACGTACCTTCTGGGAATTGACTTCACCGTTGTTACAGACTGCAGCGCTCTACGGGGAACAATGAGCAAACGTGATATCCTTCCTCGTGTAGCACGCTGGTGGTTGCGGCTACAAGAATTCACCTTCACGGTTGTTCATAGAGAGGCAGGCTCTATACAACATGTTGATGCATTGAGCCGGTCATCGACAGGACCAGTGGAAGAAATGCAAGCGTGTGAAAGACTTCATATTTACGCTGCAGTGATGACCGACTCGGACGACTGGTTGGTTGCTGCTCTACAACTGGATATCGAAGCGAAGCACATCAAAGAATTTCTAGATAGACCTGCGCTTTCAGTGGATGAACGACGCATCCACGCAGAATATACACTTCATACAAATGTTCCTTTGTGAAACACCAACGAAAACTCGACCAAGTTATTGTGTCTTCTGCCAAAACCACTATGATGGCAGGTAGTGCGGCGTTCCCATGATGATCTTGGACATATTGGGACGGAAAAAACAATTAAACGGACCAAGGAAAAATACTGGCTCGCGGGAATGAAGCGCTATGTGCGGAGGTACGTGACCGCTCCAGCGCAATCTCTTTACAACAAGAGTTACAGGCAAGAAACCAGGCATGCTGCGTCCCATCGACAAGATCTGTGTTGCCTTCCATACCCTTTATCTTTATCACTTAGAACCGTTTCCAAGATCAAGACACGGGAACACAGATCTTATTGTTGCCATGGACGGGTTCACAAAGTTTCTGATGCTCGCTCCAGTAAAGAACACAGAAGCCCAAGCGACCACAGGATGTCTGCGACACATCTTTGCACTCTTTGGGCCACCGACTCGAGTCATCGCGGACAGGGGGTGGCTTACACAAGTTCGGTATTTAAGAAGTGATGTGATGAGTGTGGCATCACTCACGTTTTGACTTCAACGGCAACACCGCAGGCTAATGGCCAAGTCGACTTGTCTTGTAGATTGTAGAGCCGTTATATACTGTACATAACGCGTTTCAGTCATTGCTCTTGTGTTAGTCATGACACCACTATGTAAATAAAAGTTTCTCACCAGAAGCCATCTCAAGTCGAAGCGCGGCCGCTATCCAAGCCATCCGCCTTGACCAAGAAAAGTAAAAAGCCGTATATAGTAACGAAGCGACCTTCGAATGACACCTATCACATCGAGGACATAGCTGGCCACAAGCGGAAGCAAAGTATCTACACGTCGACAGCTCCCGTCGTCAAGTTGAAACGACTTGACACATTTGACGTGGACATTAACGAAAGTGGCGATGAGACAACAAGTGGGGACACTTGAGCTATAGGATGGCCGAGCGTGGCCCAAAAAGAAGAAAAACTAACCCCAAGCTCGCGCCGCCGCCCGCGTGGCTCACTGTTCTTTTTGTTGGGCTGGCGTACCCGCCAGACGTATATTAAGCGCCCCTTTCAAACCTTCACTGGTCCCCTCCTCCCCCCCCCCCCCACACACACACACACACGCGCGCGCGCGCGCGCACGCACGCACCACGCACGCACGCACGCACGCACGCACGCACTTTATTTTATACATACATATATAATACTTTATTTCATAAGATTCACTATAATAACCCTTTCGTGCGCCGTGAACTTCTAATGCCACCTACTTATGCATAATCCCGCGTAGATCACCAGTACAAAGTCGTAATCCCCAATTACCAAGCTAACACTCATTATAACTCCTTTGTTCCTCGCACTAGCTCTGATAATAATAATAATAATAATAATAATAATAATAATAATATTTTATTGCAAATGAACAAAACGTATGTTAAATCAGACCTGCCTAAGCCACATTGGGCTTGACTGGCAGCGTCTTACAATCTGTGAAACCAGCCGTTTGCAAAAGGAAACATGTAAAATAAAATCCACACAAAAAAATAAAATAACAAAAGCAAACTAGTGAGCACTTTACGAACTAAAATTTCTCAGCGCTTTCTTGAGCTTGTATTTTGTTCTTAAATTTAAAATACTAGAAGGTAGTTTGTTCATAAATGCTGGTACATAGTAACTCCGAGCTCTTTTTCCAAATCTTGTCGAACATCGAGGTATCCGGTAACGCTCTTTGGGTCTAAGAATACGAGAAGGTACATATAGAACTTTAAATTGGCTATCCCAAAAATGCCTATGAACAACAGTTTCCATCAATAGCGAGTTAAAATCAGGCAAATGCAATGCTTTGAACACGTCAATGTCCTTACTAAGGCATAAATCATAGGAAATTGTCTTTAACAAAGAACGCAAAATCGAATTAATTCTAATTTGCCAACGCAGAGCACAATGGCCATACACGGTAATACCGTAACGGAGCACACTGTAGACAAGAGCATGTACAACAATTTTTCGAACGGATAGTGGCATAAAATATCTCGTGTTGTATAGCAAACAAGACACTGCACGAAGTTTCTTACACACATGAGCAAGATGAGTGTTCCAGGTTAGGTGACTGTCAAAGAATAGGCCAAGATATTTTACAGAAGATGTATGCTGTATAGGCTCACATGCACATGATAAACATCTAGACGTATGTAATCGTAAAGAGGAGGTCATATTAACTTTTTTCAAAGGGTTGTGGAAACATATTAGCTGCGTTTTAGACGCATTAACTTTAATTAAATTAGCTTCAAACCAGTCCATAGTTTTAATTACCGCAGTTTGTAAAGACGAAAAGGCATCTGAATAATTGGACGCTCTAGATAAAATAACGGTGTCGTCAGCATATTGAAATAGTGAAATTGGTACTACCATGGAGAGGTCATTAACATAAAGATTATATAACAGTGGACTTAAGACCGAGCCCTGGGGGACACCCGCTTTGGTTGAAAAGAATCCGCTTTGATACCCTCCAAATGAAACACATTGACGCCTATCCTGTAGAAAGTTTTCCAGTAAATGTAGAAAAGAGCCTCGAAAGCCTAATTTTGAAAGCTTTGTTAACAAAATGTGATGGCTAACACTGTCAAATGCCTTGCGGACATCCAGGAATAGTGCGCAGGCGACTTGATTCCGTTCAAAAGAAAAATTGAGCATGTCAGAAAAGTCCTCAAGGAGCATTTGAGTACCTCGGCCTTGTGTGAATCCGTACTGATAAGGAGATAGTAAACTGTGTTTATCTAAAAAGCTATTCATAGTTATCCACAAATGTTTTTCCAGTATTTTAGCAAAGCAAGACAGAATGGAAATAGGTCGATAATGTTCTACGTTATTTCGCGCGCCTCCCTTGAATAATGGAATCACCAAAGCTGTTTTCATTGGTAATGGAATGATACCATTAGATATCATGTGAATAAAAATCGAAAGTAGAACAGCCCTTATCCCTTCAAAGTTTCTGCGCAAGTCATTAACTGAAATTCCGTCGATACCTGGAGATTTATTCGGCTTAAGGCTAAAAAGGATTGACCTAAGCTCTTCTTCAGAGAGAAGAGGAAGATAAGCTGAATCTAAGACACTATTGTTTAAGGTACATGAAGCTGGGTGTTGTCTTGCAATACCTGATACTTGAGAGAAAAAATTGTTAAATTTTTAGCAATACTCTGTCCATCAGTAGAGAATTGCGAAAGAAGGTATCTATCATTGCTTTTACTGCACTTCTTCGTACCATGGAGATCATTGATGAGCGACCAAGTTTTTTTTATATCAGAACGAGCGTCCTTAAATTTATTTCTAAAGTGCATGCGTTTGGCCTGACAAATCATGGCATTAACCTTATTTCTGTATTGCTTAAATTTCAACCGTAGCATAGTGTTACCGGGGGAGCGTTTTGACTGTGCCCATAGGAGATCTTTTTCTTTGATGGCTGCCAATATTTCTGAAGACATCCATTTCTGGTCTATGTTACGATGTTTAATTTTTACAGTGCGTGTAGCCGCCTTTTTAAAAAGGTTAAACTGAGCTACAAACTGCTCATAACCGTCAGCTGGAGATGTAGTTAGAAGAAAAGTATTCCAATCATGTTGCTCCACAAGCTTATCGAAGTGCCTGGGATCAACTATTGACAGCTCCCTCACAGCGCCAACATAACTCAACGGCTTAGATATCTCTGTTAATGAACAACAGACAAAATAATGATCGGCAAGTTTAGTTTCAATAATTGCAGACTGGATTACTACGTTCTGAGCTCGTACGTTTATATGATCAATGTTAGATACCACCAACTGGCCAGATATAAATTCCTCCCGTGTTGCATTCTGAATTGTTGCTTTTAAGCCCCATTTAGACAAAACATCAAGGTAGTCTGCGACTATGGTCACTGTGGGACGAAGTATGTCAATATTAACATCGCCATTTACACATACAAGCTCTTCAGATGAAAGAGAGGACAAAGCTAGATCATTCATTACTGTATTTTATTTCATGCATCAACAACTGTACCTTTGTCACCTATTCCCCCCACTCCCCTCTGTAATGCCCTTCGAAACCTTGAGGGTAAATAAGTAAATAATAATAAAAAAACAATATATATATATATATATATATATATATATATATATATATATATATATATATATATATATATATATATATATATATATATATATATATATATATATCTATATATATATATACAGGGTGTTTCAGAGAACTCAGGCCAAATTGCTCCTCCGGAACCTACTCATCGCAACGAAAAAAGGCTTGTGTCCTTTTGGTCCTGGGCCAAGGGCGCATTTAGGAAAATTCTTAAAGTTAGCGATAATTAAGTTGTTAATTATTTCTGGGCAATTAACTTTTTTAATATTGTGTTTAAGGGCATGGTTTCAACTAGAAACTTGCTCAGCATCATCAAAAAACACTACATCAACAAATTGCAGAACGATAGAAGGCACGCGAAGCATTTTACGGCTTTCTGAAAAACCGCACAACTTCGACGGGTTTTTAAGTTTCGGTTTGCTATCAGAGCGCATCTCCGCCCCGACGGTACCGCGCCCCGTGGAGAGATAGTGCAACCAGCCTCTGCTGCGTCGCGCGATGACAGCGCAGCAGAGGCTGGTTGCACTATCTCTCCACGGTGCGCGGTACCGTCGGGGCGGAGATGCGCTCCGATAGCAAACCGAAACTTAAAAACCCGTCGAAGTTGTGCGGTTTTTCAGAAAGCCGTAAAATGCTTCGCGGGCCTTCTATCGTTCTGCAATTTGTTGATTTAGTGTTTTTCGACGATGCTGAGCAATTTTCTAATTGAAACCATGCCCTTAAACACAATATTAAAAAAGTTAATTACGCAAAAATAATTAACAACTTAATTATCCCGAACTTTAATAATTTTCCTAAATGTGCCCCTGGCCCAGGGCCAAAACAACACAAGCTTTTTTTTGTTGCGATGAGTAGTTTTCGCAGGAGCGATTTGGCCTGAGTTCTCTGAAACACCCTGTATATATATATGGGTGAGGCAGAGTAGTTTGAGAACAATGGACCGGGAAAATATAAAAAGAAAGAGACCCGTACTTGCGGGGTTGCTATGCTAGGAGTTTATTGTATGTATTGCGACAGTTTCGCCGAGAGGCTCGGCTTCGTCAGGAGATAGCATACATGTTGCCTCTCCTGTATGCCATCTCGTGACGAAGCCGAGCCTCTCGGCGAAACTGTCGTAATACATACAATAAACTCCTAGCATGGCAACTCCCCAAGTACAGATCTCTTACTTTATATATATATATATATATATATATATATATATATATATACAGGGTGTTTTTTTAAGCTTAACAGATTTGTTTAAAAAAAGCCGTGAAACGTACACTTATGCCGCTTGTGGAGGTGAGTTATACGGCCAGGGGGACACATTATAGGGGGCCAATCGTAACGTACAGTTGGCTAATTACTTAAAATTCGTTAATTAACTTTTTAATTAATGAAAATAGACATATAGTTCCAATTAGAAATTTGCTCAGCGTCATCGAAAACCCCTAAATCAGTCATTTTCAGAAAGACTTTGAGCGCGTGAGAAGCGTAGTAGTGAACTGAAGTTACCGCTCGTGGAGCAGGTACAAAGCTAGAGGTTGCGATAAGGCGCCCGCGCGATTTTTCCGTCTCTTATCTAGCCCCAGCCTTGTACCTGCTTCACGAGTGGTAACTTTAGTGCACTACTACGCTTCTCACGCGCTCAAAGTCTTTACGAAAATGACTGATTTCGGGGTTTTCGATGACGCTGAGCAAGTTTCTAATTGGAACCATATGTCTATTTTCATTAATTAAAAAGTTAATTAACAAATTGTAATTAAATAGCCACCTGATCATTACGATTAGCCTCCTATAATGTGTCCCCCTGGCCGTATAACTCAACCCCACAAGCGGCATAAGTGTAACTTTCACGGCTTTTTTTAAACAAATCTGTTAAGCTTAAAAAAAAACACCCTGTATATTGCCAAAGTTAACAAACGCCGCGATTGTTCGCGCATAACAGCGCGCCTCAGTCTTTTTCAGTTCTGCACGGGGCTCGCGCCTGGCGCGCTCTCGTGCCCCGTGCAATTTCGAAGAACTGCAAGCGGATCGACCAGACCGGCCCTTCGCCTTTTTCTTTGATCCTGCTTTGCAGTCCGCTCATTAAACCCTTCTTGGGTCCTATCACTGCCAACCTCTCCTTCGTCTACGTGACATCTGGTGGAGGTGCGGGGTAGGACGTATGCCCCGGACTCCTCTTAGTAGCCGAGATAAAAGTCCTCGCCGACCAAGCCCCATTGACGTCACTCCCGTGCACTGCAGAAGCCGTCGGCTCCAAGGTCTGCCCCCGGAGTGCGGATTTCTTTCTGTGAAGAGGACAAGAAAAACAACAATGGCCAACAACCGGAAAGAACGTGCACTAGCATCGCCGGGCATGTTCCAACGACCACGGGACCCCCCTTCTTTTCACGGGTTTCCACAAGAGGATGCCGACGACTGGCTGGAACAGTTCGAGCGGGTGACTGCCTTTAACAGGTGGAGTGCTGAACAAAAACCCAATCATGCGTTTTTCGCGCTAGAAGACTCGGCAGAGACGTGGTTTGAGAACCAGGAACGCCCGCTGATAACGTGGGACGCGTTCACGGCTTGCTTTCTGCAAACATTTTCCACGAAAACAGCGAGCCGAGCTGCTGCTCCAAACACGTCTTCAGCACCCCAACGAGACAGTGGTGGTCTTTGTTGAAGAAATGAAGCGTTTGTTCCGGCGCGCCGACCCCGACATGGCCGAAGACAAAAAGCTCCGGATCCTTATGATGGGAGTGAACGAACAGCCCTTCGCCGGACAAGTACGCAACCCTCCAAAGACTATTTCGGAGTTTGTCGCCGAGGCCTCAACCATTGAACGAACCCTTGACATGCGAACGAGGCAGTACGATCAACCGGTGCCAGCGAGTTTCGCCACCTACGCCGAACCCCGTGGAGTTCACGCCCAGACGTTGCGGGACACCGTCCGAATCGTCGTGCGTGAAGAGCTGCGGAAGCTATTTCCAACGACGCAGCAACCTCAAGTCTCATCATTGTCCGAGGTCACACGAAAAGAACTACAGCAGGCGTTGAGCTCAATGGATATTTCACCAGAAGCACAACGACCCCAGGCTATGACGTATGCTGCCGCTGCTCGTAGACCTGCACACCTTCCGAACCTTCAATGGGAACCACCATCAGATCACTATCCGCCTCCCATCAACACTTTTCCTCCCACCCCACGACGCCTTGGCACGCCGAAGAGCGAAATCTGGAGCACGCCTGATCACCGCCCTCTCTGATTTTACTGTGGAGAAGCCGCTCACGTATACCGCTTCTGTCTATACCGCCGACTTGGACTCCACGTCCCCGGGTTGGAGAGCGACCACAAGAAATCCAACACTATTTAGCTGAGCCTGGGCGAGGGCCCCGGCGCTTCTCACGGTCTCCATCGCCTAGTCGACCTCTCGCCACAACGCCGTCCTCCTTCAGAAGCTGCGAGACGCAGGTCGCCCAGCCGCGGTAGGGGAAACTGAGGGCAGCAACCCCTGGAGGTGGGGTTGCTGTACAGCGCGGCAGCGAACATCCTCCCAACCAGAACCGACGCAGCCGCGATTCGACGTCACGACGTCCCAACGACGCCCTAACGACCACTGCCGACCTGAACGTATCTCTCGACGGACGCGACATAACGGCTCTCGTGGACACGGGCGCTGACTACTCCGTTATCAGCGGACAGTTTGCAAGAGCTTTAAAGAAAGTGGCGACCCCGTGGGACGGCCCTCTGACTCGTACTGCGGGAGGTCATCTTGTGACCCCCACCGGACGATGTACAGAGAGGATTACAATCCGCCATTTCACCTATCCTGCAACGTTCCTCGTCTTGCACCAGTGCTCGCCAGACGTTATGCTGAGAATGGATTTTCTTCTTGAGCACAGCGCTGTCATCGATCTCAAATCAAAGTCGGTCACATTTTCTACAGAGCACGCCATCCCCCCCAACGTCCAGCCGACGTCGCTTACGCTACTTGACGAGCGTGTCACGCTACCACCACGCTCAAGTGTCCTTGTCTCTATAACAGCTGCCGTATCCAGTGATTACGAGGGAGTCGTTAAAAGCAACAGATCTCTGCTGCTTCAACGAGGGATCTCGGTTGCGAGGGGAGTCGTTCGCCTTGAACAAGGACAAGCGATTATCTTGCTAACAAACCTCACTTCGGAATACCAACATCTCAGCCGTGGCACCTCACTCGCTTCCCTTGAGGAGACCGCCGAGATCAGTAACGCCCTGACCATCTCCAATACAACCTCGACGATTTCCGTGACGGAAGAGGCTGCTCCCGCATTCGATGTAAACCCGGCGTTGTCTCGGGAAAAACAGGACCGACTACAGCACTTACTTCAACGCTACCACGACTCTTTATCGTCGTCTTCGAAAATCTGGCAAACCCCGATTGCGAGACATCGAATCATAACTAACGAGGGCGCACGCCCCCTCCGACAATCTCCTTATCGAGTTTCATTTAAGGAGCGCGAGGCAATTCAACATCATGTTAAAGAGATGCTCTCCGACGACATTATTCAACCCTCGAAAATTCCTTGGGCATCGCCTGTCGTTCTTTTGTAGAAAAAAGATGGCACCCTCAGGTTCTACGTCGATTATCGCCGGCTGAACAAAATCACTAAGAAAGACGTGTATCCTTTGCCCCGAATCGACGACACTCTAGACCGATTAAGCCACCCCGAGTGCTTCTCTTCGATGGACCTCAAGACGGGATACTGGCAGATCGAGGTTGACGAGAGGGATCGGGAGAAGACAGCCTTCATAACCCCCGACGGACTGTATGAGTTTAAAGTCATGCCCTTCGGCCTCTGCTCAGCGCCAGCAATGTTTCAAAGAGTTATGGACACTGTGTTGGCAGAGCTCAAATGGCAGACCTTCCTCGTATATCTCGATGATGTTGTCGTGTTCTCCGCGCACTTCGATGAACACCTACGGAGACTGGAAACGGTACTCGAAGCAATTAAGTCTTCAGGACTAACACTTAAGACGGAAAAGTGCCACTTCGCTTACGAAAATCAAAAATTTCTCGGGCACATCGTTAGTGGAAGTGAAGTTCATCCTGATCCCCAGAAAACTGCAGCTATTGAACGCTTCCCGCAGCCAGCCGACAAAAAAACCGTTCGTAGGTTTCTAGGCATTTGCGCTTATTACAGACGTTTTGTCAAGGGCTTTTCTCAACTTGCCGAGCCCCTCATGCGCTTGACGCACGATGATGTACCGTTTACCTGGGAGCCAGAGCAAGCAGATGCATTCTGCTAGCATCAGCAGCGTCTACAGTCGCCCCCGTTACTGGCCCACTACGACGAGAACGCCGAAACAGCAGTTCATGCCGACGCCAGCTCTGTAGAGCCTCGGCGCCGTTCTTGTTCAACACCAGAACGGACTTGAGCAAGTTATCGCCTACGCCAGCCGTTCTTTGTCTAAAGCCGGAAAGCACTACTCCACGACCGAAAGGGAATGCCTCGCCATCGTATTGGCGATTTCCAAATTTCGCCCCTAACTACATGGCAAGCCTTTCAAGGAAATCACTGATCACCACTCTTTGTGCTGGCTCGCCAGTTTAAAGGACCACTCCGGACGCCTCGCACGCTGGAGCTTGAGGTTGCAAGAGTTTGACTTCATAGTCCTACACAAGTCGGGACACAAACACTCCGACGCCGACTGCCTTTCGCGTGCACCTGTCGACCCACCACCAGAAAACACGGACGACGAAGGCACGTTCCTATGTGCGATCAGTGCGAGTACCCTCGCTCAGCAACAACGAGCTGATCCCGACCTAAACAAGCTTATCGACTACCTTGAAGGCAAAACCACCACAGTCCCAAGAATCTTCAAGCGCGGCGTATCCGCATTTTGTCTGCGAAACGACATGCTCGTAAAGACGAATTTCGCCCCTAACAAGGCACAGTACCTACTCGTGGTCCCCACAGCCCTCCGCGACGAAATCCTTCAAGCGGCGCATGACGAGCCAACATCGGGACATCTGGGATTTGCGTGTACCCTCGGCAGGATCCATGAACGCTACTTCTGGCCACGCCTCGCCACCAATGTCGCTCACTACGTACGCACTTGCCGAGAATGCCAACGCCGAAAAGCGCCGCCTACAAGACCTTCAGGACCGTTGAAGCCCATAGAGCCGCCCATACAGCTCTTCCAACAAATAGGAAGGGATTTGCTGGGTCCTTTTTCTACTTCTGCTTCCGGTAACAAATTAATTATCGTGGCTACCGACTACCTAACCAGCTTCGCCGAAACAGAGACCCTTCACAGCGGCACCTCTATGGAGGCAGCCCGATTCTTCGTGCATGCGATCCTTCTGCGACATGGTGCTCCCGAGGTCGCCATCACAGATCGAGGAACAGCCTTCACGGCCGAGATCATGCAAGCCATTCTGCACTTCAGACAAACCGCTCACCGCCGGACAACTGCCTATCACCCCCAAACAAATTTCATGACTGAGCGCCTCTACAGTACTCTGGCAGACATGCTATCAATGTATGTGGACGTCGATCATACAACGTGGGACGACATTTTACCTTATGTAACTTTCGCGTACAACACGGCAACGCAAGAGACGACAGGAATGACGCCATTCAGTCTCGTATACGAAAGAGTGGTCAAAAGTACACTGGATGCCATGCTACCGTACATTGAAGACGACGTCCATCCCGACGACGTGGATGCGTTCTTCCAACGCGCAGAAGAGGCCCGCCAGTTAGCGAAGATCCGAATCCAAGACCAGCAACAACGCGACGCCCGACGCTACAACCTTCGACGAAATGACGCACAATACCAACCTGGCGACCAAGTTTGGGCATGGACCTTCATTCGCCAACGAGGTCGTAGCGAGAAACTCCTCCGTCGCTACTTCGGCCCGTACAAGGTCGTCCGCTGTCTTGGAAATTAACCTATATAAGGTCATGTCCCATGACAACTCGCCATCACGGCGACGCCGTTCGCACCCAGAAGTTGTTCATGTAGTCCGCCTCAAACCATACTACGCCAGATAGACGTTGAAAGAACGTATTTGCCCGTTCACTCCCGCGAAGCTTTACCTTCAAGCATCGGGTCGCTGCTTCCTTTAAAGGGGGGATAATGCCACAGTTAACAAACGCCTCGATTGTTCGCGCATGACAGTGCGCCTCGGTCTTTTTCGGTTCTGTACGGGGTTCGCGCCTGGCGCTCTCTCGTGCCCCGCGCAATTTCGAAGAACTGCAAGCGGATCGACCGGACCGGCCCTTCGCCTTTTTCTTTTATCCTGCTTTGCAGTCCGCTCATTAAACTCTTCTTCGGTCTTAACACTGCCAACGTCTCCTTCGCCTACGTGACAATATATATATATGGGTGATTTCTTCTCAACTCAGGCACGAATTCTGGGTCGAATGTTTAATTTTTTTTTTTTAAATATACATGTTATCGAGCAATTCCTATAATAACCGAAGACGCAAACGGCAAGTTCGTCGTATTTTGTGTTCTCAAGTTATGGAGCGTTGAAGCGGCCAAGGTGGAAACTGTCGTTTTTCCAGCTTATCGGGGGTGCCATATTTCAATCCAACGCTTTTTCTTATTTTTTACGCTACATCAATATAACTGTTTGGGAACACTGTCGACATATGCTTTTTGATGCCAATTAAGTGTCTAGATCATAACATTCTTAATGTATTTTTTTTATTTGTCAAACCGCCTCTCTGCGACGATATTTGACGAAGTTAAGCAAGCTGTACTGTCTGACCTAATCAAGATATTTTTATAATCTGTACATCACCGTAAAGCTCAAATTAAGCTCGTTCTTTGGAGTATAATTTCAATATTGTGTAGTATTTATATAGTGCGCTACATGTGTCTGAAAAACGGATATTTCGAAGAACTAGCAAGTTTGGAGTCGATTTTCTAGAAACCCCCACCTTTTATTTCTTTTATTTTTTTATTCACAGTTAGGTAACATAGCAGTCTATCAGGAACTACCAACAGAAAATGTAATATATCGTTTGTATGGGCGCTAATATGACTCGAATCTCGTGCTATGGGCGTTTTGAACAGGACTTCGCACAGGCGCTCTGCTGAGCAGCATTTTGGGCCTATGTAAGGTTTTCTACTTATCGTTAGCAGTTACCTCATATCCAACCATAAACATTAATAAAACTTGGAGTAGTGTACTTAGAAAAAATTACTTAGAGGTCCATATCCACAAGTGCGGGCACCCAGCGCTTACTTCCTCTGAATACGGGGAAATGGAGATCGTTAGAGAATTCCTCTGGGGCCTTTTGCTTTCGGCTTTGAGTTTGAAATACCGAACTTGATATGTAATTGTCATATTTTCTTATGTCAAACAGATATGCAGTGCATATACATATGTATGATTTTGTATCTGACGCTTAGGAAGTACGGTTTATTTTGTGCACGTTCGAACTATTTCGTAAAATAACGAGCATTTCTTAGCGTGTAAGGCTTCAAATGTGTTAGCCATCTGTTTAGGTTTCATTTCTATTTCAGTTATTCATGTCGGATTACTTAGACATTTTCCTCTTGACCTAAGTTTGTCCGGGAGTCTAGATGTTACGTATCTTCTCCGTCAATACATAGGGCGAAGCTCACACACCTTGCAAATCACGCCAGTGCGAAGTAAATAAATATTGCTGCTTCACTGGCTTTTACGCTCAGATATTGAGGTAAGTACTAACACGAAATAGAAAACCTTAAATAGGTCAAAATTCCTCTCAGCAGAGCGTCTATGCGAAGTCTCGTTCAAAACTCTCATAGCACGAGGTTCGAGTCCTAATAGCGGCCATACAAACACTATATTACAATTTCTGTTGGTAGTTCCTGACAGACTACTATATTACCTAACTGTAAATAAAAAAATGAAAGAAATAAAAGGTAGATTTTTTTAGAAAATCTACTTTAAACTTGCAAGTATTTCTAAATATTCGTTTTTCAGGCAAATGCTCCGCGTTATATGTTTAGCGCAAAATATTCCAATTATATTTAAAAGAAAGAACTTGATTGGACATTTACGGTGATTTAAAGATCATAAAAATATATTGATTAGGTCAGACAGCACAGCTTGCTCTACTTCGTCAAATATTGTTGCAGAGAGGCGGTTTTACAATTAAAAAAAAGTATTAAACATATTATGATCTAGACGCCTTATTAGCATAACTCGCCGTTTGCATCTTCTTTTATTAAAGGAATTTACAGGTAGTTACTAAAAATTTCAGAGGCGTTAATTATGAGTTAGTGTATTTTTGTGAGTCACTTGTATTACTGGGCGACAAGTGAACAAAAAACCAAAATGTAAGCTTTTATAGCCACCACACAAACAAAATATTACATTTTCTGTTTATTTTACTTTATAAAGCAGTGCAATAGGTAGCTAGAGAAAAACAATTAGACAAAATAAATGGTAGGCTTTTTAGAAAATCGACCTCCGATTCGCAAAATGTTTGAGATAGTCCTTGCTTTACGAAACAATACTGTCCTTTCTCTTTTACACAAAACTTCAAATTTGTTATCATTAGAAGAAGTATACTCTAAGCTTTCTGAAAATACTAAATATGTTAAGACACCTCATATAGATCACACGGAAGAGCTGGTAAACTTTCACAAATATCGACCAAAAACGTCATATTGACAAAGTTTCTCAAATATATTTCATATAAATAATCCCGTTAAAATATTAATCAGAGAATAAGTGTGTTCACAGGTATCTATTAAATAAATAAGAGGCGCCAATTTTGATTTAGTGTATTTTTGCGAGTAAGTTGATTTACTGACAAAACAGTCAAACAAAATCAGATTTCAAGCTCTTATAGCTGCCATACATACAAAATTTTACATTTACTATTTATATTACCTTATAAAGCACTGCAATAGCTTGCTAAAGAAAAAACAAGTCAGCCAAATAAAAGGTGGGTTTTTAAAAAACAATGGACCTCTAATTTGCCAATATTTTGAAATAGTCCTTGATTTACGAGAATGCACTGCCCTTTCTCTTTCACACACAACCTTAAATTTGTTATCAATAGAAAGAGTATACTCTCAGCTTTCTGAAAATGCCTATTATGTTACGATATCTTAAATAGGTCACACTGATGAGCTGGTCAAACTTTGGCATATATTGTCAAAGGGGCACACTTTGACGATATTTAAAACAAAAGTGAAGATAAAAAATCACAATAAAATGATTGACCATAAATAATCTCTATTTTGCGAGTGGCCCAAAAAAGTTACACTGCACTATCAAAAAAGGGATAAAAGTAGAAAGGAGCGAAATATGACACCTCCGACAGGCGAGAGAAAGGTCAGTTTAAGCCTCGGCTGCTAAATATGTCCATAACTCGAGAACAAAAAATCGCCCGAACTTGCGGTTGTCACTCCCAATCACAGAAGTAATTTCCCCAAAACATATATTTTATTGGTCAAAATTAAAAATTCGACCCCAAATCCGTGCCTGAGTTGAGATGAAACCACCCATATGTATATGCACTGCATATCTGTTTGACATAATAAAATATAACAATTACATGTCAAGTTCGGTATTTCAAACTCAAAGCCGAAAGCAAAAAGGCCCCAGAGGAATTCTGTAACGATCTGCATTCCCCCGTATTGAGAGGAAGTAAGCGCTGGGTACTCGCACTTGTGGATACAGACTTCTAAGTAACTTTTTCTAAGTACACTACTCCAAATTTTATTAATGTTTATGGTTGGATGTTGAGCTAACTGCTAACGATAAGTAGAAAACCTTACATAGGCCAAACTTCGTCTCAGCAGAGCGCCTGGGCGAAGTCCCGTTCAAAACGCTCATGGCACGAGATTGGAGTTTTAATAGCGGCCATACAAAGAATATATTACAATTTCTGTTGGTACTTCCTGATAGACTACTATATTAGCTAACTTTGAATAAATAATAAAAGAAATAAAAGGTGTTTTTTTTCTTAGAAAATCGACTCCAAACTTGCTAGTGTTTCGAAATATCTGTTTTTCAGTCCCATGTAGCGCATTATACAATAAATGCACAATACTGAAATTATACTCAAGAGAAAGAACTTAATTGGAGCTTTACGGTGATGTAAAGATCATAAAATATCTTGATTAGGTCAGACAGCCCAGCAAGCTGAACTTCGTCAAATATCGTCGCAGAGAGGCTGTTTGACAAATTAAAAAAATACAGTAGGAATGTTATGACCTAGACGCTTAATTAGCATAAAAAAGCATATGTCAAGAGTGTTCTCAAACAGTTATATTGATGTAGCGTAAAAAAGTAGGGAAAAGGAATGGAGTGAAATATGGCACCCCCGATAAGCTGGAAAAACGACAGCTTTCACCTTGGCCGCTCAACGGTCCATAACTTGAGAACCGAAAATCCGAGAACTTGCCGTTTGCGTCTTCTTTTACTATAGGAATTGCCCGATAACATGTATTTTTTTTAAATAAAATTAAATTTCGACCCAAAATTTGTGCCTGAGTTGAGATGAAATCAGCCATATATATATATATATATAAATGGGTGGTTTCATCTAAAATTGGGCAGGCTAAAACGGTCTAAATATTTAATTTTCACGAAAAAAAATATATGTTTTGTGGGCATTTCTCAAATGAAGGAGGGCGCAAAGCGCATATTCCCGAGATTTTTTGTTCTCGAGTTACGAAGCGTAGAAGCCGCAGTGGCTGAAACGTATTCTTGGCGGCCGTCGCAGGTCGCGTGTTTTCCACCCTCTGCTGGCGCTATTTTTTTTCCTCCACCCTTTTAACTTTTTCCCCTCATTTAATATGTACTATAAAGATACCTTGATGTGTTCAAATATTTGTTGGAATTTTATTATTTTTTAAAACAAATATCAGACTCGTCACTCAGGTCGCTTATTGGTCTACTTTGACAGGTTATTACTTCGTCTGTACTTTAAGTATATTTTTCTTTTTCAGCTCTATAGAAAACCCAAACCAAGTCTATTATAGATATAATAATATCATTATAATTTGCCGACTAGTCGCTCCGTTACTTTCACGTAAACGTTGCGAAAAAGAAGAAAAGTTGAAAGTTTGAAGTCGATGTTCTCAAAAATGCTATTTTGTAAATTTTTATCTTTTAAATCTTTTTATATATAATAAATAAAATAGACTACAAAAAAAAACAATTTTAGAAATGTAATATCTTGAATGTATGTCCTCTATT
The DNA here is from genome assembly GCA_013358835.2 of Ixodes persulcatus. Classification (NCBI taxonomy): domain Eukaryota; kingdom Metazoa; phylum Arthropoda; class Arachnida; order Ixodida; family Ixodidae; genus Ixodes; species Ixodes persulcatus. Next base: position 117,129 of record JABSTQ010006047.1, on the reverse strand, counting down.
TGAGCCGCAATCGCTTAAAATGTTTGCTCATTTGACTAAAATACCGCAATTTTACCGGCATTGTGCGCCTCCACGATTTTGAAAGTATGTTTTTATTTTCGTTCACGTTTTTTAAAAAGGAACATAAAGTAGGCGAACTTGTGATATTCATTGTAATTTAAAACTTGAAATAAGAAAGTAACCACATAAGCACACTACAAAACAATGAGTAACAAGTATATACATATCAAAAGGCAACGCAATATGTCAAAACTTTTTCTATATAGAACGGTTCACGAGGGTGGATACTGATTACCCAGCCTGTTAGGATTGAATAATACATTCTCACACCATTCAAATTGTGCACTTAAATCTTCGGGAAGTATGCGCACGGTTTTGTTATCCTCACATCTTGCTGATGGCTCACGGTAGACTGCACAGTCCGTGCACCTCTGTAATGTAGACACGCGCGCGCAGAACCAGTAAAAAACACAAAAACATCGATGACACATTTTCCGAAGTCAGTACATTTTGTTACTAGTTCAACGTAACTGTGAATCAGTTTTCACACTGTGTAGGAGCAACGCAGTCCACAGTTGCAGTTTTGAATGTGCCGGCACCCACTCGCTGATGATTTTCTAGATTTCGGGACACAAAGCGGTACGTGCATGCCTTGCCACGTGTATGCAGCTACTCTGGGCTTTTGCAGACCTTTTCTAGGGCGACGTTCAAGGCGCCTTCCTCCAGTGTCTTCCTCCACACGTGTGAGGATCAGATGCCCCTTGGTCGGTTTACCTTCTCCCACTCTTTCTTCTTGACCTCCCGGAAACGTGTAAGCTTCTCTTTGGCAATTAAGAGCAAAACGATCCCTTTGACTTTCGGTCTGGGTGCCTCAACGAAGCTTTGCGCGTTCGTTATGGAGTACAATTCTCTAGTTCTCAAGTCATACATGAATGCCTGGTGCTTGAGCACGCCGCCCACTCCATCACACGAGCTTTTCCCGTGCGCTGATGCGGAGAATATCCAATTGGAGACGACATTGTTTTTCTTTAATTCGTACACCTAGTGCCTGTTTGTGAAGTGGCTTGAAACACCATCTGAAATATAAAAGAGTTGCGTGAAAATAGGCAATACTTCCTCCAGCCGCCCTTCGACGACGTTGAGCGCTAAGAGCGCATGGGACGAGTCATGGACGATGTCGTCGCTCACTACGCCAAAGCTTAATGTTCCCTGTTCGGCCGTAGCCACGCAGGTAAAGATGGAAACCATCTTGCTCTTCCAGCGATGCCCTTGCACCGCGCGCTGGATCACGAAACTCCAATTTTCAGAAAAATCGATGTGTAAAGTGACGGCACGTTGACTTCACATGCGCTTTCTCGAGCAATGTGGCTCTTCGCTGGGCGCGTCTGGGGAAGAAGTGGGGAATGTATTTTTTGTCCGCTTTTAAAACTTGTTAAAAAAATTCCAGAAGATTTATGTACAAGATTTGAATGGTGTGATAATTTATCATTCAATCGTAATAGGTTGTATAATGAGTAGCCACCCTCGTTTACTCTGAACCGTTTTATATAGAAATAATTTTTGACATCTCGCGAGACCTTTTGATTTGTATATACTTCCCAGGTAGCACCGAGTTCCTGGGCCGGAACTTGTCTTTTGTCTGAGAGTTTAGGGCATTGAAAAGCCCGAAAAAGCCAAAGTAGAGCCGAACCTGACCTTCCTTGGCAACAGTCTGGGTATTTTGGTCGTAATTTGCCAAACAAGTGCCAAACTTAGGCTTCACTGCCTGGTAGTTCGGCTATCATCAGGCATCTTTGGGCCTAAATCGCCTAACAAATGCCAGAGTTAGGCTTACTGCCCGGTAGTTCAGCAGATATTCGGCATTTTTGGGCCAAAATCGCCAAACTAATGCCAAAGTTAGGCTTCGCTTTTCGATAGTTCGGCTGTCATCTGGCACCTTCGGGCCAAAATCGCCACAGATGTGCCAGAGTTAGCCTTACTACCTTGTAGTTCGGTTGACATCTGGCATCTTTGGGCCCAAGTCGCCAAACAAGAGCCAAAGTTAGGCTTCGCTTCCCGATAGTTCGGCTGTCATCTGGCAGCTACGGGCCAAAGTCGCCAAACAAGTGCCAAAGTTAGGCTTCGCTTCCCAATAGTTCGGCTCTCATCTGGCAGCTACGGGCCAAAGTCGCCAAACAAGTGCCAAAGTTAGGCTTCGCTTCCCGATAGTTCGGCTGTCATCTGGCAGCTACGGGCGAAAGTTGCCAAACAAGTGCCAGAACTAGGCTTACTGCCTTGGAGTTCGGCTGATGAGGTGTTTGATGTACGCGGGTGGTCTTCATCTTAATTAAATAGAAATCAAGTTTTATTCGGCTGGCCACTTTATCTTATTTTAAGTGTCTCTTGATTTCTCCAGTCCAAAGGTTGGCTGAACGTTTTGACGCGGCTGAACCAGGCTTTGAAAACGCAAATTGTGCCGGATGTTGTGCTCGCGAGTAGGTACACACGCCAATATCGGGACGCGCCGTGAGACTGGTTCGACATTAAGGCGCGTTCACACCGGCGATGCGATCTAGTCGCGCGATACCTTTCATCGCAAAAGCGACCATCGCCGGCAAAAAGCGATGCAATTTGAGCAGTCGCTTGCTGACCCGACGTTTTGCGATGCGATCTAGTCGCGGAGAGGCTGAGTCAATCAACGGCGTTCGGAGCGAGAGTTTTTGAGAAGCGACTCGCCAACGAAGGCGTTGGACTCGCTCATCGCGCACGCCAGAGTGACCATCTAAATATTTTTTTTTTCGATGCGATTTAGTCGCATCGCGCGACTGCTTACATCCTTGGTGTGAATGCGCCTTTACAGAAAGTGCTGCCATCGAGCTAGCGCTGCACGAGACTGATGTGCGCACGTCTCCTCAACAGATATCATTATTAGGCGGCGCATTGTAAAAACAAGCGTGGCTCTGTGTGTGTCTTGCATTGTGATTGAGCACTGTCAAATCCTAGCGATAACAAAGAGCGGAAACGACCGGGGCTCCGTGGCGCTGCTCCCGCATCACACTTGGGGAATTAAAATGAAATCCCGGAACTTGCACTATTTTAGCGTGTTGGTACTTTTTAACATTTAGAAAGTGGAGACACATAAGGGACGATAAAGACAGGACAATCTTTCAACTTCAACAACATTTATTTTCGGCTTCAAGCTCAAAGCCCGCAAGCTCCGTGGGACATACGGGAAAGGGAAATCTTGGGGGAAGGAGAGGAAGCGGAGGAAGTGTACGCGATCCCCCTGTCCTGCGGGGCCAGGTACATCGGGCAAACGGGGCGATGCCCCAACGACCGACTCCGAGAACATCAAATGGACGCCGAAAGAGCTGCTTCGGATTCTCAGCACCCGATCGCCATTCACGGGAGAAAATGTCCCGGCTGCGCTCCTAATTTCGCCGGCACGACAGCCACGGGAGGCCTCTGCGAGCGAGTCGGGAGAGAAATAATTCTCTCTCAAGAAAGGAGATTATCTTTCTGAGGCCCACAATGGAAGCCGAACGCTGACAGACTAGGCAAGGCGACAAGGTCACCGGCAGAAGCGGCCTTTCCTTTCATTACATTCCATTTCATTCCTGAGAAGGGCTGGGATTCCCCCGTCCCTTATTTCCCTACTGTTGAACAGGTCGGGGTACACTCTCTCCCCCGTAGCTTTGGCTGTACAGCAGGTTTTTTTTTATAAGTTGTCTTCGTGTTTTTTTTTGTTTTTACTCTAAAGCGTCGAAAATGCAGAGGGAGCTTAGCTGCGTTGTTGATTGTTGATGTCCCTTCGACCTCGCCTTTTGCAAATCCTCCCCACCTGTTTTTGTGTCTTCGTGTGGCTGTCAGCGACCGCGACAGCCGCTTTAAGCAACTGAAAAGGGTGGAGCGAAACGCGTGACCTCTCTGCGTAGGACGCGTAGGACAAAAACGTTTGGACGAAAATTTTTTTACGTGACTCTCTGTCACGCTGATAGGATCTCTGGGGCTGTTGTAGTTATAAATAGGCGGGCCACGTAGGGCCGGTTTTTGAAATGCGCTCTTCAGTGTTCTGTTGCTTTCGTGCGTTGCAGACGCGGCCGTGTTTTTTCGTCGTAAACGGCCGGAATACGTCCATGCCAATTTTTTGGTAATGGTCATTTTTTTCACCGGAGTTCGTGGAATTCTTGTGATGTGTTTGTTGGACACGCTTCGACAAAAACTGCTCTTCGCCGACGACGAGACGTCAGTTGAATGTGCGCAACCTTCCTTCTCGAGTGTGTTTGTGGGGTGCCTGAGATGGATTATGCGTCTATCAAGGATTACGTGATATCGCTCTTTTATTTGTAAGTACACTGCAAGCATGCCTCTGATAGTATAGTCCTGCTTTCCTCTCAATCTCCGCGGTTTTTTGTTTGATGTGTTTTGCTTGGCATGAGGACAGTGTTAACTTTATTTTATAATTTGCTTTTCGTTTTACAGAGAAGTGTGACCTTTGTAAATATGTTGAGAATACACTGTGTGTAATGTTAGTGGTTTAATAAACTTCTTGAAGTGATCGAAAGTTTTTTTTTTGTCCGTGTATGTGATTGGATATGCAGCAAATGACATGCAACGTACACATACTTGCACGACGTTCGGCCGATACGGAGCAGACGCATCGTAGAGTATTCGCACAATATTGCGCGAACGCTAGGCCGGGACAAAACGGCTGTACGGCAATATCTGCCGGATATCAAACGCTGGTGCAAAACTGGACATTTGAGCGATATTTGAACCGACTTTCGGCCGTTGCTGGCATGATACTGCAAAGTATTGCCGTGCTGCTTGGGAACGGAGGTGATGACATCTGACCATCGTGTTCCCAACACTTATTTAATTTAATTCTCTTCTGGGGCGCGTGAAAGAGCACTTCTGTGACACACCAGAGATATTCCAAACTCAGGCAGGCCTCTCGGCTTTCTTTGCCACTTTTGTCACTTATTTGGCACTTCAGTGGGTAGCCTGAGAAGAGCGAAACTTCGGCCTGCCCCGAATCGCCAAATTAAGATTTACTGCGGCAGTTATGGCTCAAGTCTGGCACTTACTTTGGCAGAACCGTGGCGCACCAGAGAAAAGCCAAACTTGGCATATCCGAAATACCCAAATTAGGCGTTGCTTTGGCAGTTATGGCTCAAGTCTGGCACTTACTTTGGCACAACTGTGGCGGACCAGAGGAAAGCCAAACTCGGCGTGGCCGAAATACCCGAATTAGGCGTTGCTTTGGCAGTTAGGGTTCACGTCTGGCACTTACTTTGGCAGAACTGTGGCGGACCAGAGAAAAGCCAAACCTGGCATGTCCGAAATACCCAAATTAGGCATTGCTTTGGCAGTTATGGCTCAAGTCTGGCACTTAATTTGGCACAACTGTGGTGGAGCAGAGAAAAGCCAAACTCGGCGTGGCCGAATTACCCGAATTAGGCGTTGCTTTGGCAATTATCGTTCAAGTCTGGCACTTACTTTGGCAGAACTGTGGCGGACCAGAGAAAGGCCAAACTTGGCATGTCCGAAATAACCAAATTCGGCGTGGCTTTGGCAGTTATGGCTCAAGTATGGCACCAACTTTGGCGCTCCTCTGGCGCACCAGAGAAGAGCCAAACTTTGGCATGTTCTAGGATCGCCCAACTAAGGCTATAGTCAGGCACCGTACTTTGGCACTGATGATTGCCTTGGTGCAAAACCTAACTGCGCCAAAGTTGGGCCCTTATGTTTGCCAGACCTTTGCCCAAGTTGGGCATTCCTCTGGTGTGCTACCTGGGTTGTTACTCATTGTTTTGTTGTGTGCTTATGTGGTTTCTCTCTTATTTCAAGTTTTAAATTACAGTGAATATCACAAGTTCGCCTATGTTACGTTCTTTTTTACAACGTAAAGAAAAATTAAAACATATTTTCAAAATCGTAGAGGCGTACAATGCCGGTAAGGTTGTTGTGTTTTAGCCAAATGAGCACATATTTCACGCGATTTCGGCTCAATAGAGGACATACAACCAAAATATTACATTAATCGATTGTTTTTTCTTGTAGTCGACTATTATTTCTAAAACATATAAGACATACAAATTTTCAAAAATGGGGTTTTAAGAGACAATCGATTTTAAACTTTCAACATTGTTATTTTTCACGACGTTTACGTGAAGGTAGCGGAGCGGCTAGTCAACAGATCATAATGATAATATTATATCTATAATGGGCTTGCTTTGGGCTTTCTATAGAGCTAAAAAGAATACATTAAAGACAAAGTAATGACCTGTCAAAGCTGACCAACTATCGACCTGAGTGACGAGTTTGATATTTTTTTTTAGAAAACAATAAAATTCCTAAAACGTTTTCAATACGTCAAGATATCTCTATAGTACCTATTCAATGAGGGGGAAAAGTGAAAAGGGTGGAGGGAGAAAGCTAGCGCCAGCAGAGGGTGTGAAACACGTGACCTGCGACAGCTGGCAAAAATACGTTTCAGCCACTGCGGCTTCTACGCTTCGTAACTCAAGAACCGAAAATCTGGGGAACATGCGGTTTGCTCCATCATTCATTTGAGAAATGATCTGAAAACATATATTTTTCTCGTCAAAATTAAAAATTAGAGTATTTTAGCCTGCCCGATTTGAGTTGAAACCACACATATACAGGGTGTTTGTTTTTAAGCTTAACAGATTTTTAAAAACAAACCATGAAAGCTAGGTTAATGCGGTCTGCGCAGGTGAGTTATAAGGCCAGGGGGACATAGTATAGGGAACTAATCGCAACGATCCGTCGGCTTATTAGTTAAAATTCGTTAATTAACTATTTAATGAATGAAAATAGACATATAGTTACAATTAGAAACTTGCTCAGAGTCATTGAAAACCACTAAATCAGTAATTTTCAGAAAGACTTTGAACGTGTGAGAAGCGTAGTAGTGCACGAAAGTTACCGCTAGTGGAGCAGGTGCAAGGCTGGGGCTAGATAAGCGACGGAAAAATTGCGCGGGCGCCTTATCGCAACCGCTAGCTTTGTACGTGCTCCACGAGTGCTAACTTTAGTGCACTACTACGCTTCTCACGCGCTCAAAGTCTTTCTGAAAATTACTGATTTAGTGGTTTTCGATGACGCTGAGCAAGTTTCTAATTGGAACTACATGTCTATTTTCATTAACTAAAAAGTTCATTAACGATTTTTAACTAATTAGCCGACTGATCGTTAAGATTAGCCTCCTATAATATGTCCCCCTGGCCGTATAACTCACCTGCACAAACCGCATTAATCTAGCTCTCATGGTTTTTTTAAAAGAATTCTGTGAATCTTAAAAAAAAAAAACACCGTGTTTCAGAGAACTCAGGCCAAATCGCTCCTGCGAAAACTACTCATCGCAACGAAAAAAGGCTTGTGTCGTTTTGGCCCTGGGCCAGGGGCCCATTTAGGAAAATTATTCAAGTTCGGGATAATTAAGTTGTTAATTATTTTTGCGTAATTAACTTTTTTAATATTGTGTTTTAGGGCATGGTTTCAAATAGAAAATTGCTCAGCATCGTCGAAAAACACTAAATCAACAAATTGCAAAACAATAGAAGGCACGCAAAGCATTTTACGGCTTTCTGAAAAACCGCACAACTTCGGCGGATTTTTAAGTTTCGGTTTGCTATCGGAGCGCATCTCCGCCCCGACGGTACCGCGCCCCGTGGAGAGATAGTGCAACCAGCCTCTGCTGCGTCGCGCGATGACAGCGCAGCAGAGGCTGGTTGCACTATCTCTCCACGGGGCGCGGTACCGTCGGGGCGGAGATGCGCTCCGATAGCAAACCGAAACTTAAAAACCCGTCGAAGTTGTGCGGTTTTTCAGAAAGCCGTAAAATGCTTCGCGTGCCTTCTATTGTTCTGCAATTTGTTGATTTAGTGTTTTTCGACGATGCTGAGCAATTTTCTAATTGAAACCATGCCCTTAAACACAATATTAAAAAAGTGAACTACGCAAAAATAATTAACAACTTTATTATCCCGAACTTTAATAATCATCCTAAATGGGCCCCTGGCCCAGGGCCAAAAACGACACAAGCCTTTTTTCGTTGCGATGAGTAGTTTTCGCAGGAGCGATTTGGCCTGAGTTCTCTGAAACACTTTGTATATCTTATATAGGTTCTTCCATTTGAATTAGAACATACTTATTACAAAACATTCGTAAAAGATGCACTGAAACGGTTTGTGCAGGTGAGTTATACGGCCAGGGGGAAATCATGTGGGTGGCTAATCTTGGCGATAGGTCGGCTAATTAATTAAAATTTGTTATTTTACGTTTTAATTAGTGAAAATAGACAAATATTCCCAATTATAAACGTCCTGTGCGTCATCGAAAACCACTAAAAGAACTCTTTTTAGAACGAGTAGAAGCTCGTGGGAAACTCGGGGGCGCAGAAAAGTTACCATTCGTGAAGCGGGCACAAAAGTATCACTGGCGGAACGCGATGATAATCTAATCATCCGCGTTTTGCAAGTGCTAGCTTTGCGCCTGCTGCACGAGTGGTTATTTTGGTGCGCCCCAGAGTTTCCCACGACCTTGAACCCGTTCTAAAAATAGTTGCTTTAGTGGTTTTTCATGACGCTCAGTAAGTTTCTAATTGGAACCATATGTCTATTTTCACTAACTAAAAAGTTAATTAACGCATTTCAATGAATTATCCTACTTATCGCAAAATTAGCCACCACCATAATGTCCCCTTTGCCGTATAACTTTATTAAAATCATCTGGTTGGCTAGTTGGCTATACATGTTGGTAAAGGTAGCGCAATGATAAGGGACGGAGAACGTAAAGACAGGCTAGAGCGCTGCTTCCAGCTGTCGTTTAATACTGTGAGAGAAAAACAAAGAAGTACTGACATTTATATAAAAAAACACGAATAAAAACATGATAAAAAATCAGGGGAAGAAGGAGCGAAAGAGAAAAAGAAATAACGATAAAAACAAAAAAACTTTCACCCATTCCACTTTGGTGAAGAAGGAAGAGCAGCGGAGCTCTACTATGTGCCACCGTCGCTCACAAAAAAAAAGCAAAAAAAAAAAGCGGTAGCTGTCCAGAGAGTTCTGTCGAGATTTATTTGTCCGTGGACACGACACTGGGGAAACTAGCCCTTAACAGCTCCCCTGTAAAAAAAAAAAACGGGGAAGCAAAAAGGCGTAAGGTCTAAGCTTGATGGTTGGCCACGCTGTCCAAAACGACAGTGACCTCCAGGACACCAGGAAACATTTGTTCATAATTTGGATGGCAAACACTTTTCCCTTTGACCATGTCCCTTTTCTTTACATTCTGTCACTTGGGCCGCATCCAACGCGCCGCCGGACTCAGAGCTCAAGGACACCGATCAAGGTATTTCCGTTATTTCCCCGATAGGACCACTGACGAAGCACTGATGGATACACCTCCTTTTTTCCTAATAATGTGCGTTTCGTAGATTTCCCTACTTCATTTTTCTCTGAAACGCTGTAACACTTTTGTGCTTTTAAGCATTGGGGTGCATTGGCAGTCCCGAAGGTGCATCGCTAGATGTCCCGCAGGTGAAGCCTTGAGCGCGAGGTCATGCTCTCTCAATGTGGCATTGACGCAACTACCCCACTGCCGCACATAAACTTTTCCACGTGAAAAGGGTATTTCGTAGACTACTCCACTGAAGCAGTCAACATACTTGTGTTGATGATTTATCTTGTATCCAACATTTTCTTCTGTTTTGTTGCTTATGTTTGGGCAAAGTGTTTTGAGTTTATCGGGTGCCGTGAGTGCTACCTGGATAAGGATGGCTAGTTGGGCTAGTTGGGTTTGCATCATGGTGTAATACGCCACAACAACAAGGACGAAAAACAAAGGGAAAACTGGACAGGACGCGGCGTACGCCGCGTCCTGTCTAGTTTTCCCTTCGTTTTTTGTCCTTGTTTTTTTGGCGTATTACACCATGCTACCTGGACCTCGTACTTTGAGGCTACTCTTTTGAGATTATCTGACAAGCGATTTATGTAGGGCACAGTGGCAGGACACCGTCTCTTTAACTTTCTTCTCTCTTTTTTGTAACGTGAGCAGCCGTTCAGCAACGTCAAAAAGAATCGCATCGGGATATCGTGTACACTTTAGTCGCTGTACTTAAGCTTCAAAATTCTTCCCTGCTGACTGTTGACATGAGTTTTTAGTGCCGTGCTGAGGCAACTAGTGGCAATTGATGGCTTTATGATCTTAGAATGAGCTGATTCATATGGTAAAAGTATTTTATATGAGCGTGAGGAATACATCCAAGAGGTGTGATCATCCAGGAACGATCATCCATCTTAGGTCCAGAAACTGGAGGATGGAATTCTTCGGTGTCTCTTTGGTGTACTTGAGACCCTCTGCTTGTTCTAAGGAAAAATATCGTGTTTGACTGATTATCTGCTCCTCGTTGTCAAAAGGTGGTTCTTTAAAAAAGACAAGGTAATCGTCCACGCAGCAAAAAATGTGCGAGACATGGGCGGCGCATATCGTGTTGCCTATGGCCCAGTCACATTTGGCCAGAAAAATGTTGCAGAGGACAGGCGCCACGCACGACCCTATGCATATTCCTTTCTTTTGTAAAAGTGATCCATCGTTGAACGTGACAACGATGGCAGACAAGTAGAATTCCAAATGCTCTAAAAAAGATTCATCCTGAATGCCACATTGGTTCTGAAAAGAGATGGCCCCGTTTTCCTCGATACATTTTCTAACTGCTGTGAACAGTTTGACGTGTGGAATGGAATAAAACAAATCTTCAACATCCAGAAAAAAACCTGAGGTCGGAATCCGGCGAAGTTTTGGAGGCGGCCCAGGCGACAGAATGTAAAGAATAGTGATATCATCAACGGGAAAGGTGTTCGCCATTCAAATCATGAACAAAGGTTTTCTGGTGTCCTGGAGGTCGCTGTTGTTTTGGACGGCGTCGCCAACCATCAAGCTTAGACCTTACGCCCTTTTTCTTCCACGTTTCTTTTTTAGAGCGCAGCTCTTAGGCGCCCGTTTCCGGCTTAAGCGGCGTCGCCGTCGCCGTCGGCGTCGGCGTAACCGCGCGGTGCATGATGCGGAAATTTTCCCCGCTAAATCTAGCGGAAACTGTTATCCGCTAAATCTTGAGGAAAATTTTCCCCGCTAAATCTAGCGAAAAATGTTCCCCGCCCCCCCCCCCCCCCCCCGAGGTCACGTGACCCCCAGGCCCCGTGACCCCCCCCCCCCCCCCGAGGTCACATGACCCCCCTTGTCACTTGACCCACCCCCCAGTACCCTTCCCTCCTCCTCCTCAAGAGCTGCGCTCTAATCCGGCGTTACAGGGAGTTGTAAACGGCTTTCATTTTTTTTTTGCTCTTTTTTTATCGTTATTTCTCTTTCTTTTCCGCTCCTTCTTTCACTGACAATTTCTCATGTTTTTATTCCTGTGCCGTTCTCTTTTAAATATCAGTACTTTGTTTTTCGTTCACAGTACTAAACGCCAGTTGTGAGTAGCGCTCTATCCTGTCTCTACCTTCTTCCTCCCTTGTCTATACGCTAACTTTATCAGGCCGTATAATGCCCTGCACAAACCGTATTAGTGCATCTTTTACGAATGTTTTGTAATGAAACTGTTTGAATTAAAATGTAACACCCGGTATATATATATATATATATATACCCGATGTTAGCGCGGTCGAAAAAGAAGAAAAAATAACCCCAAGCTCGCGCCACCACCTGCGTGGTGCACTGTTCTTTTTGCTCTGCAGGCGTACCCGCCAGCCGTTCATTAAGCGCTCCTTTTAAACCTCCAACGGTCCCCGTTTTTCATGTCGAGGCCCTAACATATATATCAGAAGTGGAATGGACCAAGCCTGATCCAGCGACTACGACCAAGCGCAAGTCGTCTCATGTGGCCACGAATCGTCACAGCAGCGGCACCGACCAGTACCTTGACATGAACAAGGAAGGGCAGCGGCGGAGCGAGCGGAACCGAATACGGCAGACTTCGGCGGCGGGCCCTGCCCGACTTCCAGCAACCGTTCCGACTGGAACAGGAAGCACGGGCCTTGGCTAACGACGTAGCCACGACGCAACCACGAGCCAAGGTGGCGTGGTAGATCAAGATTCGGAACACTCCGACACCGACACCGTGGGGCAACGAATATCGCTGGCAGGCCCAGGAAGCTTTCCGCCAACATTCCATACTGGGTTGTATGGACCGACAGGTGACCTGTCTTGGCTTCAGACTGTTGTAGAGGATGCTGTATACAAGCAGCCTTGCGAGAAGCGGTTGCAGGCAAGGCTGACCTGCTTTGTCCCGCAACCCAGCGCAAGCACGATTTAAGGACACCTACAGAGTTCGGTAAGCTGGTACCAGTGTTCACCCGCCGGCGATGAAGTTGAACGCCGGACCGTCGACCGGTCTGTGCTATCAGCGCCATGACGCGGCTGCCGTGGCGGCTCGCTTTCTTATCGCGCGCTTCGCCGATATTAAGCGCTTGGATCGAGCGCTGTTTTCAGATCTGCTGCTACTCCCTGCAGGAAGCGTGGATGTGGGTTTCGATTTCGGCGTCGCTTTTTGTGGGTGCCGTGCCCATGTCATTGCCGGCAAGCGATTTGCAGATTGCACGTGAACAGAGCGGACGTTGTTCGGCATGGTTTATCAGTGACTCAACCGCCTTTTTCATTCATGAGTGAACGCTGAAAACTGCAACACTATCGTGTTTTTTTTTAAGAAGCGGAAAGTATAAGCTACTTTTTTATTTGTTCCACAACCTCCGGTTTAGTACATATCACAACAAAAAACTACTAAAAACGGCCGGCCGGGAGCAGCAGCAGAGCTGAGAACAGTGCTCGATCCAAGCGCTTAATCTCGGCGAAGCGCGCGATAAGAAGGTAAGTCGCCACAGCAGCCGCGTCATGGCGCTGATAGCACGGAGCGGTCGACGGTCCGGCGTTCACCTTCATATCGCCGGGAGGTGTTCAACCCCGTCACGAATCCGGTGCAGATAGTTGAACATTGGATACGGAAAGTTGACAAACTATCGGCGATATACTCGTGGCCCGAGATACAGGCGGCGTGTTTTGCGCTAACGAAGCTAGAAGGAATCGCCAAAACGTCGGACGGCGGCCTCGTCAGTGTCCAGCGTTCGTGGCTTGAATGGAAGCTGGAGCTGAAAAAGTTTTTTCCACCGGTCGTAAACCTAGTGCCGACACCAGGAAATAGAAGCGAGGCCAAAACTGCCGAACGAAACCGTCGAACAGTATTTCCATGAGAAACTCAGCATGGCGCGTCTTTGTCAACTTCCGGAAGATCAGATCGTGGACTATATCATTAGAGGCATCAGTGACGAAGCGCTCATTCGGAGCCGGAGCGTTGTCAGGTTTTCTTTTCCGGAGGATCTGCTAGAGTGCCTCAAACATTCGGACGACGGACTCATCGCCGTCGCGGAACGTCCCACCGATCCGATGTGGCAACCGGTTCAAGGGCGGAAAAGAACGGTTCGCCCAGCGACCGAAATGCCCACAGACTTTCAAAACGAAAACCGCCATTCAACTCTAATGGTGAACTACGGTGTTTCAACTGTGACGATTACGGATATATGTCTGCATACTGCAGTAAAGCAAAAAGCGAGAAGGAACACGCTTCGCATTTTGAGGAACAAGGCAGTTCTACTGATGATGATTAACGCCTCCAACACCTTCAAGTGCCTGATCTTCCACCACGCTTCCTGGTGTTATAGGCCAAGGAGTCTTTTGTGATTCCACAGAACTACGTAAGGATCGTTCATTTGACGACCTAGGGGTATGCGGCAGGGCACGTCTTTGTTGACGCACAGTTGCGGATGCAAGAAGGCAAGGAACACTGTTTGCCTGCTTGTGTAATCAACGTCACAGAAGGTGGAGATACAGTTTTGCCTATTTTGAACGTATCCAGTTCCAAAGTGAATATTTCGAATGGCGATGTAGCAGCCAGAGGCTCCTAGTGTTCAGAAATGTCTGAAGCTGCCACCAAGCGAAGGACGTCGGATCTTCTGGAACCAATCAAAGGGAAGATGTACGAACAGGACCTCAGCTTTGCCCTGATCGGTGGACGAAATACCACCTTACAAAAGAGAACGGTCCTATCGTTCGAGCTCCTTTTAAGACGCGGCCAATTGAGGAACGCTATTGCTACAACTGCGCAGGCCAATGTCACTTCGGTCACCAAAGCCACATGAAGTAGAGGGGCAATCAAGGTATGCCTTACGTCATGTCTTACGGCACCCCTCACAAGCCTTAACATCAGAGTGGACAGTCAGACGGATATTGGCAAGCACCAGCGAACACACCGAAAGAAGGCAAGGGGAGCCGCAAACGAGTGCAGCACGTAAACGCGTCGGCAAGCAGGCAACCAAGGAAACGACCTCGCCACAATACGAATCCCCAGCACCAAAACAACGATGGCGGCTACGACAACAAACCTTCCGTGAGCAACGGCGGAGGCTCACAAAGGAAGGAGAAGAACAAGAAGTCGCACTTAGAGCGGAAAATCGATGCGACTTTCGAATGACACGTATTGCATCGAGGATATACCTAGCCACAAACGGACGCAACGTTTCTACACGTCGACAGCTCCCGTTGACAAGCTGAAACGACTTGACATATTTGACGTGGACATTGAAGAAAGTGGTGATGAGACATCAAGTGGGGGACACTTGAACGATAGGATGGCCGAGTGTTAGCGTGGTCGAAAAAGAAGAAAAGCTAACCCCAAGCTCGCACCACCACCCTCGTAGCGCAGTTTTTTTTGCTGGGCAGGCGTACCCGCCAGAATATATATATATATATATATATATATATATATAGGTGAGGCAGAGTAGTTTGAGAACAATGCACCGGGAGAATATAATAAGTCAAAGATCTGTGCTTTCGGAGTTGCTATGTTAGGAGTTTACTGTATGTATTACGACAGTTTCGCCGAGAGGCTCGGCTTCGTCAGGAGATGGCGTACATGTGAGGACACCAGACTGCGGAGAGCAGTAAGCGGCCAATTGGGCGAGAAGGACGAAGGTCAGAAAAAAATAGAAGTAAAAAAAATATATTTTACTTTTATTTTTTCTGACGTCACGTCCTTCTCGCCCAGTTGGCCGCTTACTGCTCTGTGCAGTCAGATGTCCTCCCATGTATGCCATCTCCTGACGAAGCCCAGCCTCTCGAAGAAACTGTCGTAATACATACAATAAACTCTTAGCATATATCAACTCCGAAAGTACAGATCTTTGGCATATATATATATATATATATATTGTGACGTGTATACTTCACGATGTCCCCTTCATCGTCTTTCAGCATGGTGGCCGAGGAGGACGAGGCCCGCGTGCGCTTGAACTGGATGCGCGGGCAGAGGCGCGCTCAAGGCTTAAAAGTGCGGACATAAAAACGGTCGTCGACTCTTGGTCTTCGTCTCATATTGGTGGAGGTGCGGTTTTAGCCCATCCCCGTCCCATCTTGCGTGCGCTGGTCCTCAATCCTGGAGTTGAGGAACCGCAGACTGCCAACCAATATGACATCAGAGACAGCATCCAGCGGCACCAGCCAGAGTCACCAGTCCATCGCCACAGAAGTGCCAAGGCAAGGCAATAACCAAGCGCCGATTGCCACAGGAGCTCCAAGTCAGGTCAGTCCTGCCGGCTGCTATATTACGTCCCGCCAGAGAGATCCTAAATTCTTCACCGGCCTCGGCGAAGACGAAGTAGACGAGTGGCTCGATTTATACAACCGCATAGGACAACACAACCGCTGGGACGACGCGACAAAGCTTAGCAATATTATTTTTTATTTCACCGATGTCGCGAGAACATGGTTTTTCAATCACGAAGCTGAGTTTTCGACCTGGGAACGATTTACCAGTCAAGTAAAAGAAGTATTTGGCCACCCTGAAAACCGACGAGCCACCGCGGAACGACACCTCAACGCCCGTTTTCAGCAGCCAAACGAAAGCTTTACGGCCTACATCGAGGATGTGTTAACTCTATGCCGCCATTCCAACCCGAATATGCCGGAGGCTGAAAGAATCCGCCACCTCCTCAAGGGAATTGCCGAAGAGGCTTTTACCTTGTTCATCCTCCAGCCTTCAACGACCGTCACCGCAATTGTAGACGCCTGCACTCGACTACAGGAGGCCAGACAGCAGCGTCTTCTTTTCCCTTACCATACAGGGCTAGTGGGAGGACAACCGATCTCAGCATCAACCTCCTTTAGACTGACACAGGAGTCACTACGTCTGTTGATAAAAGATATCGTTAGAAAAGAACTCGAGACCTATTTTTCTCTACCATCAACGTTGCAAAAGCCGCTTACTGATATCCAGCAGATGATCCGCGATGAACTCCACCAGAACGGCATCCCCAGTTTGCCTGGTCCAAGCGCACGAATTGACCCAAGACCTAGTTTCTCCGAAATATTGGCAACACCTAGCATCCAGCAGCCAGCGAACGTGCTTCCCTACTCTTCACGTCCAGCTGCACCAAGTTTTGAAGAACCACAGAGGTCTTTCGTCTTCAACCCCGCAGTTGCATCTCTCACAAGCGCCCAAGCACCACCTTTGACCCCATGGCGCCAGCACCAAAGTTACCAACAACCTTACCGTCAGCGACCAGTCTGCTATTACTGCGGCATCATGGGCCATGTCGCTCGCCTTTGTCGGCGCCGACGTCAAGGTAACGAGGCTCGCTACCACTACGAGAGCTACCAACATTCTTCTAGAAGGGACAACTCCAGGGACTATGATGACGGTTTCTGAGACAGGCGTCGTTGTCACTCGCCTTCATCGGACACATATCGACCGCCCCCCACCGACTCACCTCGACGCCGCTCCCCTTCTCCACACCGCCGCTCACTCTCTCCTATGATTCCAAGGTCAGCCGAGCGTTCCCATCCGGGAAACTAGCCGGCGCAGTTTTCGGAGGGGCAACTGGGGTACGTAATACCACCGGACACCCTCCGACTGGACCACCGAATGTTGTAGAAGTTATTGTTGAAGGACTCCACTTTCACGCGTTGGTCGATACGAGGGCCGCAATCTCTGTCATACGGGAAACTATATGCACTCAGCTTCGTAAGGTTAGAACACCTCCATTCGTCCATACACTACGTGGTGCTGCATCTGAACTCATTCGCCCCAGTGGACTTTGCACAGCTCGTGTTTATATTCAGGGTTCTCGTTATCACATTCAGTTGACAGTATTGCCGTCATGTAGCTACGATTTAATACTTGGTTGGGATTTTCTGCGGTCCGCTGATACTATAGTCCACTGCGACCCTCCACAACTCTCACTGGGAAACGCGATACGAAGTTTGGCTTCTCTTACAATCCCTGATACAAAATTGCGTATATCAGAAGATGTGGTTGTACCTGGCCTGTCATCGTGTAGTTTCTCAGACTCCACTATCGGGAAGTATTCGTAACGCCCCTCTCACGCGTCTTGTTACCTCGTGGTTTAACACTTCCGCACTGCGTCTCCATGTCTCAGAAAGGAAGGATACTCATTGCAGCTTCTAACGTCAGATTTCAACCCATACTACTTCCTATCGGGATATCGGGATACTACTTCCTATCGGGATATATATATATATATATATTACGGGTATGGTGGGAGGAGGTCGAAGGCGTGGGTATATAACTGGGAAGAAAAACCCCTGCCCGCCCGGACACAAAGTCACCCTGCGCACCCTCTCAAGAAGCTACAACCGTCATCCCACCGTCCTTGAAACTCGGCCTCGACCGTCAAGCTTCTTCACCCGGATACGAATTGCCCTGCACTTCCCTTCACGAAAGCTCCAACCGTCACCCCGCCGAATTTTTTACCCGACCGTAGCATTGTATAAACGTTTGCCCATCTGGAACCCTTCCTACGCTTCTTTGGAAACTCCAACAGTCATCCCGCCGTTTTTGAAACTTGGACTCGACCGTAGCATTGTATAAACGTTTGCCCATCTGGAACTCTTCCTACGCTTCTTTGGAAACTCCAACAGTCATCCCGCCGTTTTTGAAACTTAGACTCGACCGTAGCATTGTATAAACGTTTGCCCATCTGGAACTCTTCCTACGCCTCGTTGGAAACTCCAACAGTCATCCCGCCGTTTTTGAAACTTGGACTCGACCGTAGCATTGTATAAATACCACCCGCGTTCATCTGTAAAAGTTCTTCCTGACGAGGGCCGGACTCCGGCCGAAACGTCGAAGAATAAATCGTCCGTTGTTGCTGTTTTCACCAAGGGTTTTTTTTTCTTCCCAGTTATATATATATATATATATATATATATATATATATATATATATATATATATATATATATATATATATATATATATATATATATATATATATATATATATATATAGGGTGTTTCACGAAAAGCGGACAAATTCGATATAAGGAAAACTACTGGTCGCAACGAAAAAAGGCTTGTGTCGTTTTGGTCCTGGGCCAGGGGCCTATTTAGGAAAATTATCAACATCCGGGATAATTAGATCGTTCAATATTTTTGCGTAATTAACTTTCTAATATTGTGTTTAAGGGCATAGTTTCAATTAGAAATTGCTCAGCATCATTGAAAAACATTTATTCAACAAATTGCAGAACGATAGAAGGCACGCGCAGCATTTTACGGCGTTCTGAAGAGCCGCACAATTTCCACGGGTTTTTAAGTTTCGGTTTGCAATCAGAGCGCTTCTCGGCCCCGACGGCACCACCAATTGCTCAGCACCATCGAAAAACCGACGGTTTTTCAATGATGCTGGGCAATTTTCTTATTGAAACCATACCCTTAAACTCAATAATGAAAAAGTTAAATACGCCAAAATAATTAACAACTTAATTATTAAAAGCTTTATTAATTTTTCTAAATGGGCCCTTGACCCAGGACCAAAACTACACAAGCCTTTTTCTTGTTGCGACGCGTAGTTTTCGTCGAATTTGTCCACTTTTCATGAAACACCCTATATATATATATATATATATAAGATATATATATAATGTGGAGATTTATAGAAATGAAGAGAATAAAGATGGCTTGTGAGGCGGGTGAAGCTATAGCCCGCGCTGAGGACAAGCGCGGGTTAGAACGGGTGTGGACACCAGCGAAACTGTTGTCAGTTCTTGAGTCTCCACATTGGCGCCCAACGTGGAGCCCGAACCCACGACCGCAAGATTAAGTGTCTCGTGCTCTACCGACTGAGCTGGCCGGGCTCTGATATACCCACGGCAGTCGTGGAGATTCCGTCGCCCGCTGAGGGCCCTTCACCACCGGTGCCGCGTGCACCTCTCACCGCGTTGAGCCCATTGCCCGAACAAATGGCGTTGTTCCTGGCCGAGATCTCGCGGCTCTTGCAGGAACAACGCCGTCCGCTATACCATCCCCCGTTCCAACACCTCGGTCGGGGACATAGCGTTTACATGCTGAGACCCCAAAATATTCAGGCTACGTGGATAGAAAATCTTTTGCCGATTTTCTTGACGAATTACGTGAATACCAGGCGGTGTCTGAAATGTCTGAGGTTAAACTTCTCTCACGCGTACTACCGATCGCCCTCACGGAAAGCGCGGCCACATGGCGTCGGAGACAACCACCCTTCTCGACACTAAAAGACTTTTCGGAGCATTTCAAAAGTGAATTTCTGCCTCCCGATTACGGCGCGCGAATGCCCGATGAGCTCAGGGCGCGCACTCAGCACCGCGACGAGTTCCTAGTCGAGTTTGTTCGGGCGCTACAAACTCTGTATGACGGGGCTGACCCTAGTGCCTCCGACTCAGAGAAGGTGTCGCGGGCTATCCGGCAAAGCCACCCACAGTTTCATCTCTACCTGCATGGGCGGGTGTTCCGGAGTTTGGACGAGTTGGCCCAAGCAGCCCACCAGATCCAGGCGGACTTCCTGGCCGAACTAAGATATCGGCCTCCTCCACCGCCGGAGGCTTGACTGGAACCGTCCTGCGCCTGGACAGGCACAACCAGGCAATCTATGGATGAGCATGGGTCACGTCCACTTCCCCCCGGAAGGGCACCCCGACCACTGGACCCCTACACCCACGCACTAGGCGATGGGGCTCACGTTCGCGAGCGGGACCGCCGATACCAAGCCCCATCCAGAGAGCGATAACCAAGTGCTACCTCAGCTGCGCTCCGCTGCTTTCGGTCCGGAATTCTCGGCCACTTTCGCAGGGACTGCACCCGGCAGGTTTTCAACGACAACTCAGAAAACGAGGTAAGCCGCCGATAGCAGGGCCCTGTCTGTCGGTGACTTCTCTTCGTTACAAGTCCTCGGTCACCACACCGTCTCGGGTCTTTAGCAGTCCCGGCCCAGCCTCACGCGCAGCCCCGCCTGAAGCCTCCTCTGATGAGCCCGATGTTGAAGCAACTGGTGTGGCGCACGCTCGAGCACCCGATGATGCTCCCGCTCACGGATTACACGGCGACGCTCTCGTAGGCGCTCGCAGAAATTCCCCAGGTCCTGGCGTGGAGCCCGCTCGAGGGACCGATGATGCTCCCGCTCACGGATTAAGCGGTGGCGCTCTCGGGGCCGCTTGCGGAGATGCCCCCGGTAGCACCAGCATCGGTGCTTTCCTCAGAGCTTACCAAGGAGCGGTTCTTGGTGGCATCCTGGTCCCCGTCGAGACGACTCCGGGGAACAGACGTGACGACAAGGGATGCTCGCAGGAAGTGCCAGCGGCGTGGCCGCCCGTCGTCCACCCACATGCCAGGAAAACGGCTGATGCGACCACACCAGCGCGGCCTGCTGGAGAATCAGTAGACAAGTGTGTGGCACGTGCGGTCCAACCAGAACCCCGTTCCCGCCACCGAACGGTACCTTGGGCGGGTCTGCGAGGCGTGACAATCCTCAACCTTTCACTGGCCCTGGGTATCCTAGCGACCATGGTGTCATGGGTAAGTCGGCGGAAAGTCTATGACAAGCTACTTCGAATTTATGGGTTCCATCCAGTCACGCACTTTATCCATTACAAAAATTATCAATGAGTTTCAATTGAGTTTCTAGTATGTTCTTATAGACTACATTCGAAACTCAGTTGAAACTCATTGATGATTTTTGTAAGGGATACCAACCCTTGACGCTATGCGTCACAAAAGTAGAGGTACAGCAGAACCCCACATTGTAGTAAACATTGCATGTCAAAAGATCGGAGCATTCTTGGATATGGGAGCTGCAATCTCACTTTTTGGAGACTTCGTTAAGAGATTGTGCAAAGATCGAAACATCTCAATGCGGCGTTCTCAGAGAGAGCTGCGTACGACATCTGATCAAGTTATCTCCGCCACTGAAGGAGCTCGACTGAAGCTGGGCTTTGATGGACGACAATGCCGACAACATTTCACACATCTGCCGGGTCGTGCCTGCCCTATTCTTCTCGATCGAGATTTCATCTCCAGGGAAAGAATAGTCCTAGATTTGTCAGCAGAAGAATATCGATATAACTCGCAGTCCGCTGCTTTCAAGTTTGCTGTCAGACCAAGGCCTACGGCAGCTCGTTCTCTAGAGAGTACAATATGTGAGAACTTCCCCTTGTTGAGGTATCTGCACGTGGCAATGAAGTCATTTTGTGGCACCAACTCGGACCGTTAACGTAAAGCGAAGCTCTTGGAGAATTTCTCACATATGTTTACGGAAACACCTGGGAAGACTAACATCCTTGAACACCGAATTGATACTGGAGACACTCCGCCTCTCCGATTTAACG
Organism: Ixodes persulcatus; assembly: GCA_013358835.2. Lineage (NCBI taxonomy): Eukaryota > Metazoa > Arthropoda > Arachnida > Ixodida > Ixodidae > Ixodes > Ixodes persulcatus. The sequence goes on along the minus strand of JABSTQ010006047.1, from coordinate 95,423 downwards.
CGCGGCCCCTTAGTGTTAATAAACGCACACTCCTGGACGGAGCACTGGATGAGATGACCCGGACTGGAGCCGTCCGTCCCTTAAAAAGTTCATGGGCTTTTCCGGTTGTGTTAGGACCAAAAAATGATGGCACCTACGGCACCCCTCTGCGTAGATTATCGTTTTCTGAATGCGGTCACGAATCGAGATGCACACCCTTTTCCGTATCGCGTCTGTTTTATATGCACTGGGGTCTGCGCGGATATTCACAACCCTCGACTGTAGTAAAGGATTTTTTGCAAAGTCCCGTAACAAGAGATGGCGTTCCTGAGACAGCATTTGTTTGCACCAGAGGTTTATTTGAATTTGTCCGACTCCCCTTCGGCCTATCTTACTCCCCCGCGAGTTCTCAGAGGCTTATGGTTACAGTCTTGGGTGATGCAAAGTTAACTATGCAATGGCCTACATGAACGACGTAGTAGTGCTATCTAATACTACTGAGGATCACCTTTACCATTTGCAGGTCGTCCTGAAGCGCATGAGTGAAGCTGGTCTCACAATTAACCCGTCAAATGTGCAACTTGCATTCTCCCAAAGTGGAGCTTCTTGGCTTCGTGGTTGACCAAGGGTCACTCCAGCCGCAAGAAGAGAAGCTCAGAGCAATTATAGAATTTCCCCAGCCACGAGACAAAAACAAAAGTTTACAACAGTACCTTGGCATGGTGGGATTCCACCGCACATTTATTGCCAACTGCGCTGATTTGGCCCGGCCCCTTCACCAGCTATTACGTCATGAGTTTCCATGGACCTGGACTTCCACTCAGGAAGAAGCGTTTAGAAGTAGCAAGGGCTATTGCTGATATTGTATCTCTGAGACTTCCTAATCTCGATGCTTCATTCGATCCTCCAAACGGATGCCAGTGATTACGGTATAGGAGCAGTGCTACTCCAGGAACATAACGCAGCGTTGCGGCCCGTTGCATTCGCGAGTCATACGTTTACCGTGGCCGAATGTAACTATACGGTAACCAAAAAGGAATGTCTAGCTATAATATTCGCTTTGAGAAAGTTTTGCATGTAATCTGGATGGGGCGACTTTTACCATCCTTAATACCATCAAGCATTAACGTGACTGAAAGACCTTAAACACCCCGCTAGACGCCTCGCTTGCTGGGCCCTGGCTTTACGAAAATATAATTTTTCAATTAAATACAAATCAGGAAAGTTTCAATGTCGAAGCAGATGCTCTCTCACGAGCACCCCTACCGCCCCGAAAGGCTGATCACACAGCGGAACCCGTCGCTGTCGCCGACACTGAACTCTCGTGGGGTCTTTCTGTGAGCCGGTGCGAGCTACGAGAAGCCCAGCAAAAAGACGACATGTGCCAAAAAGTATCTCGGTGCTTGAATCAGCGCAATCAAACCGATGGAAACAGGATGGATGGGTCGGTAGACGCATATGAGCACAGCGAGGATAGACTCCTCCTTTGCTACATACCGCAGGCAGACGAAGCCGACACCACTCCGTCCTCTTTTCGTGTGGCTGTGTCCCGTACATTAAGACGGACTTCCCTCCGGTATTTTCAAGACAGTGCGCTAGCGGGCCACAGTGACGGTCAGAAAAGCTGCCAAAAACTGTGTCGCGTTGCCACTTAGCCGAGGATGCGCCAGGATGTTCTCCGCTAAACACGCAGTTGTTTACGTTGCCAACAAGCCAAACCCAGGGGAGGTAAACCCCCCTGGTTTGATGCAGTGAGTGAAGGTCGTTTTCTCTAGGAGATTGTTTTATGTGACATAATGGGTCCCTTTCCACACAGCCCCAAAGGAAACAGGTATCTCCTGTTTCCTTTGGATGGAGCTTGGATGGAGCTTCACCCTCTCCGCCAACTGATTTCCAGGACGATTTGGGACAAATTCAGGGACACCTTCACCCGCTTCTGGTTCTGTACCCAAGTAATTTCCGACAAGGCTTCCTACATCACATGTAAGGTTTTTGAGGACTGTTGCACAACACTGGGTATCCAGCACCAGTGCACCACTCCTTACCACCCTCAAGCCAACATAGCTGAGAGGGTCAACCGGAACCTCAAAGCAATGCTAGTGGTACACACCGAAAGACCTAAAGACTGGGACAATTACATCCCGGAAATGGCTTTCGCGACTCGCACTACGGAGAACCGTACGACAGGGCTCACACCTTCCCAAATAAACTTCGGACGCGACATAGCTGCCGTCAGCGACCGCAACAGAGCCTCTGCTGCGTTGCGCGAGGACAGCGCAGCAGAGGTTGGTCGCACTATTTCTCCACGGGGCACGGTGCCTTCGGGACCGAGATGCGCTCCGATTGCAAACCGAAACTTAAAAACCCGTCGAATTTTTGTGGTTTTTCAGAAAGTCGTAAAATTCTGCGCTTGCCTTCTATCGTTCTGAAATTTGTTGATTTCGTGTTTTTCGATGATGCTGAGCAATTTTCTAATTGAAACCATGCCCTTAAAACATTATTAAAAAAGTTAATTACCCGAAAATAATTAACAATCTATATATACGAGACTTTAATAATTTTCCTAAATAGGCCCCTGGCCCAGCACCAAAACGACATAAGCCTTTTTTCGTTGCGACGAGTAGTTTTCACAATATCAAATTTGTCAACTTTTTGTGAAACACCCTGTATATATTTTAAAAGTTGGGCTTGCACTGACAACGGTCACAGTACACCGCTAGGTCACCAGACAAGGACTGCCTTATTGGCAACGCATACTTCTGGCCCGGTTATTCATACATCTACCAGTCTGGCCAACGCACAGTTTTTCAAATGACAAGGTGATTTCATGCGTGACGCTAGTGCGCACTCGCGGAACCTGGTGACATGCCCCTTTTCGCAGATTCCTCTCGGCACAACCGATTACCCTGCCGGTCTGCTTATCTTTTTACACATGGAAACAAGTTTGTTTGGCTGTGAAAAAAAAAAAAAAAAAACTACCTGCAGAGCCAGTGACGTTGCTTTCGGAGGGAATGTGTTTAGATCCTATCTTACATTGCTCTGCTAGCACGTGTCGGATTTATATTTGCATATATATTTTTTTCCAATATAAAACATTCAGTTGAAAGTTACGGCACGTCCTGTCCGGACCTTCTTTCCTATTGCAAGGTATTTTTGCGTAATTTCCTGTGGTAATGCAAGACCTGCAAATGGCAGTCTTTGTGTTGGAGATATCATTCCAGTCCTCTGCTTGAGCTTTTTACATTCAAAGTTGCTTGTGTCCAGTTTAAGAAGATATCGCGAAATGAACGTTTTTACTTTTGAGAAAAAGTACCTCTTCGTGGATCTGCTGTGATCAGCCCTGCCCCAACAGCGCTGTTAGGATCAGAAACACTAACGTGCTTTGGTCAGAATTGCTTCGCACGCCTGACTGAAAACTTCGCGTGTTGTGCCAGTAAGTTAGCTCAACTTTGCGCCTAAGTTTAGTTTTTGTTGTAATTTGTTGTTATGCGCCTGTCGGCGTATAACAAAAAATTCCAACAGTCCGAGTTGAAGAGAAAGTAAGAGAAACTAGAAGTCGTATTCAGTTGAAATTAATTGAGAAAATTAGCTACTGCTTACTTGACAAAACCAAACTGATTTGAGACTTCCCAGCTTGTACCTCCTGCTTCGCGTTTGGTGAACTGTGGCTCAATCTACGCAAACATTTTGTGAAGCTGTTACTCAGTCGGGAAATATCGCAGCTTCAGATGTTCACTTCTGTCAGCGTTACGGTAATTTCTGATTGATTCCCGAATCATCAAAGCACCTGCCATCAAAAAATGAACACAACTGTGAAAATGGACACAATGGACACTTTCGTGCGTGAAAATTGTGTCATTTTTACTGTACGGGGAAGGTTTGACTCCTAGGTATTTATTTATTTATTTTATTTATTTGTTGATACTGCCGGCATTCTGTAGAACGCCCAGGCAGGAGGTGTACAAAAACAATATTCAGAAACAAGCGGAAGCAGTGCAAACAAACAGAGAGAGCCACTACTCAACAAAGTGCGAGAGTAGTACTTCACTAAAATTACCTAATGATCTCAAATTTACAACACTTTCAGGAAGCTTATTCCACTCACACGTGGTTCTAGGAAAAAAGGATGCTTTAAACGAAGTGGTTCGACACAATGGTTCGACAAGTGTTAATTGATGTTTTCCTCTCGTGGGCCTTGTTTCGTTAAATGAAGTGTAATCACAAAGACGCAGTCGCAAATTACCATGTATTATATTATAAAGAAACTTCAGCCGTTCTGTTTTTCTCCGGATTGCTAAATCACTCAATCTCGATCTTGGGTACAAATCTGAAACGGATGACATAAAACCGTAACGGTTGTACACAAACCGCAATGCTTTTTTTTGCACAGTCTCTAACATATCAATTGACAGCTTTGTATGAGGGTCCCATACAATGCATGTATACTCTAGCATTGGTCTTATGATGGTTTTATAAGCAGTCAGTTTAGTTTCAGGTGAACAGAGGTTAATAATTCGTTTCAAAAACCAGAGCTTCCGCATTGCTTTACGAGCTATAAACTCAATATGTGCACTCCATGACAAATCAGAGGTAATAAAACCTCCGAGGTATCGATATTGTTTAACACTCTCGAGTGGTACTTCATTGATAGAACATGTAAAAAACAAAGGGTCGTTCTTCCGCGTCACGGCCATTCGAACGCACTTTTTACAGTTCAGAACCAGATTCTATTTTGTGCACCATGCATGAAGCAAAGATAGACAATAATTTAATTCTTCTTGATCAGACGGGTTGTTTACCTTAGCAAATAAAACACAATCGTCAGCAAAAAATCGGCTTTGTACATTGGGGTGGTGTATCTTTAAATCGTTAATAAAACTTAAAAACAAAAGCGGCCCAAGGACCGAGCCTTGGGGAACGCCCGAGAGGACGGGTGACTCAGGGGAAAAAACAGAGTCGACACTAACACACTGCGCACGGTCAGTAAGATAGGAATCAAGCCATCGTAATATGTTCTCGTTACTGATGATGTAGCGAAACTTATGTAATAGTTTGTCATGGGAGACGCGATCAATCGCTTTCGCAAAATCTAAAAAGATAACATCAGTCTGTCCGCCGATATCAATGACAACCGCAAGTTCGCGCATCGTATGAACAAGTTGTGTTACAGTGGAAAAACCCTGTCTGAATCCATGCTCTTCGTCCTGAAGAAACATACTGTCCTCAAAAAATACTATAAGATGTTTGAATACGAAGTGTTCAAGAACTTTGCTGGCGGTACAGAAAAGTGAAACAGGTCTGCAGTTTTCAACGCATTGACTGTCACCCGATTTATATATTGGTATCACCCTAGCCTTTTTCCATTCATCAGGCACGTCTCCCGTATTGAGACTATGGCAATAAATCAAATGCAAAAACTTTGCCGACCATTCAGCGTATCTAAACAAAAAAAACAAAAAAACATTCGGAATGTCGTCAGGGACCGTGGCTCTTCCTAACGTCAAAGTTAAGGAGGGCCGCAAAAACTCCCTCTTCACTAATGCTGATGTCCGGTATCGCTATTCTAGAACTCTCATAACTTGGAATTATTCCCGTTTCCACAGTAAATATAGACGTGAAGTACTCGTTGAAAGCATTTGAAATTAACTGCTTGTTATTTGTTAGGATATTGCACAATTTCATGTCCGAGAAAGAACATTTCTTTCGTTTCAAAAACCTCCAAAACTTTCGTTGATCACTAAGCAGATAGCTATGCAAGGTGACGTTAAAAAAAAAAAAACGGTGTTTGGCATTTTTAACTGAAGACTTCAACTGTCTGCGCAAAAACGGTATAGACGGAATGTTATTCCCGTTACCAAATTTACAAACTCGCCGTATTTTACGCTTCAAATGTAGAAGGTCACGTGTAATCCATGGGTTAAACTTTTTCACTCTCCTAATTTGCAATGGAACAAACTTCTGAATGCAGTGCTGAGCTATACCGCTAAACCGTAACCAAAATTCACTGGTAGTACTTGTAACAGGATCATACATATTGTAAAAAAAGCGAATAGCTTTCCTGTAGAACGTCTAAAATATCGACATCATCCGCATTATTAAAGTCACGGTACTGCTTAATGCCGATAGTAGTTGATAACTGACAAGCCAACGTTAGAGTGCATACTACTAAAGAGTGATCAGAGATACCTTCGACTATTTTGCTCTGGGCACCTTGTCGTGCAATCTTAGAGGAAACAAAAACCATGTCCAGGAGGCTTTCACTGACATTAGTAACACGTGCCGAACTATGAACGACTTGAGTCATATTGCATGAAAAAGCAATGTCAACCAACAAATGAGACTGCTGACACTCCCGCAGTGGTTGCATATGATCCCAATCAATATGAGGTAAATTAAAGTCACCCGCTAGTATAACATGAGTGTAACGAGGGTACGATGCAGATATAAATTCCTGTAATGCCAGCAGGTGTGATACGTCGGCATGAAGCGGCCGATAAAAAGCACCTACAAGGATTGACATCGTTGAAAAAATAAGTTTTGCCCAAATCATTTCAGCGTCGAAAGTGCAGCTCACAATAGAGCATAATATGCTATCTTTCACAGCGATAGCCACACCCCCGCCTCTCGAACAACGATCTTTTCGAAAAATTTTGTAACCAGCAGGAAATACCTCATCATTCGTCACTTGCTCATTAAGCCAAGTTTCAGTGACGACGACCACTTCTGGTTCGTACGTCAGAAAAACGGCCTCTAGTGCCGTTGCTTCGTTTAGCAGACTACGAGCATTCAAATTTAGGAGCCTAAAGGGGAGGATGCTCCATTTGACTGCGGAGGCATACTATCACGGCCTGGGGTGTCACTGCTCGGTTTTAGAATGCCAAAAAATGGTCTGAACAACGAGCCCACGGGCCACAACTCAGCATTAAGAATCTTATCGAAATCATTTTCACATACTGACACATGAAAGGAAGAGTAGCTCTCGTGCTTCGTGGTTAACTTCGTACAAACACAGAACTGTGGACGAACTGCACTGTTCACAATGTTAGCAACGTCGTCACATGTAGTCGACGGATGCAGACGTGAAACAAAGAGTGCTCGACGCCTAGGAGGCCTAGGAGCGGCAGACAGCTTAATGTTTGCGCCAGTTCCCACAGAAGACTGCGCTTGCGTTGAACGGCAATGAAGCCATCGGGGCCGTTTTGGTTGCCCTGTGCAGCCGGGCCGAGCGCAGTGCCAGCGGACTCGTTGTCTTGCAGATGTGGTTCCTTCGGCACTCCGGAAGACAGCAAAGCGCCTGGCTGATGGGTAGTGCCGGTGTCACTGTTCACCGATGCGGCCGTTGCCATTCGCGTGAGCACGGAGGTTGGCTTTGCGATTATCTTGCCGACAGAATGGTGGGCGTTGCTTTGCATCTTTGCTGCGTAGGAAGGCAAGGCTGGTTTTTGCAGCAGACTGTTTCGCAGTAATTCCGTGTTCTTGGCAAGATGCACTCGGAGAGACTCGTTCTCGCTCTTCAGAGAGCGTACGTCGGTTGTAAGAGTGTAAATTTTTTGGCACAGAAGGCGTACCAGTTGTCGTAGCTCGAATTGTTCGTACGATGTGGGTTCTTGGTGCATCTCCTGCGGCGTCCCGTTGGTCACAGCCGAGTCGTTACTTGGGGGGTCGGTCTCGAGGACAACACTTTCCGGGTCGTGCCGCTTCGTACAAGCGGAACACTTGAACGTGCTGACTCCCTTAGCAACAAGGAGATCGTAGTCTTCATTCCTGACGTCAACACACAAGCAGTGAAACGTCCGTGAGCAAGGGCCAGAGCAGACGATGAACGGCTGGCGCTTGATGGGGGCGGAGCAGGACTCGCACAAGTCCTTTCCATGCGCCATCTTGCGCAGCATGATGGCGCACTCGGTCACTAAGTAATGAGTAAGGATGATCTTCAATAATTTCTTCGAACTCAAAACATGAAACATGCCTTGAAAGTAATTAAGGATTACAAGAAGAAAGTCGTAATCAGAATATACATGATAATGTCTATTGGGGAAACCTACCTGATGTTTCTGATGGCCAAAACGGAGATGAAATCATTTTAATCACTCTGTTTAAAATGAACGAAGATCAACGAAAGCAAAGGCTATGTGCATACGTGTGCTATACCAATTTCTGTCATTGTGTGAGGGGTGATCCCCCACAAGCACAACGAAGAAATAAAACGTGTAAGAGATGCACAAGGAATGGCGCTGTTTTTCTTTTTTTTTTTTTTTTGAAGGGCTCGAGGAGGGCGCGAGAGGGACGAAACTGTGAGAAAGGCCACTCGTAGAAGGACATTCTTTAAATACCCGCCGCGTAAATATTTGTTGTGTTTTTCCTTCTGATGTTTATATTGCAATAGTTAAATATTCCTTAACGTATCCTGTGCCTTCCGTACTTCTATTAACACCTTAATCTCACGAACCGTACCATCACCTTCACACAAGGTATTTGTACTCATTCGAAGATGAAATTTTAACGCAAGGACTGATCTCCATAAACCTACCTTTTACAAATTTGACCTTAGCGAAACCATGTTGAGGTGTTTCATAACGTGAAAACGTTCATTCGAATATAGCTTCTTTGTATGTTGCCATCGTATGAAGAATCAACCAAAGCTGTGAATGTCAGTCATTCTTAAAACTCAACACAAGTATGTTCGAATGTAAAAACACTGGAGCAGCTACGGGACGGGAATGCTAACGACGACACCAGGTCTGCCATTTGCAGCTATCATCTGGTTTACCACCCGTTATGATTGAGTCGGTGAACTCTTTGGAAGGAAAATAACATGGCAAACCGGATACCACAAAAAAATGATGGATACGAAATTATTTACAAACTGAGATAAATAACAATATGTACCACCACTCAAGTGTTCTATTAATAATAATATTAATAACATTAATAATGATAATAATAATAATAATGGAATAATAATAATAATAATAATAATAATAATAATAATAATAATAATAATAATAATAATAATAATAATAATTTGATTCAGGAATGCAGGTCTGGCAAAGTTGTTGTCGGACTGGTCAAAGCCAACTAGGGCTTGTAAGAGCAGGTCCAGAGATTACACTAAGAAAAAAGCAAACACGAGCAAAAAATGCAGCTCAATAAACAAGATTAAAATATTCACAAGTACGGAAATGTTACAGTTCCGTAGGAAACACAGTGCAGTTCTTTGGAAGGTGGAAAAGTTACAATATAAAAAATGAAGTAAATTCAAAATGCACAGACGCACGCACGTTTTCATATGCACAGCACCACAGCGAATAGGAAAGTGCTTCTCGAAGATGTGGCTAAGAAAAGTTAGCAATCGTAATCGTACAAGAAAAAAAATTAAAAAGAAACACGCACACACTTGTTTACGTTTTTCCACGACACAGACCCCAAGGTTCGAGGAGGTATTCAGTGAACAGTTACATTTCGGGAAAAAAGCAAAGCAAGAAAGCCTGTGTTGATAAAAAAACACAAAAAAAACAAAGAGAAACAAAGCCGGCGCAAAGGCAAAGAAGAAAACAATAGACCTGAAATTTGAAAAACGTTGTAGCCAAGCAATAGGCTTGTGTGTAGAAATGAAAATAAAAACTAGGATAATATAGTTGCCCAGGTATAGCTTCCCATTGCTATCATTATGGCTGTCGTAACACGTCAGAAAACAAAGATCTAAGACTTTTCTTCAATGTTTTGTTGGAAGTAAGGGACAGCAAAGAGTCTGGAAGAGCATTGAAAACGTTCAGCACAAAATATTCGCGCATACTTTCACCATAGCGAGTTCTCGCTCTTGGAGTATGGAAACGAGGAGCTGCTCGAAGCTCACGGACTGGTGTCGAAATGATTTTAAACTCGCTCTCCCAGAAGTGTTTCAAGATGACCGTTTGTAGAAATAAAGAGTAGAACGACGGTAGTTCAAGCGAGGCGAACTACTTAATAATGATAATATTAATATTAATAATGATAATATTAATATATATAATGATAATATTAATATTAATAATAATAGTATTAATAATAATGTGTTTGATTCGACGAATTGCTTGTTGGTAACCAACGCTACTTTTTTAACGAAGAATCTCAATCTGTAGACGAGCTTTATTCCCTCGAACCGAATTCGTAGGTAACAAAACGAAACGGGACTTTTACTTCTTGTCGACTCGAACATCACGACAAAAACAAGATCCATTCAGTCCTATTCACTAACATAGGAAGCGCCATCCCGAAACGCGACGAACTTCATGGTATCACAGAGGACAGCTCATCAGATATCGTTATCTTAACGGAAACATGGCTTAATCCCGGTATAGACGATAACGAGATTTTTACCTCGCATGCACAATTTGTTGGGAAGTGACGATGCAGCAACAGAGTAATGACTGACAGCGACGTAATGGCACGAGCAAAGCCAGCACCACTCGCACGTGTCGGGGTTTCTTTCTGTGTCTGTTTTCTTCTTTCTTTATTCAAGCTTTCTTTTCTGGCAATAAACCTCAGTTGTCATCATGCTGCCACACGGGTCGGTCGTGTCCACTTTATAGCAGTGGCGACGAGGAAGAAGAATGGACCCACAAACTGCTGGTGCTTCGTCGAATGCCGATAGTACGCAGGCAGACAACTCTAACAGAACCGCCGTCAGCATGGCCTACGTGGTTCCCCACTTCAATGACGCAACAGATAAGTGGCCTGCTTACCGAATTCGGATTGAGGCATTTTTTGAGGGTAACGCAGTGACCGACCCTGGGAAGAAGCGTGCGCTACTTGTCTCAGCTCTCAGTACGAGGACAATTGAAGTGTTGGGAGCATCGTGCGCACCGAACACGGTTAACGACCTATCGTACGAAGAAGTAGTCAAGGCTTTGGGCGACTATTTCTCACCGACACCCAATGAAATCGCCGAAAGCTTCAAATTCTTCAACAGGCACCAAAACGAAGATGAAACCGTGCAGACATTTCTCGTGGAACTTCGACGACAAGCGGAGAAATGTAATTTCGGCACGATGCTGGATCGGATGCTACGCGACCGGCTGGTTTGCGGAATACGAAATGAAGACGTGCGCAAGCTATTGTTAGCTCGCCGCGAAGTGACTCTGAAGGAAGCAGAAGCTATCGCATTGGCTGCTGAAACGGCCGCCAGTAACCTCGCAGCCATGAAGTTACCACGGACTTCGGAGACCGAAATCAACGCAGTCACCCCTGATAAACATCATGTTAAGAGGTCCAACAAAGGTTTTCAACGACGACGGAACGCAAGTCCTCCGGGTTTTTGTCGAAGGTGTGGAGCAGGGACACACACAGCGGACGCGTGCAAATTCAGATCAGCCAAGTGCTTCTGCTGCGGGAAGCATGGTCACTTGGCACGACAGTGCCCTGACCGAAAAACACAAGAACCGAGAAGGACCTGCGACAAGGCGCGCTACGGCAAGACGTCCAACGCCTTGGAAGAACTGACGAGTTCATCGGAGACCGACGAAAGCCTGCTACTGACCTTAGACTGCAGATTCACGGATGGCAACATCGTTGGGTTTGTGGAACCCATACACCAGAAGTTCGTCTGGGGAGGTGTACCGCTCGTCATGCAAGTCGACACCGGTTCACCGGTCAGCGTCGTGTCACAGGACATTTACGAGAGGTTCAAGAAATCATGGCCGAAGCTTAAGAAAACTACAGTTCGGCTGACATGTTTTCTGGGGAGATTACCTGTCCTTGGCGAGTTAAACTTGAAAGTCACCTACGAAGGGGCGACGGTCGGCGGTAAACTGATCGTGTTGGGTTGCGCTGGACCGTCGTTGTGCGGTCGGGACTTAATCCGTGACATGGGAGCTTGTGGTGTCCCTGTGCTTCACCTTGGAGACGGGACGTCGCCGGGGGAATCGAGACCAGTATCAATGAGCCAAAACGACCTACCAGCTATCCTGGCTGAATACTCGGATCTTTTCAAGCCAGGCCTGGGGTTACTGGAGGGACCCCCGGTCAAGTTGCTCTTACGCCCTGACGCCGTTCCTAGGTTCTTGAAAGCAAGACCCGTTCCATATGCATTGAGAACAAAGGTGACAGAAGAGCTTGATCGCTTAGTGGCTGAAGGAGTGTTGTCTGCGGTAACCCACGCAGAGTGGGCTACTCCAATTGTTCCAGTGGTAAAAAAGAACGGGAACATTCGAATTTGTGGTGATTTCAAGCTGACACTAAACACCGCTTGTCACACGGAGAAATACCCACTGCCGGTAATCGAGGACATTTTCGCGTCTCTCAACGGTGGGGAAGTGTTCAGTACCCTTGACTTGAGCAACGCCTACAACCAGGTTTGCCTGGACGAAGACTCCCGTCAAATGTGTGTCATTAACACTCACAAGGGCCTATTTTCCTACAATAGGCTGCCGTTCGGAATCGCATCGGCGCCAGCTATTTTCCAGCGGAGGATCGAGTTACTACTGAAGGATCTGCCGGGGGTACAAGTGTACCTCGACGACATTCTGGTTGCAGAGAAGAAGGGTCAGTCCACGCTTCCAGTGGTCCTTCAGCGATTGCGGGAGAATGGCGTCAAGCTGAACAAAGGCAAGTGCAAGTTTCGTCAATCAGAAGTCAACTACCTCGGCCATAGAATAGACGCACGTGGCCTCCACCCAAAAGACGAGAACTTAGACGCAATCATGAAGGCACCGCGACCAACGGACGTGTCAGAACTTCGCTCCTACCTCGGCTTGATTACGTACTATAGCAAGTTCCTACCAAACATGGCAACCCGGTTGTCCCCTCTGTACGAACTGCTTAACAAGGGGCAGAAATGGCATTGGTCGAAAGGCGCAGAAGAAGCTTTTGAACAAAGTAAACTCCAGTTGAAACAGTCCCAGATTCTAGCACATTTCGACCCGACGAAGCCCCTTCGGCTAGAGTGTGACGCATCCCCGTATGGCATCGGCGCGGTGCTATCAATCAAGGATGGTAATGACTATCGACCGGTAGGATTTCGCTCACGTACCTTATCAAAGGCAGAGCGGAATTACGCACACCTGGAAAAAGAGGGATTGGCTCTCGTCTTCGGAGTCACCAAGTTCAGAGAGTACTTGTGGGGCCGTGCATTTACTTTGGTGACGGACCACAAACCACTGGTGGGCATTTTCCACCAAAATCGAGCTGTCTCTCACACGGCGGCCGCAAGAATACAACGCTGGGCGTTGCTGCTAAGTGCCTACTCGTATCAGATAGAGTACCGGAAGGGAGAGTTGAACCAAAATGCGGACGCCCTCAGTAGACTGCCACTACCAGCGAAAGAAGCGTCTTGTGAAGACTTGCAGGAGTATGTTCTTGTCATGGAGGCCTTGGATGACTCTTTCATCCCGTCCACAGAACTCCGACGGTTGACTAAGGTAGACCCTGTTCTTCGTCAGGTGCTGAGTTTAATCCTGAAGGGCTGGCCAACTGACAAGAACAAGATCAGCAACCATCTGAGGCCGTTTTACAATCGGAGGGACGACTTGACGGTGGCCCACGGGTTAGTTTACTGGGGGCAGAGGGTGGTGATCGCCGAGCGCGCACGTGAGAGATTGTTGAAGCTTCTACATGACACCCATGTAGGCGCATCAGGAATGAAAGCAGTCGCGAGAACCTTACTGTGGTATCCGGGCTTAGACGAAGACATCGAACAAGTGGCGCGGAGGTGTGTCACATGCGCTAAGGTAGCGTCTCTACCGCCTTCTCAGACACCACAGCCTTGGCCAGAGACAAAAGAAAAATGGTCTCGGGTTCACATCGACTTTGCGGGTCCAGTAGACGGCTACATGTTGCTCATAATCGTAGACTCGCACAGCAAATGGATTGAGGTGGCGCCATTAAAGACGGCCACAGCGGAGTCTACCATACAGGCCTTGCGCGCGATTTTTGCCCGTTTCGGACTGCCCCGGACCGTAGTTTCGGATAATGGTCCTCAGTTTGTTAGTGCTGAGTTTCAGGACTTTTGTTCGCGCAACAACATCCAGCACATGCGCACGGCTCCTTATTTTCCCCAGTCGAATGGTTTGGCTGAGCGAGCAGTGAGAACCGTGAAAGAGGGTCTCAAGAAGTTGAAAGAGGGCAACATGCATACAAGGTTAGCCCGGTTCTTACACAGCTACCGCAGAACGCCAGGAAAAGACGGGAAGACACCATCGCAACGATTAATGGGCTACACCATACGTTCACGAATTGACACGCTACTACCCGGGACGTTACCAAACACTCCGGATGATACAACTAACCCCTTTATTCCTGGACAGACAGTGTGGTTCAAGAACCACAGTCCCGGAGACAAGTGGCTTCCCGGCACAGTAGAAACAACCAGTGGTCATCGTTTGGTACAAATCAGTTCGCCAGCGGGTCGGCGATGCCGTCATGCAGACCAAGTTCGTCCCCGCGTTAGCAACTCAGAAGTCCAGGCACGGTTACCCCAGGTGGACGTGACAACTGATGCTGCCGCTGCCTTCCCGACACCTCAACAACCACAACCGGTCGTCACCTCTGAGCAAGAAAGTCGAGAGTCACTCGAACCAGCAGAAAGAAGATCACGTCGAGATCGGCGTCCACCTGTTCGTCTTTTTTATAGGGGGAAAGGAGTGTTGGGAAGTGACGATGCAGCAACAGAGTAATGACTGACAGCGACGTAATGGCACGAGCAAAGCCAGCACCACTCGCACGTGTCGGGGTTTCTTTCTGTGTCTGTTTTCTTCTTTCTTTATTCAAGCTTTCTTTTCTGGCAATAAACCTCAGTTGTCATCATGCTGCCACACGGGTCGGTCGTGTCCACTTTATAGCACAATTGAGTATTTTTCGTCATGATAGAAATGCGCGAAGAGGGGGTGGTGTGCTTATCGCCATAAAAAAGAACATTCCCTGCTTTGATGTCGAAATCATAGATAGTAGCATTGACATTTCCTCAGTATGTGTCTCTACCCCTTCAAACAAGATTATTCTTGCTCCGTGTTACAGGCCACCTGACTGTGATGACCTGTTTTCTGCCAAGCTGTCCTCCATTTTGGTTGACATTAAAACTTGCTTTCCCAAAGAAGATTTTTTACAGTTTGGTGATTTCAATTTCCCCCAGATTGACTAGGGAAGTTTATCATCCGAAGGGTCTCGTGCATCTGCAGATTTTCTTGATATGTACCTCAAGTTTAACCTGACGCAGTTTGTAAACGAGCCCACACTCTCGTCTAACATTCTCGATCTCATATTGACTACATCTTCTGACCTCGTAAAGTCTATCCAACTCTGAAGGTTTAAGTGACCACAAAATGCTGCACTTTATCCTTTCATTACCTGTTTTTGTGAAGAGTCCTATTTTCAAAACTATTCACGACTACAATAAAGCCAACTATAAAGAAATAAATAACAATTTATCAATATATTATGACACCTTCCAATCCGAGTTTTCGCTAAGAACTATCGAAGAAAATAGGATTCTTTTCAAAAATAAAGTTCTTAACCTGGTGCAAAAATATGTGCCCACTATACGAATTCGCACCGACTCATCTAACCCATGGTATAATAAAACATTAAGGCCATTATGTAACAACAAAAAACGACTCTTCACCAAAGCTAAGCAAACTAACATATCATATGCTTGGGACTCTTACTACGCTGCTCTCAGAAACTACACGAAAAGCCTTAGGGCATCGAAAACAATTTTTTTTGTCTCACGACTTACCGACAATATTTCACAATAATCCGACAAAATGTTGGAAGCTTATGTCACCAAAAAGCAGCTCCAGAACCATAAATATCACCGACCTCAACGAAGAACCAGTCAGTGAGAGTGACTGCCCCGAAGTGTTAAATGACTACTTTTCTTTAATATTTACAAAGAACACCCATTAAATATTCCAACCCTACCTGAAGAGTGTTATGATCTTATGTCACCGGTCACTGTTAACACAACCGGAATAATTAAACTCATTGCAAAACTTAAACTTTCGTCCTCAACAGGCCCCGACAATATCAATGCAAAATTTCTTAAAAATACAGCTGCTATATCCAGCAACTTTCTTAATTTCATCTTCAACCAGTCACTCTCCAAAAGCTGCCTACCCCTTGATTGGAAGATCGGTAAGATTGTCCCAATCTTCAAACAGGGAATTCGGTCTTTAGCCTCCAACTATCGTCCTATCTCGTTAACCTGCATATCGTCTAAACTTCTAGAGCATATCTTGTATTCACACATTATGACTCACTTGTCCTCAAACAATTTTCTCTTCAGACATCAGCATGACTTCCGCAGTGGTTTCTCTTGCGAGACTCAGCTGTGCGAATTTGTTTACGAATTGCACCCAAACCTTGAAAGTCGTGTACAAACCGACGCCATTTTTCTGGACTTCTCAAAAGCGTTCGATCGTGTTCCTCACCAACGTCTTCTCTCCAACCTAGCATCACTGCAATTAGACCCCTTAGTAATTTCCTGGATTAAGCATTTTCTTGCATCTCGCGTTCAATACACAGTCACTAACGATCACGATTCAAGACTAACACGCGTTAAGTCAGGGGTTCCACAAAGTTTCGTTCTTGGCCCCTGCTTTTTTTAATCTTTATTAACGATCTTCCGTGTACCGTATCCTACAAATTCGACTTTTTGCAGATGATTGTGTCATATATAACAAGATTGCATCAAGAACAGACCACTTCCAACTTCAAAATGATCTAGACAAAATTGGCCACTGGTGCAGAAAATGGTTGATGTCGCTCAATAAATCCAAGTGCAATTTAATCCAATTCCCCTGAAAGCAGTTCCTGTTAGCATATCAGTATACCATAGACAACGAAGTTATCGTACCCGTTTCTATGTACAAATATCTTGGCATCAGGTTAACTACTATAACCTTTCTTGGACAACCCATATTGAAACCATTTCTGCAGAAGCATCGAAGACTCTTGGATTCATCAGACGAAATTTACGGGAGGCCCCTCCACACGTTCGACAAATGGCTTATGAAACGTATATTAGACCTAAACTAGAGTATGCAGCATCGATTTGGAACCCCCCTCAATCATACATTGTCGATACCTTAGAAGCAGTGCAAGACCGGGTGATTCGTTTCATCTTATCATCATATGATCGTTTCATCAGTGTTTCCATGTTAAAAAATAAACTTGGTCTAACCCTTTGCACTGCCGAAGGAAACTCTCCCGACTTTGCCTTCTTTACAAAATTTATTATCACTGCTCAGACATCAAAGACTCACTGCTGCCCCCCCTCCCCCCCCAAAAAAAAAAAGAATATCATCTTGCCTCAATAACTCCTGTGCTATCAAACGAATTTTCGGTAAGACCAATGCTTTTAATGAATACTTTCTTCCTCTCGCCATTTCCATATGGAACCAGTTGCCATCATCTATAGTTACCATTAACGACTCTACTGCGTTCCTAAGTGCCCTTCAGATGCATCTTATGTAAGTGTGCTATTTTGCTGTTTTATATTTTTTATAACTTTTACTACACTTGTTCTTTCTTTCTTTGTATTATTCTCCATTAGTGCGTTTTTCTGTTGTTTCATGTTAACAAACTGTCCCCCTTATGTAATGCCCTACTGGGCCTTTAAGGTGAAATAAACGAAATAAAATGAAATAATAATAATAATAATAATAATAATAATAATAATAATAATAATAATATTACTAATAATAATAATAATAATAATAATAATAATAATAATATTTAATGCAGGTGCTTCAAGTACAACTATATACACTATCGGAACCGTCA
This sequence comes from Ixodes persulcatus, assembly GCA_013358835.2. Classification (NCBI taxonomy): domain Eukaryota; kingdom Metazoa; phylum Arthropoda; class Arachnida; order Ixodida; family Ixodidae; genus Ixodes; species Ixodes persulcatus. Next base: position 77,687 of record JABSTQ010006047.1, on the reverse strand, counting down.
AAGCCCTAAAGGCTTGTATGACTAGTTCCCTAAAAATTACTGAAGGCACACTCAAAGCAAGCTAGTATAAACCATTTCGAGATCTAGAACGCGTGACAGAGAGAAGTATATACAAACAGGGGTGCAGTACACAGCGCACAGAAGTCACATCAAGTAAAAAACAGAATGAAAAAAAAAATAATCGGCATTTTACAAAATGATGTCTAGGTCAATAGTCTTCAATTTGCGTTTCAAAGCTCCTCGAGAGCTTACATCAAGAAGCACAGAGGGAAGGTTGTTAAAAAATATGGGATACATAATAGAGGCGAAATAATAATAATAATAATAATAATAATAATAATAATAATAATAATGATAAATATATTTATTTTTGCGGATAATTTCTCAAGTGGAGGCACGGGTCTGTCAAAGCCAGTAAAGGCTTGTGGGACAGCACCCTACTGGCCAAAATCACAATATCCCCCACACAAACAGTGTCAAGCTCTCCATGCAGCCTCTGCACTGGAATGAAATAAAATATGACGAAAAAAAAACATGCACATAATATCATTAAATACACTGTGATGCAATAAATAATCATGTAAACAAAAATAAAAGGACAAAAAAAAAAACCACCCCCACACACGCACACACATGCACTCACGCATAGTTATGATGTTCCATTGAACTCTTGGAGCACTTGTTTGAGTTTTTTTAGAGTCCACACCATATATGTTTTCCGGCAGGTCATTGAAGATTGATGGCACATAGTAATTGCGAATTCTTTTTCCATAGTTTGTGGTGATAGAAGGCATTTTATAACGTTCGGTCCGACGAAGTGATCTAGATACTATATGGGGTTCTTTATAGTCATCGTTCCAAAAATATTTCAGTACAACAGTCTGAACCAATAAAGCATTGAAGAATTGCAAACCTAAAGTTTTTAGTTTTTCTTCTTCAGTTTCTGACGACGGACCATAGACAATACTCTTAAACATTCCTTTCAAAACTGAATCAATTTTTTGGCACCATATTACAGACCCATGCCCAAAAATTGTTATGCCATACCTTAAAACACTGTACGCTAACGCTTGAGCTACCATCTTTTTGGTTGATTTAGGAATTAATGATCTTGTATTCTAGAGTAAGCATGACACCTTTCTCAGTTTTTTACAGATATAAGACATATGAAAATTCCATGACAAACCACTATCAAACTCAATTCCTAAATACTTGACCTGATCTGTATAAGACACTGGAAAGCAGTTGCCGTCTGCACAGTCAGAAGTATGCATGTAAAGTGGATGATCAAATGTTATATTTCTTAGCGGATTATGAAAGCAGACAAGTTTAGTTTTTGATATATTTACCTCAAGACAATTTCTTTTAAACCAGTCAAGTAAGCAGCAAGTGTCTTTTTGGAGTAGCGTCATTGCTGGAACATAATCAAGATGGAGCGAGAGCAGTACCGTGTCGTCAGCGTATTGGAATAGTTTACATGTGGAGACAGCGTTGGACATATTGTCACGGAGGACAAGTGATGAGGCGGCGAATAACTGACGAAACTAAACGTTTAATGGGGCGAACTTGTGCCCAAAAATGAAGAAGGGAACAGAAGATAACAATAGAGCGTCGCGGGCGTCGAAGTCGGCGTAAGCGCAGAGTCGAACGCTGGGGCGAGACTGAGTCCGGTTGGTTACGCGGAGCCCCTTTTGTGCACGCGTGGGCTTCTGGAACATTCGGCCTGGAACATTCGGCGCGCAGAACATTCTAACCTAGAACGAGCAACACGGTTCTCGAAATTACCAGAAATCTAAATTGGAAGAATAAATAAAAGATGCGGCGCTGCCAGGGTTCGAACCCTGGGCTTTCTGCGTGGAAGGCACGCGCGATAACCGTTAGGCCACGAGCGCGCTGCCTACTTAGTTAGCTGCGCTCGCGGCAATATCATTGACAAACGCGTTGAAAAGAAGAGGGGACAAAATAGATCCCTGTGGGACTCCAGCTTTTAAATTTACTTTGGAGCTTCGGCTATCGTTTATAGAAACTACTTGTGTACGGCCGCTCAAAAAGTTCTGAAGCAGAGAAAGGAATGGGCCGCGGAAACCAATTTTATGCAATTTTTTAAGTAGAATGCTATGGCTGACCGTGTCAAATGCTTTCGCCACGTCAATAAAAAGTGCACACGCGACCTGATGCCTTTCAAAAGCAAGATGCAGCTCATCAGCGAAATCTTCCAGAAGTGGCTGGGTCCCCCGGCCACTAACGAACCCATATTGCCTAGACGATAGGATATCAAAGCTATCTAGGTACGACGTCATAGTATTGAGGATATGCTTTTCCAAAATTTGCACTATACAAGGTAAGATTGAAATTGGGCGGTAATTGTTAAGTTTTGTACGCTCTCCACCTTTGAATAAAGGCTTTACTAAAGCACTTTTTAAATCATCCGGGATTTTTCCACGGGAAATGAAACCATTTAACATATATAGGACGCAAACACACGGAACCAAAGGGAAAGAGGGCATACAAGACCTAATTACACAAAGCCAAACAACAACCCATTAACCTAGCCGGTACTTAGTCAAAACAAAAAGGTTTTTTTTTTTTTTTTTTTTTTTTTTTTTTTTTTTTTTTGTTTTGACTAAGTACCGGCTAGGTTAATGGGTTGTTGTTTGGCTTTGTGTAATTAGGTCTTGTATGCCCTCTTTCCCTTTGGTTCCGTGTGTTTGCGGGTTTGGGAGAAAAAGAAAAAAAAAAAAAAAAAAAAAAACCTTTTAACGGTTCATTGTCGACCTTGTGTATTCGGAGGCTTATCTTGTCCTTTTGTCTGGCTGAAAGATTTTTCTTTTGTAATGTTTTGGGCCTATGTTTGGCTTAGAGTATTCCGGGTGTTATTGTTGTCATTGGTCGACTTGGTTGGTAGGTGGGACGTGGTGTGTGGACGTGGTGTGTATAAAAGTGCATACGATGGAATAAAATCCTTAGCTGTGTTTGAGACGTCGCCTCCTTGTGGCCTCTTTTCTTCTCGTCCCTTTTCCGAAATACCCCAGTCTCGGGTTAAACAAAACTATAGGAGCACGTGTTTTATATAATCATAACTTCTCCGCAGGTCTTCTGCACTGATGCCATCTATGCCAGGAGCCTTGTTGGATTTGAAACTGAAAAGCGTAGTTCTTACATCGAGCTCCGTCATCTCGGGAAGGAAAGCCGAGGAAACATTTGAGTCCAAAGTCCCTGCTGAAAACAGAGCATCATCACGGGCTACTCCGAAGAATTTAGCAAAGAACTTATTAAAATCCTCAACCAGTTGCGTTGCATCGTGACCGAATGTTTTCTCGAGTGTGTGATCAATTGATCTATTAATCCCCTTGTCTCGTAGTTGATTCACCAAGCACCAAGTATGTGCTATATTTGACCTTGCTTTAAAAAATTGATCTCGAAAGTATTTTCTTTATGCCGAACGTATCAGCGCGTTTAAACGATTTCGTGTACTGCGAAATTCTGTCTTCAACTGTGCATTATTTGGAGAACGTCGGCATCGTGCCCAAAGGGCATCTTTAGACCTAATTTCTAGCAGAATGTCACCAGTTAGCCAGTCGTGTTCGTTCCGACGTCTTCTCACAGTAATGACCTTTTTTGCTTGTATCCTGAATGCACAAAATTGATCTTTAAACCTTCTGTAAACGTCGTCAAAGTCGTCAGTAGATAACAAAATGTTCCAATCGTATGCCCTAACCAAGTTATCAAACTTCGTTCGATCAATTATTTCGATTATTTTTGTTGTCGCTTTTGGTGATTTAACATTCACTTGTGGCATAAGTTGACATGCAACGAAGTAATGGTCAGAAAGTTTTTGCTCTATTACTGCTGATTTCGCAACTATATCCGGTACGCGTACATTAATATGATCAAGGCATGACGCCACAAGATGATCTTCTAAAAGTTCTTCTCGGGTAGGAGCAAGAATTAAACCTTCAATACCAAAGAGTGCCAATAGGTTAAGATAATCACAAACAAAAGACTTGAAGGGTTTAAGCGTGTCAATGTTAAAGTCGCCTATTAGACAAATATTATCGATAGACTGAAAACTATGAAGCGTATCTCGGAGTTCGTTCAAAAATGTCGAAGGATTACCTGACGGAGGCCTGTAAAAAGCTAGCAACATCAACGACCACTTAGAATTCGATACATTCAGTGATAGTGACTCGCAACTAAGAAAATCTACATCAAGTCTTTCAACACACCAGCTATCTTTAACAAATATAGCAATTCCTCCTCCTCGTCCAATCGTACGCGTTAAAAAGAATGCCTTATAACCCGGTATCTGGAACTCATTGCAGAAGTCCTCTTTAACATTGATTTCTGTTAGTGCAAAAACATCGAATAATTCTATTGTATCAATAGTAATAATAATAATAATAATAATAATAATAATAATAATAATAATAATAATAATAATAATAATAATAATTTACTGCACAAATATAAATACAATGCATACAATTCCGGGTTCGTCAAACGCCAATAGCGGCTTGTGGGACTGGACCCGGCAGCGGCGTAGAAAATACCAAAACAATTCACATGAAAGAAGATAAAAACCATCAATTATTTGAAATTCAAAAAAGGAGAAAAAATAATAAAAATCTGAAAGAATAAGAATACAACGAAGAAAACGAAACACCAAGGAGGATCTCTTACTAAGAAACAAGGTCACTATAACACTGAAAGAACAACTAATAAGAATTAGTTGTTAAATATTTATTATTAATTAGCAACTAATTAATAATAATAATAATAATATTGAAATGATAACAATAATAATAAATTTATTGGTCCATTCAGACGAGAGAAGTAGGATGTGAATACGGGTACATCAAAGCCAATAAAGGCTTGTGTGATGACACCCTAAAAAAAGGACATATATGTCTGCCTAGGTAACACATAAAGTAAAATTCACACAAAAAATATTTAAACTCTCCACACAACTAGCATCTCACAAACAGTCTATACACACATCCTGAAAAGGCAGTTAACCAGTGTCCAAATGTGAGCACTTGAGTTCTTGTTTCAGCGTCCTCAATATGTAACTTGGTAAATAGAGTCCGGGAGGGCGTTGAACAGAAACGGGACATAGTACTCCCGCATATATTTGGCATATCGAGTGGAATAAAGCTTCACCTCGAAACGAGAGTTGCGACGCAATGTGCGGGATGGAATAACTGGTGTTTTGGAATTGCTGTTCCAAAAGTAACGACGCACAACACTCTGAATAAACAGAGAACGAAAATTCGGTAGCTTAAGGCTTTTAAAGATGTTAGCACTGTTAGACAAATCTGTATTATTAGCAAAGCTTGTTAATATACCTTTAAGTAAAATATTAATTTTCCCTTGCCATCGTCCCGAACAGTTACCGAACAGCTACACCATACCGGAGGATACTCTAAGCAAGCGCGTGCACAATAAGAAATCGAATACCGACAGGCAGAAAAACTCGACTGTTAAATAGCATAAAGGCAATAGATCGTAGGTTACCCCAAAGGTAAGACATGTGTGAGTTCCATGACATATCATAATCAAAATATACACCTAGGTATTTTACATGGTCAACTGATTCGATGGATACACAATTACAAGGATCGCAGCTTGATGCATGGAGAAAGAACTGCACACTACCCTGATGTTTTTTAAGGGGGTTGTGGAAACAGACAAGTTTGTTTTAGAACTGTTAATGTCTAAAAGGTTGTTCGTAAACAAACCAATAAATACGTGGAGTTGGCCTGGAGTATATTGAGCGAATCAGAGAAATCAATATGACGCGCGACAAGGACTTGGAAATTTAAATTTACCAATATGCGTCGGCATATTGGTAAATTTTGCATTCATTTATAACGTGGGTCATGTCGTTCACAATAATATTAAAGAGCAAAGGTGAAAGAATAAAACCCTGAGGGACTCCAGCCTTTAAAGAAATAGGAGAGCTTTTAAAGTCTCCGATTACTACACGTTGGGCACGATCAGATAGGAAGCTTTCAAGTAAGGAAAAAACACACCACGAAACCCTAAATTCTTTCATTTTCTTAGAAGGAATAATATTAATATTAATATTAAATTTATTGCAGGTGCTTAAATGTCCTCAAAGTTTCATATCGGGACCATCAAAGTCCTAAAGACCTGTAGGACTGATCCCAACAAAATATCTACAAAAGCACACATAACAGTAAAAAAGACCCACACAAAAAGAAAACAACAAAGAAGTTACAGAGAGTCGGAGACGCGACAAGGTAAATATCGTTGAAGACGAATTGTTGAGTACAAACTCATTACGAAAAGTCTTGAAGGTTGACGCTATAATCTTATGGACGAACACATAGTCTTCAGTTTTCTTTTTAAACCACGAGAAGTGGTCACTCAGCACAGGTGGGAGGTTGTTAAAGGTGTGTGGAACATAATAACCCCAAATGCATGGCCCAAAATGAGTGCTGCGGCGTGGCATATGGTGCCACTTTTTGAAGGTCACGACAAACCACGTTGGGAACCTTAAAGACTGTGATGCCATACCTCAGTAAACTGTACGCCAGGGCATGCATAATGTTTCTTCTTATAGATAAAGGTACAAAACACTTTAAACTGAACATTAAACAAGAGACAGTTCGCAACCGTTGGCATAAGTAAGACATATGTGTGCGTCATGATAAATCACAAACAAAGTAGATTCCTAAGTACTTAATAGAGCTAACATAATGAACGGGTTCACAATCGGTGCATAGACACTGGGATTCATGAAGAAAAAATTAAGAAGACAAGTTGACAACTTTCAGAGGATTACAGAAACACACAAGTTTTGTTTTGGAAGTGCTCACACGCAGCTTATTTGCCGAAAACCAGTCCATGAGTGCAATCGGGTCTGCCTGCAGTATTTTAATTGCACGCTCGTACACCAGATTGCTAGAAAATAAAACAGTATCATCGGTATGTTGCAGTACCGGGGAGCTTGTGACTGCAGTTGGTAAATCATTGACGTAGATGTTAAACAGTAGGGGCGTTAGAATAGAGCCCTGTGGGACCCCGGATGTTAAGCACACCTGTGAGCTGCGAGAGTTGCCCAGAAACACGACCTGGGTTCGATTTGAAAGGCAATTGCCAAGCAAGGAATAGAACGGCCCTCTAAAGCCCATCCTGCACAGCTTATACAAAAGGATATCGTGGTTTACAGTGTCGAATGCCTTTGCAACGTCAATGAACAGTGCACACGTGTACATATTATTCTCAAAAGAGTAATGCAAAGTGTCAGAAAAAGTTTCAAGGAGATCAATAGTGCCACGACCAGATAACCCGTATTGACTTGACGATATAATGGAATGCTTGTCAAGAAAGCCAGTCATAACAACAAAAAGATGTTTGTCGAGAATCTGGGAGATGCAAGAGAGGATCGAAATATGTCTGTATGAAGAAACTTGGTCTTTTACGCCACCTTTGTAAAGAGGAACCACTAAAGCTTGTTTTAATTCGGTAGGGGTATTACCCTTTTCTGAGATATTATTGATAATGTTCAGAAGCACATCCTTTGTCGAGCCATAGTTGCGAAATAGATCTCGAGCTGTGATATTGTCAACATCCGCAGATTTAGATGACCTGAAACCGAACAAATATGAGCTCAAGTCAAGCTCCGTGAGAGAAGGAAGAAATGCTGATTCGAAGAAAGCCGGAGTTCCGAGTGTCCAAATGGGAGATCCCGTGCTCGTCGGAATGACAGCTGCGTTTTTGAAAAAAGTATTGAATGCTTGCGCAGTAGAAGTCATGTCTATGCGAAAGTGGTCACGAAGAGTCTCGGTCATGTTCTTTCGCACATGACCGCGAAGCTCACTGATAAAACACCAAGTTTTCCTGGAGCATCGCGAATCTTTTTAGAAAAATATGAGCGTTTCGCTGAGCGAAAAAGAGCGTTGACGCGGTTTCTTTGTATCTTACACTCCAGTTTAAGTACTGCGTGTTGAAGGAACGCCGACTGTTCTTCCACAATTGCTCTTTTAAAGTTATTGCGTCCAGAATAGCCGGAGTTAGCCAAGGTAGTGAAGGTTTCCGTGTTTTGGCATATACAACCTTTTTTGATGAATTTCTAAAGTTGTTCAGGATGTTAATGAACATTGGGTAAATGTTGTTGGTGTTGACTGAAGACAAAAGACCATCCCAGTCATAGTTCTTAATCAGTCGGTCAAACGTTATCAAGTTCAGCATCTCCAATCGGCAAATGCGCTCGACCTCCTGACACGCTTCAGAAGAGAAGACACATTGACGCGTAACAAAAAAAAAAAAAAAAAAAGATCAGCTAGCTTTTGCAAAGTTACAGCAGAATGCACAGAAACATCGGAGGATCGAACGTTAATGTGGTCGAGACATGAGGACACAACATGGTCATTCAGCACTTCCTCTCTTGTTGCACTTTGAATAGTTGGTGATATTCCAAGCTTGCCAAGTAGAGACAAATAGTCACAAACGACAGATTGTGAATTTTGAAGGGTGTCAATATTTATATCCACTACCATGCACAACGTTGTTTCGTTAGTTAATTCCTCTAAGTTTCCTCTCAGCTGTTCCAAAAAAATTGATACAGTTAGACGAGGGGGGTCTATATAGTGCCAAAAGGCAAATTGTCTGATGGGAGTGAGAGAGCTTAACAGTAAGGCTTTCTGAATGTGTAAACTTTACGTCAACCTGAATCATCGACAGGAATCCTTCACAAAAATGCCGATACCACCTCCTCGGGTATCTCGACGGGTGTAAAAAACAGTTGTGGAAACCAGGCAATCCAAACAGCGATAAAATGTCGGAGCTCATATTTTTTTCAGTTAAAACAAGGGCATCGATTTTATCATGAAGTTCATCAACAATAGCTCTAAGTTCATCCCAGTATTTTCTTATGCTTTGAATGTTGACATGAGCTACACTGAAGGAATTGAAGTAAGAGGCGTCGCAAGAGTCAGTAAACGCTCGAAAATCGGCAAACCGGGAAACGCTGGTCATAGCCATTATGTGATTAAGTCAAGGTCACCACGCTGCCGTACCCGCACCAGAGGTGCGCCCTCCTCTTTTTTTTTTTTTTCAAAAATGCGGGCATCTTTGACCCAGACAAATTTGTATCCTCGCTCCTTACCTCGGGAACGAGCTAGCCGAAATAGTTCACGATTGGATTGAGTTAAGGTTGTCGTTGAAGTAAACTCTCTCAGCTGAGCCGTTAACCTGGAGTAGTCGAAGTTTGTTCCGAGCCCTCATCCAGCGGTCCTTCACAGCCACAGATGGGAACTTTACCAAAATAGGCTGATGTACACCTTGCTTCCCCGGTATTTTGAACACAGAGACGACGTCTGATGGTTCATGCTGCCCAATCCCGAGCTTCTCTGCTAGTCCACTATGGACGGCAGCAAGAGGAACGTTTGGATCAGTTTTCAGCCCATGTATTTCCATGCTCCGAAGGCGAGCATGTTGGTCCGCTTCGTTCAGCTCTGTTTCAATACACCGGATAACATGGGCCTGCTCAGAGACTGTGTTTCTAAGAGCTCCCACCTCCATCTGGAGGTCTCCGACCTCAGTCGCCTGCGCAGCTGCCGTCACCAGAAGGCTGTCATACTTCTCGATCCAAAACGAGATTGAGGTTTGCACCTCTTCAACCGAGGCCTTCATCACGTCTATAGATGGCTTAAAAAGCAATAGTTCGTTTACTTTGCCCGGAAGTTCGAGCAACGAGTCTACGCTGATTTTGAGCAAAAGCAGAGAATCCAACTTTCGGTTGACCTCCAGAATTTGCGCTGCGAGCATGGTGCCGTCAGATGACGAAATCTCATTAGTGCTCACGTTGACCACGTCAAGATCAGACCGACTGCTCTTAGAGCGGCATGCCTTACATCTCTATTTGGCTTTTTTCTCGGTGTTCATCGCAGTCAATGTGGAATCGGCGATTCCAGGTCATGTTTTACCTAGGTGATAGTTACAAGTGCATGCCGTACATGTCGTATGGAAACCGTCGGACGACACCGGTTGGGAACACGCATCGCAGACTAGAGGCATGGAGGCGGAGCGAAAAGACGATAGAAAAATAAAAAAAAAGAAATAAAACGTATGTAAGCAAAACAGGGGAGGCTGCTCAAGCCAAGTTCGTTAAGAAGCACTAATTAAAATCTTCGACGAGACGAGGTTGAGAAGTTACCTCCAATGGGGGGAGAGGGATTGCGCCTGAGTGCGATTCCAGCAGAGGGCGACAGAGAACTGGTGTTGAGGCACGCCACCGGTAGTCGGAGATCAAAGATGCAAACAGACGAAGACTTGGGATCGCTTGGCATTGACGACTTGCTCGTCAGAGGGGACGGCTTGCGAGCAGACCTAGCAAACGCCGGGTTGGTTCATGACGGTGGGAATACGCTTGTCTGTGAACAAGGCGGTCGATCAAGATGTAGGCACCTGATTTATGAGGCCGTCCCGCGATGCACCTTGAAGAGAACGTCCGCCGCTGGGTCCGATGGCGAAAAACAAGACGCGGGGCCAGCACGAGTAACGCCGACGGTCAGTCCGAGCGACGGGAATAATAATCAATCAATCAATCAATCAATCAATCAATCAATCAATCAATCAATCAATCAATCAATCAATCAATCAATCAATGTTTATTAAAGTGTCCAGGAACAACAAATCGGTCTTAGTGCTGGCACAATAAAAAAATGAGCAAAAACACACACATACAAACACAATTACACACGAGTGCAGAAGGAGAACGTAGTTCACCAGTCTGAGAATAAAAATATTAACAAGTATGAAAGACACTCAAATCAACAAGGGAAATCAAAAGCACAGAACAGAGACATCACCAGGTGTGAGAGCAAAAAGCAAAAAATTGGATAGCGTACTGACAAACATCAACGCTTCAACTGATCAGCCATTTTCTTGCAAGAGGAAGTTTCGAACAGCATTTCCGAACTTGCTCCCGCATGAGTTAAAATATCAATTGTGTCAGTAGCGGTTATAACACTCAGCCGATCTTTGGATCGGGTTTAAGTGGCTAAAATGTCGAGCTATATAAAAAGATGTTTGTAGCCGTGTAGGCACACGTGGAACTCTAAGGCTCACTTCGGACAGAAGGCTGGGAGAGGTAATCGAGCCATGCAGGGTCTTAAACAAAGACAACAAATCTGCCTTCACCCGACGCTGCTGCAGGCTCAACAAGTTGACGAGTTGCGAGTTACACCCACCGTTCAGACAAGAATCACCTTTCTCAAGGTAACGATATTTAAAGATAGAAATAAATTTGTGTTGGACTCGCTCGACAAATAAACTGTTAGTTTTGGAAATGCCGTTCCAAACAACCGAGGCGTACTCTAGCTGGGATCTAACTAAGGAACAATACAGCGTAAAAAAAGCGGACTGGTTTTTGAACTCCTTCGTTATGCGAGACACGGCACCTAACGTGCGCAAGGCCGATTGAACAATCTCTGGTAACGTGAGTGTCAAAACTCAGGGTCGAATCAAAGACAACTCCAAGGTCCCACAGTTCACTTACACGTGACAGCAGTTCGCCATGATAACTATATGGAAACAATATATCATGGGTCTTGGGAGAATATGTCATTACTTTTGTTTTCGGATGATTCAAACGGAGGTCATTGTGTAAACACCAACGACCGAAAGAGTATGCGTCAATCTGAAGCGCGATGCAATCCTCTAAGGTCGATATTTTTTTGTAAAGTTTTATATCATCAGCGTACTGCAGAAATGAAGAATTTAAGATAACTTTAGAGACATCATTTACAAAAATATTAAACAGGAGGGGGCCCAAGACAGATCCCTGAGGCACTCCAGAGCTTGCCTTGTACAAGGACGAGGTAGTATTGTTGACGCGGACGTAGGCTTGCCCATCAGACAAATAGCTTTTTAACAAATTGTATACCGAACCACATACCCCGTACGAGGAAAGCTTGTATAAGAGGATGTTGTGGTTGACTACGTCGAATGCCTTACTCAGGTCGAAATAAAAAACGTCAAGCTGACTTCTATTACAAACTACTTCAGAGGCAGCAGACGTAAAAGATACGAGATTGGTGGATGTCGATCTGCCGGACATGAAACCATGCTGATTAGGAATACTACGAAACTTGGAGAGGAATTGATGGATTACCATTTCAAAAAGTTTAGAAAAAGAAGAGAGAAGAGAAATCGGTCTGTAATTAAGAACATCACCACTATTTACAGATTTCAGGACCGGAACAACCACTGCCAGTTTCCAGACGTCAGGGAATATCCCTGACGTCAAGGAGTTATTGAAAATTGTGCACAGTATAGGTGTAAGTAATTCATGATAACCCTTAACAATTGCAGCGGGTATCCCGTCATGACCTGCAGACAACGTGGGTTTCATTTTCTTAATACATAGCCTAACACATTCCTCATCGACGACTACAGAGCTTAATGAGTCACCAAATCCGTCCGAGTGAGGCAATATAGTTGAGGAGCAGTTATTATTATTATTATTGTAGACTGACGCAAAGTGATCCGCAAACAACTCAGACATGCCCTTCGCACTGTCGCTATGCTGATTCAAGACGATTTCGGACTCAATATTCTTCCCCAAGCGCGATTTAGCGTACCTCCAAAATTTCTTCGATTTTTAACAAGATCTGATTCTACCGAGTCACAATGCGCCTGGCGATCACGGTTTAAAATTTTCTTACATCGCTTTCTGCAAATTTTAAATTCAACTTCCCACTTTGGAAGACCACTTTTCTTAAACCTCCTGTGCAAAAAATCTTTCCGTTTTAAAAGCTTTCTGAGTTCACGAGAGAACCAGATAGGGAAGCGAGATTTTTTAGACGTTTTAAGAGGGATATATATGTCCATGGCATCCTGAACAACAGTTGTGAGGAGATATACTTGGTCGTTGACATCAGACGACTCCAAAATAGAAGCCCAGTCAACACCCGAAAGATGGTGATACATTCCAGTGTAGTCCCCAGCTGAATACCTATACGATGTGTGTGGGGAAGGACCATTAGAGGGACTAAGGACCGGAGGATCAAAAACAGAAAGAAATACATCAAGAGCAGGGTGATATCTATCCTCAGGAACCATAGAAAGTTCACTTCGAGCCACACGTATACCGTCAGTGTTTGAAAAGCATAAATCTAAAGCATTACCTTCGTCGTTTAGAATGTTATTGTGCTGTCTAAGATCTATAAAGGAAGTAAAGTTGAGGAGATAGTTGCACTTTTGTTTACAATAAAAGTTGTCAGTAAGGACATTGAACTGTGTCCAGTTAATACCTGGAGCGTTAAAAGCCCCCAAGATTAAGATATTGCTCCCCTGTGAATCATTCATTGTATTTTCAATGTCAGCGAGACATCTTTGGAAATCATCGGGTGTCGTCTGAGGAGGAAGGTAAAACAGACCTATTAAAATACGTTCTTTCCTAGAACACTCAATTTCCACCCACAGAGACTCGGGAAATCTTTCCAAATCTTTACGTCTTCGTGAACTATATTGTTTGTTAACCGCGACCAATACACCGCCTCCTACTCGGCCCCGGGAAGAGAAATCACGGTCGTGACGGTAGACATCAAAACCAGGCGGAAAGTAGTCGGAGGAACTAACACTAGGACATAACCAAGTTTCCGTTAAGCAAACAATCGAGTAATTAGAGAGAGTAATGTGGGCAAAGAAACATTCAGCTTTCGTCCGCAGGCCACGGACATTCTGGTAAAACAAATCGATGTTACTCATCTTTGTACTTGGTGTTGGGCTTGTGGGCTTCCAGTGTGGGCTTGTGGGCATTTAGTGTGGGCTTGCGGGCTTGTGGGCATCCAGTGTGCAAGTACCAAGACCGCAAGGTTGTTCCTGGGCACTATAATAAATATTGATTGATTGATTGATTATTTTTATTAATATTATTAATATTATTATATTGTAACGGTGTTGCTGAGGCGCGTAATAATAATAATAATAATAATAATAATAATAATAATATTAATATATTTAATAATAAATAAATAAATACTAAATAAATTTATTCAGTAGTGCAGGTATAGCCAGTTGAGTGTCGGGTCCGATCAAAGCCATCAGGGACTTGTGGGAACAGACCCTAATAATAATAATAATAATAGTAATAATAATTTCATTTGCCCATCAGGATTGCAACGTTATATGTATGGCCACATCAAAGCCAGTTAAAGGCTTGTAGCAAAAACAATAAGGTTGGCAAAATGCAAAAGTAGAAAAAAAACACGACGAAGCAAAGGAAAACATTGTCAGGACAGAAAGGTATACATAAATGTCATCAGAAATATTAGAGCAATGGAAATGAAATTATAATCAGCGACAAGCCAAGAGCGGAGCGCAATCTCGAGAGGAAGCAGACGAAAGTCTGGAGTAGTGAGGCGGTTCCTCCTCTCCACTCCAAGCATCCGCCCCTCACGCAGCACGCACGCCAGAAATGTCACTAATCATAGCAAAAGAATGAAAGCCGTTTACAACTCCCTGTAACGCCGAATTGGAGCGCAGCTCTTGAGGAGGAGGAGGGAAGGGTACTGAGGGGAGGGTATACCCCTCCTTTCTCCTCCCTCCCTCACGGGGGTCACGCGACTTCGGGGGGGGGGCGGAGTCACGTGGCCTGGGGGTGAAGTGACCTGGGGAGTCACGTGACCTGTGGGGTCACGTGACCTGGTGGGGTCACGTGACCTGGGGGGTCAATGTGACCCTACGGTTACGCCGACGGCGACGGCGACGGCTATGGCGACGCCGACGCAACTCAAGCCGGAAACGGACCCCTAAGAGCTGCGCTCCAAAAAAAAACGTATGTAAAAACTAAACAATTTCAGCAGAACTATACTGAAATGGAAACACAACGATGAAAAAACATATCAAGGAAAAGAAAAGTAGAAGGAAAAGTCGTAATTGTCATCAGACAGTGATCAAAAGAAAAAAAAAAACAGTGAGTGAATAAGCAAATTAATACACATACCAAAAAATAATAATATTGTTACGTTTTTAATTTACAAGAAGACGTCCATAACCAAATTAGACCCAATGGACTTCTTCCAAAACCGACGCGCCCCATCGCGGCAAAATACCACGCAGTGCACTCTGGGAACTAGTTGGCCACTCAGTTTCGGTTTCGACTGAGCAGCTTCATCTCATGCTATCACGCCGCGACCGAACGTGCTGCTTGCGTTTTCGATTATCTGACTTTTTACGAACGAACAATACACTCATTTTCGAGCGATACAAAATGAAGACCGGGGCACTTTCCTTGATTCCCGAAACACCGGATATTATGAGTGCGTATGCAAACGTAGTAAGACGTGGCTTAGTCACCTCACCCCACGAGTGCATCTTTGAGTTCAATTTCAATTATCTCGTCTACTACCAGTGAACTACAACTGAAGTTTGGTCACCTTGAGCCTTACACGTATTTTGTTTGCCAAACGTCCGCTTCTTGTTATTTCATTGGGCCAAAAGCAAGCCGCATCCTTACTGGAGTATCAAAGTTGAGCCCAGCGTTGACGCATAAACTTTTAAGGAAGCGCAATAAATTCGACCTCACTACTGCACAGAAGGTACTATGATGTCTTCCTTATGTCATCATATATTTCCCACTAAAATTTCATGCTGATATAATATTAATTTTTCGCAAACGCTGAGATCGGCTAGCTACGACGGAGGCCCTAACAAGCGTCCCCTACTCCTCGCTAAGCCTTTTTGGACGAGCTTTTACTGATGCCCAAGATCTGTGCCTGAACGGTGTGTCTGAAATTATCTCGGCATACTCAGGTAGGAAGAAAGCAAACTCATAACAAATATTATGGCCATTAGCAACCGTCAAAAGCGCTTTGAATAATTTCGTTCGTTTGGCGCAGCGCATAGGGGTTCACGCCCGTCCGGCGCACTTCCGGCGAACGGTGCGACATTCTTCACGCAAGCGCTCGACTTTTGCTTTTTTAAAACGGTTTGTATGTGCTAACTTGCCTATATGATTGCAGGATAAATTTATGCGCATACGCGATGTTGAATATTAGTGGAATGAAAGCGGGTGGGGACTTCACTTCGGGCAGTGCTGTGTGTCAGTACAGATAAGAGATAAGCGTGTTAAAATTGAGCTTTTCAATGGAGCCTCCGAGTTTTACCTCGCGCACTCAGGCGTATTAAGAAAAACAGTAACTGGAAAAAGTAATATTTCGTCTATGGACGCACAAAACAAACAAACTTCCTGATCAACAACACTAATGTAAAGGCGCGAGCTCGATGTATGCATACTTATTGGTTGCTACAGCTTGTTGATTCGTAAAAAAGCAAGATCCCCGAGCTTCGCAGCGTCGAGATTCCCAGCACTGGCTCGTCCACATACCTCGAAACGCTAACAGAAAGGCTCAAGTACAAAAATACAACAAGCATGTTTTAAGACAACCTGTACGTCTCGGGCTTGTGCTAAAGCTTCGTGGTCTTGCCATTTAGGTTA
The DNA here is from genome assembly GCA_013358835.2 of Ixodes persulcatus. Classification (NCBI taxonomy): domain Eukaryota; kingdom Metazoa; phylum Arthropoda; class Arachnida; order Ixodida; family Ixodidae; genus Ixodes; species Ixodes persulcatus. The sequence continues at coordinate 61,216 of JABSTQ010006047.1, read as the reverse complement.
GTTTAGAGACCACAAATGACGCTCTCGGGACCAGAAAACATGAGATAACGGCCGTTAATAGTCCACGCTCAATGTATAATCTCTTGTCGACGTGTGGATCGAAACCGAAACTATGCCACTCTCCTCCCTGGCCAACTAGTTCCCAGAGTGCAACGCGCGCCGTGTTGCATGCAGGGCTTTATGGAAGTAGTCTATTCGAAGTGTGTCACGCGCCGTCTGCACGCGCATCGTCGTCGTTCTCAGTGAGGTTCTGGCACGCGCCTCAGCAACACCGCTACACTATTTCCCCTCTGAGTTTTTTTTGTGATGTTTCTTCCTTGGGTGGTTGATTCTGCTAAATAACTTCGCCACGTTTCAATAAAGATAGACAGTTCGTTTCGCAGGTGTCGTTGCCAATGGTCTTCTCGCAGTCACCACATACACGCCAAAGTCACAGTTTTTCCGCAACACCGAAATCCAGCACATTCGCGCTTTTTGAAGATGGTGTGCCAAATCTTGTCACTCGCCGCAGGTAGCTTCCGTTTTCGTCATCTCAAATCTTGTCGCTGGCCGCAGGTAGCTTCCGTTTTCGTCATCATATCGGTACAAACATCACTGCTCATTTGCGCATTTTGACCAACAACACCAAAAATGAAATGCGCCAGCAAGGCCGAAACCCAGGAGAAGCTGTGACTTTTAGAGAAGATTGCCGCTAATGAAATCTATTGAATGGCCACAACGAACGTCGAAGAATTCAAGTCCAGCGCGCACTTACGCGCCTCGATTGCTTGAAGGTCTGGGATGCAAAAGTGGCCATCGGCCAACGCAGGATCTTCATTTCACGGCCACAGAATAGTCGTGGAAATCGTGGTGACTTGCCCATGGAATGTACGGCACGACGACTTGCGGCTTCAGGTAATCCAGCCGCGATGCTATGGCTCCATGAGACGCCGGTGCCGACAAAGTCGCAGAGGACTTTCATCCTGAGAGGATGCCTTCCGGGTTGCATGAGGTGCCGTACCAGAAATCCCACTTCTGATACCAAATGTTACGTTTTTAATATACAAGAGGACGTCCATAACCAAATTAGACCCAATTCGAAGTGTGTCACGCGCCGTCTGCACGCGCATCGTCGTCGTTCTCAGTGAGGTTCTGGCACGCGCCTCAGCAACACCGCTACAATATAATAATATTAATAATATTAATAAAAATAATCAATCAATCAATCAATGTTTATTATAGTGCCCAGGAACAACCTTGCGGTCTTGGTACTTGCACACTGGATGCAAATGAGTACATAAAACATATAAATACAAAAGAACAATGTACTATACAGTAACTTAATATAACCATATACGACATTCACTGAGCTGAATGTTAAAAAAATACAGTTTCTAGGTCTTGTGTACAATGAAGAGAAATTGCGGTAATGTAAAAACAAGTTTGAGAGGCGCTCAAAAAACGAATAATATACGAAGCAGTAGCACAAGCACTGACCCAACAATGTCTGTGCTCTCTGAAATCAATCTTAAAGTGAACCCCAATCATTATTCACCCGCCGGACGGGTCTTCAATAGAAATAACAAATGCCCTGTAGCCCAAGTTAAAAATATCGAGTTTCTCAGAGTACTGATTATAACACTCAGTCAGTCTAATAATTGGGCTTAAAAGACTAATTTTTTTTGGAAATATAAAAGGACGACTAATTCCGAGTAGGCACACGTGGAACCCAAAGGCACAGTTCAAACAAGAGGCTTGGTGAATTAATTGACCCATGCAACGTTTTAAACAAAAACAATAAGTCCGCCTTTTGCCGACGCCGGTGCAGGCTCAGCAAGTCAACAAGCTCTAACGTTGCGTCATAACTTGAACAATGAACATCTTTTATAAGGTAGCGATGTTTAAAGATGGATATAAACTTTTTCTGAACTCGCTCAATTTCCAATGAGTTGGATTTAGAGATTCCGTTCCACACAACTGAGGCATATTCTAACTGGGGCACGCACAACGAGCGGTACAACGTGAGAAACGCAGAAGGATGCTTGAAGTCCCTCGTTAAGCGAGAGGCAACACCCAGCGTGCGCAGAGACGAATTAACGAGCCTAGTTACGTGACTAGAGAATCGCAGGCTAGGATCGAACATAACTCCCGGATCTTTCATTGCACATACCCGGGACAGTGGTTCACCAAGAATACTTTATGCGAAACATGTATTCTGTGAAAGCTTGGTCTGCTGGGCGCTTGTCCTGTGTGCTTTTTCGTCTTTTTGTCCCGTCTTTTTTGCGCTATTTTAATATGAATGTATTATGTGCCTTCCGAGTAAATGTCATAACCTTGGTTTTAGCGCGGTGAGAAGATAAGTGACTGAGCACCACCTAAAAAAAGAACATGCATCTTCCTGAAGCCTAGCGTAATCATCTAAAGTAACTATTTCTTTGTAAATTTTAATGCCATCAGCGTATTGCAGGAACGAAGAATTAGAAATAGCATCAGAGACGTCATTTACAAAAATTGTGAACAGGAGGGGTCGTAGGACGGACCTCAGGGGAACGCCAGCATTTGCCCTGAACAATGAAGAGTTCATATTGTTGACTCGAACGTAGGCTTTCCTGCTTGACAAATAGCTTTGAACCCAGTCGTATACTATGCCACGAACCCCGTAGGCGGAAAGCTTTGATAAAAGTATCGTATGATTAACAACGTCAAATGCCTTGCTTAGGTCAAAGTAGACCACGTCTAGCTGACCTCTGTCGCAGTATACCTGGGATGCGGTAGACATAAAGCTTACAAGATTTGTAGACGTTGATCTGCCGGCCATAAACTCATGCTGATTAGGGAGGGTTAAGTTTCGAAATTTGAAAGATAAGGATTGATGTATGACTGCTTCAAAGAGTTTGTAAAATGAGGAGAGAAGGGAAATCTGTCTATAGTTGACAACATCACATTTCTTTCCCGACTTCAGAACCGGAACGACCACGGCAATCTTCTACAGTTCGGGGAATACTCCTGACCTTATATGAGTTGTTAAATATTGCACATAATGTAGGTGTGAGTATATCATGAAACGTTTTGAGAATTGCAGATGGTATACCATCGTGCCCCGCAGATAGAGTGGCTTTCATTTTTTTATTGCCTTGCTCTACACATTCCTCGTCGACATTAATGCGACTTAGTAGGTCACCGAATTCATTCAAGTCAGGTAATGTGGCGGTGGAGCAGAAGGGACTGTCTTTGTAGGCTGAACTAAAATGATTTGCAAATAGCTTGGGCACGCACTTCGCATCTCTTTCGTGGTGATCCAAAACTATTGTCGATCCGATATCCTTCCCGGAACGTGATCTAGTGTACCTCCGAAATTTCTTAGGGTTTTTCACAAGGTCAGATTCCACTGAGTCGCGATATGCTAGGTGGTCACGGTTTAACATTATCTTACATTTCTTTCTGCATCTCTTTAATTCTATTTCCCCCTTTGGGAGACAACTTTTATTAAACTTTCTGTGCAAGAAGTCTTTCCTTTTTAGTAGCGTTTTTAGTTCAATAGAAAACCAATTAGGCAAGCGAGGTTTCTTTAAAGATCTTAATGGGATGAATCTGTCCATGGCTTCTTGTATTCATATCGTAAAGAGAGCTACCGGCTCATTTACATCAGAGGATTTTAAGACCGGAGACCAATCAACACTCGAGAGGTGGTGGAACATCCCGATGTAGTCTCCTAATAAAATAATAAATAAAAATAATAATAATAATAATAATAATATAAAATGCTTGCGTTTCCAGTAACGTCAGAACAGCGGAAGTGTATAGGCGGACACTTTTTTTCCCAACGAGGGAGCATCAATATAAGCTTTCTCATTCCCCCTCTGCACCACAATTTTCAACAAGAGAACAGACCGCGAAGAAGTTAGACGCGAGGCCCCGACCCTAGGGCTCATCGGAAGACAGGTGATTTATTGTCGATAAGATCTGGTACCCCATCACCTCATATATTTAAGATAACTCTGCCACGGCAGGCCATCTTTCTCGCGAGCCAGTTAGAGTAACGAAGCGAACCGTGACAGCTCTTCCAACGCTTAGTGCACTCCGACTGTGATTTGTGGTGTGCTTTGGGGGATCGGTGGCCAAGTGGGCTACCGCACACCAGTTCCGCGCACGTGGAGCGAAAGCTGGTGCTGCGGAACCCATGGATCCTGGCTTCAATCCTCACCCCTGCCGGTTCCGATCTGGATGAGCATCGTACCGGCGTGCGGTCGTGTATCATTACTGCATGGTGCACATTAAAGACCCCAGGCTAGCGGTTGTACCACACTGGCTAAATTCCTCATCTACAACTGAGAGGCAAGTCGCCCGTTGAGGCAGAGTAAGTTCAGACTGTATAAAAATACACAGACCAATCTTTTTGTGATGTTCTCCACTCTGACTGTGTGACTGGATGACGGGAGCAATCAGCAGAGAAATTGATGGAGAGGAGGAGACGATAGCGCACGGGGTCTTCAGAACGCCGAGCTTCGGTCAGAATGATTAGTCGGTAGACCTTTTGCATTCGAAGGCGTTTGACATGTGCAGCGTAGACAAAAGCAGTCCTTGTCTCCACTGCACTCGTTGAACGCGTTATAAAGCCGAACGCCGGCGTCTGGCGTTTAGCTTTCTCATTCGAACGCGTTCGTCAAGTCCTGTGGACCCACTAACCATTGCAATCAGAGCTCAGCGTTTTGACGTCCCCGCGTGGTCTCGTTTCTTTTTCTTCCTCAGTTCCTCGGCGCATAGCCTTCGCCGTTTACCCTGATACCAAACGAAGTATACCAACCGTACAGGCATCTTAAACGTTTCAACGTACGGCTTCCGATGGTAATATCTTAAATACCAACGAAAGAGCCGTTCACGAATATATACTGGAAAACTCCCTGCAAATAACGCATAATTCGTTATGCTAGCCTAAAGACATGTTGCTGAAAAAACATATTCAACAAAGATTATTTTACACTCTTCCGCACAATAAGCCGTAACGTTCCGTGTCCTATAATAAATAACGAGGGGAAGAAATGCGCCAAATATTGTTGCGAATGTTTGATGTTTTGGTTGATAATTGGAAGCAAAAGAGACGTTTACACTGTAAATTTTAAATCGAACTTCTACGGGTGTATCTTCAAAGTTTTGTGTCAGCTCGTTCGTCGGTATAATTGCTATTTGATAGAACAAACTTTTTTTAACTCCTAATAAAATTAACGTTAGATACAGTAAGAAGTCTGCATATTCAAGAACGTATTGCAGGAAAGTTTTATATCCTTTCAATGTGACGCTGTATGAAGGAGACTCGACATCTCTGTGTCCCAAACCTTATGTATTAGGACAACCTAAGAGACCTGGAAATTCCATCACAGATTGTTACAATGTGTCCCAGGTTTCAGCGTAAAAAATATAGAATAATTATATAAACTGTGCAGTCGGTGACAGGTCAAGAACCAAGTGGAAGCTCCTCAAATCTCTTTCAACTTTAGCAGAGCGAACTCTGGAGGGGGGTTGCTCCAACGTTCGCTCTGCTGAAGTGAATAGAGATGGGAGGAGCTTCTACTTCCTTCTTGGTTTGCCACCGACTATAGATATAAAAAAGATGGCTTCGACCATCATCTCCAAGGTTCTACAATGCATAAAATGCACTATATTAGAAGCGATCGTTTTAATTTCTTTATAATATACTAAACAGTCCGGTTCAACATTGAAAAATAACCGATAATTTTATCAATTTCACCACTAAATTTAGCGAGAAAACTGCGAACCTCCCCGTACCCGTTACATTTTTTTGTCACGACTTGAAAAAATTATACTTTAATACTACCAAGAAACGAAATAAAATGTGCAATGGCAACTTCGAACAGGTATGTATGATTCGAGTAGATGGGCAACTTGTTGACACCAATGGTCCGTACTTCTGTATGTTGTGAATAAAATTAATTCAAACTCGGCTGTTCTTACTTTGTGAGCAAATGCACGGGAGTCGGGTTCTTATTTTAATTTCCGATCGAACCTGTAGTAAATTAACTTCATATACGCCTATGTATATTCGTTTTACCAATGTTTAGAGCCCACCGCGCGCGTGGTCAGAGCGGGCTCGCTTCCATGCAGCGGCGCTTTCATCGTCGGCGCTCACTGGCTGCGAGATTTTTGAGAGCGAGAGGGAACTTCGCTCTCGCGTCGCATTCGCCTTGATAACAAAGTGACTCAAAATAGCACAGCGAACTTCCCCCTCGCTTTAAAAAAGGCTTGAGGTACACCTAAGCACTTCTTATGAGTTGTGAATACGAAAGCACGCACGCCGCTCTTCTCTCCCTTCTTTATTCTGCGGCGTACAACGCGCTGACCTTAAAGGGGCACTGACAACCCAAAGGTCGTATTTTTTTTTATTGTCTAAAACGATGCAAGTTGTAGTCATAGACACGCAAAAAAAACCGCATCGCGAAAAAAAATTTCCCCGCGCGCGCGCGCGCCTTTTTATTTTTGGCGTTTAAATTTCCCGCGCTCACCTCCTCGCTTCTTCTGATCGGTGACGTCAAAAATCAGGAAATTTAGAAGCTTTGCAGGTGACATTTCAATAACATTTAATAACGGCAATCATAAAACATGTTTTTTAACGCAATTGCGAACGCACTAGGCCCCTCTTTTTGAAATACCAGAAATCAGAGTTCGGTGTGATGTTGCTTCCTAGATTTGTACCCTCCCTCGGAAAACTTGGCGGTGCTCGTCGGCGAGCAACACGGCGAGTCGACAAGAAACCGGTTTTTTCCCGTGCCGGCGTGATATCACCTCCTCCTCGCTTGGTGTCGCCGTGACAACGGCGCTTTGCTTCATAACGTGGAGCGGAGGTCTGAAAAAGAGTCGAGTCGCAGGAGACCGCAAAATGTGACTCCCTGCACTGGCGCGGATCGCGCGGGAACTTCAAATTCTGCATTTGGAAATTGTTTTTTTAATTCACAAATACTGAATTTTCAAGTTTCGAATTATGAGGGTAATGTCCCGGCATCGTTTTCAATCGTTTCGGATAATAAAAAAAAACATGATTTTGATGTGTCAGTGCCCCTTTAAGCGTGGAACGGTGGAGCCGTTGCCTCGCGGACACGCAGCGCCATTGGGTGAGCGATCGTTCAAACTGTAGTGTGCCTTGCGGCGCGAGGAAAGAACAGACAGCACAAAGGCTCCCAGCAGAACGGACCCCTTGGTTTATTCCATGCGCCGTATATATTGTCACGCGCCGTACAACCCATAAGAGGCGAGCGAACGCGGTGATCAGTGATAACAAAACAGTGTGACAACACAGTCAGGATGACTGTTAAGTACGGAGACTTCCTGCTTATTATTTAAGGTGATTTTTGTTGGAAAAGTTGATTTTTCCGAAGTTGTGTCGGCGTTGTTTTCCTTTTTTTTTAACTTTCTATGTCGGGTTCGGCGTTTTGAAGGGAGCTTCCGCGGGGTCATCGCGGCCGAGGTGGGAGAGCCTCCCCCGCGGTCGTTAAGAAATGTCTCGGGTTTCGGTGCGGAGAGAGCCCGCGCTTGGAGCTGCGTGTGGTTTTTAACCGAATGTTCCTGTAGATAGAGGGTTTCGCCGCTTAGTATCAAATTGTCGCTTTTTACCCGAGGTAATAATTTAGCTGTTGGCGCCGGCCAGGCTGCGGAAAATGCAGAGAACGATTCTACAAGGAATTCGGATTTGGCGGTTGGAACGCCAGGTTGACAGCTCGCCGACCATTGGGCAACAGTGTACCACGTGGGAGTGGTGAAATTTGAAGGGATTGGTCGGTCCCTGAGGGGAAAGGAGGCTGCTACGAGCCTACAAAAGGAGTGCGGAGAGGATTCTCGGGGATTGGCTTCGATTCGATTTTGGGAGACTGGTGACAAAAGTACGGGGTTTTAATTTTGGAACTTGAACTCTTGACTGTTGAGTTTTTTTTTGTTTCGTATAATTTTGGAGTTTTAACTCATGACTGTTGAGTTGTTTTGTTTCATAATAAACGTGGCCACACTGGTCACTGTAAAGCCAACCATCGTCGCAATGTGTTCAGCGGGATCGAACAACTTTTAGTTTTTTTTTTTTTTTTTTTTATCAACTTCCCGGGGGGCTGTTGTCATCGGGCGAGCACCATCATCGGTCGTCACCATCCGGACCAGGACGCCCACCCCCACCCCACCCCGGCCAGAGGAAGTTGACTGGCGCAGTCGACAGGATCCCGCTGACTTTCTGCGACGGGTTTCGAGAACGCCACAACGTCAGCTGATGGTGAGCCCCGCCAACATCTGAGTGAGAAGACGGCGGCAATAGCCTGTTGCGTTGTGTGCGGCGGACGGAGCGGCTTCTAAGTGAGAGGCTCCGGGAGTCAAGGGACTCAAGAACACCACGACGTCAGCTGATGGTGAGCCCCGTCATTATCTGCGTGAGAAGACGGAGGCAATAGCCTGCTGCGTTGTGTGCGGTGGACGGAGCGACATCCAAGTGAGAGGCTCCGGGAGTCAAGGACTCAAGACCGGCGGAAGGAGGCAGCACAAGGGAGCCACAGGGGCGCCCCGGGGAAATGTGACGGCACGGCAGGACCCTCGTTCCCAGGTAAGACCCAGGGTTGTTTCCTCCGAGGCTCACAATGTCCAAAGTCATAATATCAGGGGCTAAGGGCGGCTCTTCGGGAGCAGAGGATGAAGTGGGTAGCAGGTCGGCAGCTATAGCGCGTGAAATTCTTAGACTCCAGCTGGAAATTAAGAAAGTAAAGCTGGCCCAGATTCAGGCGTTGAGGGAAATGGATTCGAGGGACTCAACAAAAATGAGAGAGCTCGCGAAAGAACCCCGCGCCGTCCTCGCGCCGATGCCGGAGTTTGCAGCCCTCGCATCGTTTAAGAGCGCTGAGACTAAAATGAGTCCGGAGAAAGACTGCGAGGAGAAAGCATACGGCGATGACTGCGGCGGCCGCGAAGTGAAAATTGAGAAGAGAGCGTGCGCCGACAAGGCAGAGGCACCCGCCGGTGATCCGCTGACGCAAGGAGGCGAGAGCGAGAGCAAGAGCGATGGTGACGGCGGCGACGAGGCGACGAACCTGGTTGGCGACATCGAGCGCAGGGATCCAGGGAACCCCGGCGCACCGGTCACCGCAGCACTGGGGAGGCAAGGGCCGTCCCACGCTGGAAAGAAGCAGCGGCGCAAGGGGTGCAGCGACAGGTCGGAGTCGGCGGTCGAGGGGTGTTCCGGGTCCAACCCTGCATCGGTTCCGGGCTACGACGCGGATGACCACGGCGAGAACGTGAACGACGACGAGAGGACGGCAAAAAGGGCCTTGATTCCTCCGATCCAGGCGTCGAGACGGAAGCTCCGACTGCGGAGTGGCACCGGCTCCGGTACCGGCACCGTGTCGTCGCCGAAGGTCAGGTCAGCGGTACATCGTAGGGTGACGATCAGGAAGGAGGCTGCGTCAAGCGACTCCGGAAGGAGGAGTCCGGACGCAAGGAGCTGCGGGGGCGGCAAGCGCCAAACGGGCACGGAGAAGAGGAAGCCACTCGTGCCAGTGGCCAGAGCTCGCACGCGAGGACAGCATACTTTTAGTTTGAGCTCGGGATCCGCAAGTGTCGTGCATTGCACGCCGCCCCAGGCAATTCTCAGAACGTCTTCGATGGCAACGAGCTGGACGACAAGACGGCCAAGATTGGGAGGGTAGCTATAGCAAGGCTACTGGTGTTTCGTTTCGCCTTTAGGCTACGTTGATTTCACTCCCCTCCTGATTAACTTTCCTTTTGCTTTTCGGTCGGCCCTTCAGTTTTTTATATTCTACGTAATATTTCTGGTGCATAGTCTTTATTCTCCGCGGGAGAAGTTTGTCAGTACTCACGTATATTTCGAAACGTGCAAATCGAGGCTCGAAAGAGCTTAGGAAAAGCGCTGGCGGAGACGGAGTTATCTGTAGGTCCTTTCTTGGAGCTTTTTATATTTCTTGCTTTCAAGTAGTATAGTTTTTGTTTTGTTTTGAATGTTCATTTTGACTAGTGCGAACTTTATTAGGAATAGAGTGCCTAGTGGTGTCTGCACCCATAGTGTGGAGCTTTGCGATTAGCGGGTTTAAATATATCTATATGGACATTGTGGAATCTGGAATGTACGGCTCTGGGTCTTGCTCTGTGCAGTGTCTCCGAACTGATAGACAGTGTGGACTGATGTTGCGCGAACAACAAGTGTACTTGCAACACTCTTGGTTGGGAGGTGTTAAGTACGGAGAATTCCTGCTTATTATTTAAGGTGATTTTTGTTGGAAATGTTGATTTTTGCGGAGTTGTGTCGGCGTTGTTTTCCTTTTTTTTAACTTTCTATGTCGGGTTCGGCGTTTTGGAGGGAGCTTCCGCGGGGTCATCGCGGCCGAGGTGGGAGAGCCTCCCCCGCGGCCGTTAAGAAACGTCTCGGGTTTCGGTGCGGAGAGAGCCCGCGCTTGGAGCTGCGTGTGGTTTTTAACCGAATGTTCCTGTAGATAGAGGGTTTCGCCGCTTAGTATCAAATTGTCGCTTTTTACCCGAGGTAATAATTTAGCTGTTGGCGCCGGCCAGTCTGCGGAAAATGCAGAGAACGATTCTACAAGGAATTCGGATTTGGCGGTTGGAACGCCAGGTTGACAGCTCGCCGACCATTGGGCAACAGTGTACCACGTGGGAGTGGTGAAATTTGAAGGGATTGGTCGGTCCCTGAGGGGAAAGGAGGCTGCTACGAGCCTACAAAAGGAGTGCGGAGAGGATTCTCGGGGATTGGCTTCGATTCGATTTTGGGAGACTGGGGACAAAAGTACGGGGTTTTAATTTTGGAACTTGAACTCATGACTGTTGAGTTGTTTTGATTCGTATAATTTTGGAGTTTTAACTTATGACTGTTGAGTTGTTTTGTTTCATAATAAACGTGGCCACACTGGTCACTGTAAAGCCAACCATCGTCGCAATGTGTTCAGCGGGATCGAACAACTTTTTGTTTTTTCTGTTTTTTTTTATCAACTTCCCGGGGGGCTGTTGTCATCGGGCGAGCACCATCATCGGTCGTCACCATCCGGACCAGGACGCCCACCCCCACCCCACCCCGGCCAGAGGAAGTTGACTTGACATTACACAAACTGACGCGTAGCGGCCATCGGGAGGCTCGTCGACGCGCGCCAGCCAATGAGACCGAAGTGTAAAAGGTGCCATTGGCTAGCTTTGCGCGTGGTTTCATTAAGGCGCCGTTTTGCATGGTTTCAAAGGTGATGACGTCGGCTCGCTCCATGAGATATTTAATACTTTCGCATTAAAAGTCTCGCAGCCAGCCAGCGCCGACGGTAAGAGCGCCGCTGCACGAGAGCGTGCCCGCTCTTGCCACGCTCGCAATGAACTCCAAACTTTTGAAAAAGACCGTACGTTTTCGCTTTCTCTCATGGGTATTCGGGCGAAACCGTAACTAAAGATAAGATAACTGTATTACGTTTCTGTATAGATATACTGTTTCTTGAAAAATTGGGCTTTTGCATACCTATCCCATCAGAACAGTAAAACGTTTTAATTCACTGATAAAAAGGCAACTAGACAAGACATTATGCACGCGTTTTAATATTTTGTTTATTTTTACTACAAATGATTATCTTCAGCAGATTACCATTTGCCTTTTCTTCAAGACGTCTTCACCAATGCAGGGAGCGATCTCTGACGTCTTGCCACGTAGGGCTGTTCTTGGTGTAAAACTGCTGGTACCACCTTCGGAAGTCGGCTATGGTGCGGTCTTCTTTCTGCAGAGGTGGATTCTTCCAGATGGTCTTGTTGTTCCACACAAGCATGTCTCTCTGGAACTAAAAATTTAAAAAGACACGTCTAGAAGGCTTCTGTTTTGTTTTTCAAAAAGTATTTTTCATATATTTGCCGACTTTAAGTTGGCATTGATCAATTTCTGAGAAAGCCGCGACGGCGTATTCAGTTTGGTTGACAAAATGATTGTTTTTGCTAATTTCTTGGGGAAGCATTATAAATAAAAAACATTTCACGCTTTAAAACTGGCCCATTTGTTGCAGGACAGGCCGTATTTACGGCTGATCTGACGTAGTTACTGACAACGTAAGAAACGGACGGAAGTGTGAGTCCTAACCTCCTTTTTGTCGCACCGCAACCAATAGGATTGCGGCGTTATCCCATAAGAGCGGCAAAGAAAACATCGGAACCAAAGTAGGTTGATTATAATGTGCCCCGCCCTGCGTTTGTGTTTTAATAATAACTGAAGTTTATTAACGGTAGACATAAACACGAAACAAAAAGACCCGCTATGCACAGTTGCACCTGTATGCGAGATCCTGCATCCGGCGCAGAGGAATCATGTTTTCTGTTTGACAACAAAACAAGCGAAATATTTAACATTAAAAGACACACGCGAACACACACACACACACATACACAAAAACACGCATGCACACAAACACGCACACACAGGCACGCACAAAACAGTCACTCTAGTGTGGTAGAAGCAGCCTACTCATTCAACACGGAATTAAGCCATTGTCCTCACACTCGTTCGCCTCCTGTTCCACTGTACTCAGAGACGTCCATAAATGCAGCCCTTAATGGAAAGACAGTCGGGTTCTCGGGAGAGATAGCACTCTATCCGCACTCTCGCTTACCGTGTTTTTAATTTTCCCCGTCACAGATACGTCGTTTCACCACCGGCTTGCCTGCACTCTATAGGTTTTAAACTTTAAGCTTAGAGCGATAAATAGTGCGTAAAGTAAAACTCTGAATAACGTCACAATTCAGAAGCATATTATTAAAAGGAGGAGTTACCCATGAAAGGAAAACATGCATTGCAGCGCTAAACTAACACTAGGAAAAGCGCTGACGTTAGGTTGTCTTCAACGTACCTTACCACTGATGCAGCGCTCAGTGTGCGTTGTATTACTAATATAGCGACAAGTAAGCGTTCCATCAGCAAGGACAGTGTTATTTCCAGCACTGACAAATAGCTTCGGGGTGGCTCTGCGCTGTACGTGTGAACACGTTTTTATTAAAACCCAGGAATCTTAAAAAGAAACTTACCGAAAGCTCATAAGCTCTGCTGCTCAACAAACGAAAAAGGAATGAAGCGCCCTGATCGTAGTGCATCCTATGAATAAGTCGTATTTGAAGCGGCCCATCCGGAGTGATTGAAGTAACTGTGATCTGCTTTCCAAACTTGCAATCGGTGCGGACAACGAGCAGCGCTGGTCCCTGGAGTTTGAGGTACGAGCGATTGTAGAGAAAACTTGGGATCTTCCCAAACACTTTCATGTCCGCGTCCATGTCCACGATGCATTTGTGACCCTCCGTGTGCCATTTGGCCTTCCAAATGTGCGTCAGGAAACGCCCCCAAGTGGTGACCCCGCCATTCTGCGAGAACTCTTCTGCAGTCACAAAGAAGTTTGGTCCATGGAAATACTTAAAGTGCACCATGTCCGATCCGTTTTCAGCGAGGTCCCGAATGTGACCTGTGACGGTCTCTTCGTAGCGCTTGAACAGTTTCCAGCCCCCGCTGCTGATTTCAGGCACATCTTCAATTTTCCACGACGGCTTTTCGCCTTCGGCGTGGTACCACACAAACAGAAGTCCCATCACTTCGTCCGTTTCCCACTTCTTGATCTGAGCGAATTCTGGAACTGCAATGAAAGAATCCAGCTCCGATCAGCAGGCGTAAATTTTCAATCCTAACTAATAACAAAATAATTCATGTTGTATGTAGCGTTCAGAATAGAAGGCCTCAATCTTTTATGAACGCCTAATTTAATCTTGAAATTGTAAATGAAATTGTAAATTTGAGTAAAATATTCGTTTTATATAACGTAATTGAGCTCACGTCCATCATCACGAATCAGATTTCTCTTAACACCGAAGAGTAACATTATTTCATAAAAAAATATTAAACAAACTGGATTTAATACTTTTTTAACATTTGTTTTGTAACTTACTTGAAGATTTAAAATAGAATCATGTTTTTCTTTTGGTTTTCGACTCGCAGAACCTGTTTTACTTATCTGTTCATTTTAGTTTAAGGACTGTATGCTAAAAGATGACTCGAAATAAGTATTTAATTATAATAAAGCAACCATTGTTCATAACTGGCAGTATTTACCAGCCGCACTCAAATTCACAGATCTTCGACCGACGTAAAAGCGAGAAAAAGTCGCCCACTGGTCAAACATTAGACTAGGAGGAACAGCGTATGTTACATCTGAAGCTCACCAGGTTTCAATGATCAAGCTCTTGAAAGAAGACCTAGTCTGCCTAACGTAGCGGCGAGGCAACAAAATTAAAAAGAAATTGTGGAGCTATACGAGGGGCGTTCATAAAGTTCGTATTATCGGCACAAAAAAATTGAAAAAAAGGAACAAAACAGGCATCAACATGAGCGCGCGTCCCTCTAGTTTCCGCACAGTATAAACATAACATGCTATAACAGCCCGAAACGCCGCTAGAGAGTCGAAACAAAAATGGCACCGCCCGTCGGTGCCAAGCACATGCAGTGATCCGTTTTTTTTTTCATGTGAAGGGAAGCAATGTCAAAGATATTCATTCCAATCTGGGAGCGTTGTTCGGGGACAACGCCCCAGTTTATGACACTTTGGTTAAATGGCGCAGACGCTTCCAGTGTGGCCAAATAAGAGGAAAGCATTTCAAGGACGGCGACCAAGTGATTGCTGAAGTGGTGCGATTTCTGAACGCTCAAAACGAGTTCTATAACAACGGACTCCGGCATGTGGTGCATCACTGGAAAAAGTGGGTAACTTTTGCTGGCGAACATGTAGAGAAAGTCTCCGTCGTATTGTAGAAAAAACAGACAGGCATGTGCTGGAGCTAGTCACTGTGCGTGACGTCCATCTTTATTCTATTCCCTCTTCTTCTTTTTCTTTTCCCCGTCAGCTTCCGTTCCCACTTCTCCTTCGGCCAACATGACATACTCCCCCACTAGTAAAAATACTGTTAGGGAGAGTAACGATCAGGAGGCCGTGCGTTCCTCTTGAGTCTGGACCTGACGGAGGATTCGGTAGATGACACCTCTACTGTTGTGCCGGGATCTGTTGGAGCAACCGTTCTTGTTAACTTTGAGGCGTTCCAACAGTGTCCGTCTTCTGTTCGAAACGTTGCGGGTCCGAGTGCTTTTTCTATTCTGACTGGGGCACTAAACGATGGAGTGCCCTTTGTTGTATGTCCTGGCAGTCGGACGCGCACGTAGTCTCCTCCCCTGAAATTCGGAGTCTTGACCGCCCTGCGTTTGTCAGCATATTTTTGAAGTTGCTTTGGTATCTTTCCACCCTCCTACGAAGGTCCTTTATCGCCTCTCTAGCATTTTGTGTAATGTCTGGATGGGTTAGTCCCATGATGTCGAGTCTCGTGCGCATTGGTCGTTCGTGTAACAGCACTGACGGGGACAGATTAGTTGCTGCTTGAGGTTTACAGCGGTAAATCCATAGGAAGTCCACCAGGTCAAGCTGTATGTCGCCCTTCTCCAACAAAATGCTTTGGACGTAATGCTTGAGAACTCTATTAAAACGTTCCACCTGTTCATTTGCCTGTGGATAATAGATGGACGATGTTGCGTGAGTGATGCCTCTGTCTTGAAGGAATGTCATAAATTCTAAAGACATGAATTGTGAACCGTGGTCCGATACCAGAACTTCCGGGTAACCTTCCCAGCTGATGATTCCTTGCAGGATGCTTATTACTGCATCAGTTGTTGGGTGTGAGCAGAACCCAACCTCTGGCCACTTGCTGTAGTAATCTATTGCGGTGATGGCATATCTGCAGTTTCCAGAAAAACCCGTGAACGGTCCGACAAAATCGATTCCGATCTGCTTCCACGGACCCTCGGGGTAGCGAAGTGGTTGCATGGGAGCCGGTGCGGTTTTCGTTGTTTTGTCATGCTGCTGACAGACACTGCAGTTGGTGATGTAATCATTGACCTCTACATCCATTCGAGGCCACCAGAAGTGCTCTCGCAGTCTTTGTTTTGTTCTGACAATCCCAGTATGGGCTTCATGTGCTATGTCCATGATCTGACGTCGCTGTGTTGTCGGTGGTACGATCTTCTGGTTACGAAGAAGTAGTCCATGTACGACACAAAGTTCTTCTTGAATCTTGTGGTAAGGAATCAAGGTAGCTTCCGCGTGCAAAACGTGGGTCTTTGCTGAATTTATGCTGTCTACTACCTTGGTCAGTGTTGGATCTTCCCTAGTCTCTCTCTGGAGCTCATCCAGGGTAATGCTTCTGAGGTGTGCTCGAACTGCACATATAATTTCAGCGTCTTTGTGATCACTTGACTTTTCTTGTATGGTTGTGACTGGAAGCCTTGAAAGAGCGTCTGCCACCACATTCTGGTTGCCCCGCCGGTCCTGCAGTTCGTAGTTGAATTGAAGTAACCTTGCAGACCAGCGGCCGATGCGCATGGGTTGTCTTCCTGATCCTTGCGTTCAAAGTAATGTAATAATGGCCTGATGGTCTGGACGCAATATAAAATGCCCTCCTAATAGGAATGTGCTCCATCTCTCGCAAGCCCACAGGCAAGCCAAGGCTTCTCGCTCACACCCTGAGTATCTACGTTCCGTCTCAGATAACGTCCGTGAGGCAAACGCAACCGTCCTGATGCCCTCTGGATGCAGTTGCTGTAAAACCGCTCCTAGTCCGTAACTGGAGGCATCAGTTGCCACGATTGTTTGTAGGGTAGGGTCGAAGATGGCTAGTGTGGCACAGTTCTTGATTAGGTTCTTGACCTTCTCAAATGCCTGTGCTTGTTCAGCAGCCCACGTAAACTCGACTCCTTTCCGTAGTAGAGCACGAAGACGATCAACAATCGTTGCGTAGTGTGGTACAAACTTCAAGTAGTACGAGGGAAGTCCAAGAAAGGATTGTAAGGACTTAACATCTGTAGGAGATGGTGCCTTACTGATGGCATCCAGCGTTCCTTCAGCTGGTTTGATGCCCTCTCTGGATAGATGAACTCCCCGATATTGTAATTCTGTGACCGAAAAGGTGCACTTCTCACTGTTGAGTTTCATGCCTCTCTTTTGTAGGCGTGTCAGGACTTGCTGCAGATTCTCGTCGTGTTCTTTTTGAGATATCCCTGCAACGAGAATATCATCTAGGTAGTGTACGGTGCCACGGCATCCCTTCAGCACAGTCGACAGCATCTTCTATAAAGCTGCTGCTGCCGACGCTAGGCCAAAGCAGACTCTCTTAAATCGAAAGAGTCCATCGTGCGTTATAAACGCAGTTAGATCTCTGCTCTCCTCTGCCAACTCCATTTGATGATACGCCGATGAGAGGTCAAGCTTGGAGAACACTGTCATCCCAGTCAGTTGATGAAAGATTTACTCTGGATGTGAGAGTGGAGGACTGTCAATGACTTCTGCCTGATTAGGTTTCCGTAAGTCCACGCAGAGTCGAATGTCCCCCGTTTTCTTCCAAGCCACGACGATTGGAGAAACCCATTTTGATGCGTCGATCTTCTCAATCACGCCTGTAACCTCTAACTTCCGTAATTTATGAGATACCTTGTCTCGTGCTATCAGTGGAAGACGACAAAGTTTTTGTGGCACCGGCGTAACAGTGATTCATGTTTGGCTCTGTGGACAAAGTCCTTCACGAGTCCCAAATCGTCTGAAAAGAGTTGTGGAAACTTCGCTTCAAACCACTGAGGATTTTGCTGGCTTTCCGTGGATAGTTGGTGACACGAATGTTGTTTGATGTCTACTGTCATCTGCAAGCCTCGAAGGATGTCTAATCCAGCCAATGGTTTGCCTGAGGTGACATGAATTGTGCATGCAGTTCGTCTTGCACCAAATGATACTTCAGCCTCGAACATCCCTTCTACCTTGATCCACCCATTGGAGCAATTCCTAAGTTCCAGGTTAGAATGCTCGAGGTTGATATGTCGAAAATGTGTATTGTATATCGCCGAAGATATGATGGAAACTGGCGATCCTGTGTCCACTTGCAATTTGACCGGTACTCCAGCGACAACCACCTCGCAGTACAAGGTGTCCGGAAGTCCCTTGATGTTCATTGGCCCTTTGGCCTTGGTGGAAGACGTGGTCTTCGCTGTGGTTGATTTCCTGCATACCGACGCGAAATGACCGCGTGTACTACATTTCTTGCATATCTTCGTTCGCGCAGGGCATGAAGTATTGTCAGCTAGGTGAGCCGAAGATCCGCATCTGTAGCACCTCTGACCTTGTTTTGGAGAATTTGCAGTAGTTTTTGTAAGATCTGCAACCTCAGAAGTGCTTGCGACTTTCTTGTCTTCGTTGAGTAGCTTAGACTCGCGCAGAGCTTGTTCCACTTGTCTAGCAATGACAAGTGCTGTGTCCAGTGTTAATTCTGGCTCGAGCAAGAGCCTCTCTCGCACTTCCTTGCTGCTGGTTTTCTCTACTAGCTGGTCACATATTAAATCTTCCGCGAGCCCTCCAAACTTGCACGTCTTGGCCAGGCTCCGTAATGTCGCGACATACTCTTCGACCGTTTCTCCCGGTAGTTGTGCCCTTTGACAAAAACGATACCGTTCGACGGTCTTGTTGACGGCTGGCGTGAAGAATTTGCTCAGCGTACGTACTGTGTCGTCGAATACATGAGTAGTGGAAGCCCTGTCAGCAGAAGTCGATGGTTGAGGGTCTTGTGTGATAGCAGGTAGAGAACGATGTACTCGCTGACCCTCCACTCCAAGGCAGTTGAGTAATATTGCCTTTTTCCTGTCGTCTGGATAAGTAGTCGCTCCGCTCGCCACCATGAAGGTCTCGAACAGTGGGTACCATTCTACTCATGAAATTTTCGGTTTACCTGGAGCCGGTAGAAAAGGCGGTGGCGTTTCCAGCTTCATTGTCGACTGCGCCAATTTGTCGTATTGTAGAAAAAACAGACAGGCATGTACTGTAGCTAGTCACTATGCGTGACATTCATCTTTATTCTATTCCCTCTTCTTCTTTCTCTTTTCCCCGTCAGCTCCCGTTCCCGCTTCTCCTTCGGCCAACATGACAGTCTTAACTCCTACTCGAGTTTGATTGCTAAATCTCTATTCCTTCGTGACAATAATACGAACTTTATGAACGCCCCTCGTACGTGATATTTTTTCGGTAATGTACCAAAATATTCAATCAGCTGAAACAACACTTTTTGATAAACATTTTTCTTTAACTACACTGAGCGATTGGAGTTATTTTTCGATTAAATTTTTTTTCCGAGTAACTGAGATAAAAAAAAAACGATGCATTGTTTGTTCTTAACTTGTGCCTCTATACTTCGTCTCACCCTACGATGGACTAAAGGGAAAAGTTACGAAGCGCCAGATCCAATTACGAGTCACTTAGAAATTGCACGGTAAAGGTGTATCCACACGACGGACCAAATTGCTGTTTTTGTCCGCAGGCCGTGCATCACGTGATCTTACGTCACCGGTATTCGAGGTCCGCCGGCGGTCCGCGGCCCGCGCTTCTGAGAAATGCCAAGCGACTTTTCTTGCCCGGACCTTGGCGGCGGACCGCGGCGTTTTTAGTATAATTGAAGTGCTAAGTCTGGCAACAAGCTGACTTTTGTTGTTTGGATTGGAGTCCAAATCCAAAGTCGTTTTCTTTTGGCGCCAGCTGTTGAAGACGAAGAAGACGAACCTTTTGTTGTGCGACGATGGCGGCATGGTGTGACGATGCAACTTTTTACTTCATCGCGTTCGTGGAGCAACTCCCCGCTCTGTGGGATTGCCCTTTTCGGTTGATTTAAGTCCTCCTCGTCCTCAATAGTCAACGCCAGGGCCACCGCGGCCAAACGTCTCTTTCGTTCAACCTCCATTTTGGATCCTTAAAAATAGCCTCAAAGCAGCTCGCTGCATGCGTTTGGCGGAGCTGTGAGGTCGAGGGTTAGACCGGCCCGTTCGCTCTGTCGTCTGCTCTTTTGGTCCGCCGTGTGGATGCTCATTGCAGCCGGGTGGCCCGCTGGCCGCGCATCACGTGATCAATCGGTCCGCGGCCCGGTCCGTCGTGTGGATACACCTTAATATGCTTCGATGCACGGATCGGTGCCGGCGTCTCGGATCACTAATGGGGATGGACGGACAGTGGTTCAAATCGAAAAGCAGTGAGTGATTCATTCATTTTACGTTGGAAAGAAAGCCACGGCATGTAGGCTCTTTGCAGTGTCGAAGCGTGGAGCGTGATTGGACCTGGCAGCCCGTGGTTTGGCCTTTAGTACATCGTAGGGTGAGACGATGTATGGTTTTCATTCCAGCTACGTTTTCACCTGGTTTTCTCGAATGGTTTAGTGCTATAAATAACTCATGATATTCACTTAATGCGTGTTGTACTTTTTCTAGGATATTAGAAACTTCAAAAATCCTTATCTCAAATGACGTGATCTGCGCGTTAAACTCCATTTGGTGCAAATGTTTAGAGCAGTGTTCATCACATAAGAATCAAATGTGGGTTGTAAGCTTACCTTTGGCGTCGTATGGCACGTGTACGCATGCCCCGTCACCATTGAATCTCCAACCGTGGAAAGGGCATTCGATACAGTCGCCGACCACTCGTCCCAAGACTCCTAAATGTGCGCCGAGATGGGGACAGTGAGCATCCGTCACGTGTGCCACGCCGTCCTTGGTGCGAAACGCTACCAGTTCTAACCCTGCACAAAGAATTGCCCTATGATTCTCTCACAGCATGTCACGGCGTTTTTGGCTGCTCCGGACAACTGAAGTACCAGAGCTGTCGATCACGAGAGAATCATGATAACACTTGTTTTTCGACATTTCTGAGCTTATAAAAAAAAAAAAAAAGCCTTCTCGATTTTTTGAATTTCGATGAGCTCAGAGTGACAAGGTGCACCTAAACTGAAGTTGTTTATTTCTTTCATTTACTTATTTCGTTTTTATCTTGAAATAGCAGAGTTCACTGAAAATTATTGCTGAAATATCGCGATGACATGGTTTTACTATACGGATGACGTACGTTTATCCCACGGTATATTGCGTGCAAGCTCGTCTGCTACTTGAGCAACTCGTGCGTTTGTTAACACCCAAATGCGCCCATGTGCGTTTGTTTTCCCCCGACCTCAACCAATGATCACGCAAGCTTAGCTGCGTCGTCATCGCGCGTTCTTTAAGCGTTCTCTATGGTGCCCTTTGATTGGCTCGCCCCTCTTTGCGTTCCGATGCGCGAATGATGCATTTTCGAACGCTTGCTCGCCGTATATACCGAAAGAAAATACTGTGTTTAGTGTGCCTTCTTAATCTCGATGCATGCGACACCTATTGGGGTTTTAATTGTAAAAATTATATTACGGGTCGCTTACTGCACACACTAAGTTTTTTTTTTTTTTTTTTTTTTTTTTTGCGGTAAGCGTTGTAATTCTTCAACTTATATAAACATTTCATTTCGGAACGCTCTCGAAGAAAAACGGAGAGGAAAGCTAAATGAGGTTTTAAGCATAAGGTAAGCGCTCAGTAAATAATGCGCAGCACTCCCGCACTGTCGGTGACAAGGGCGGCTGTAGCAGAAAATGTATTATCTGTGGTTTTGCCTGTATCGTATTTATTTATTTATATGTACCATTTACCTTCCCTTGGAGGCTGGCGTAGGAGGGGCAAGTACATTTTACTGCACAAGATGTTATGCAAAAGTATCAACAAAATTAAGAAAAAAGTATTGCTCAGGGTTGAAGAGCTCTAAAATTAACAAAAAACAAAAACAAATAAAAATGGCATTTGGTACGTATTGTTTCTCTCGATGGCAGGAACTTCGTTGTGCGTAAAGCGTGGAACACATCTGAGAAAGCACCGCGTCATGTCGAGTCGCCGAGCGGAGTAACCATAGGAACCGCCAAAGCCGTGCCGTCCCGTGATAGTGTCAGCGACGCCAGCTGCGCGAGGAGACGCGATTTTAGTTGAGAGTTTTTCATGCTTAAAGGGGCGGTGCAACGATATTCAATTGGAATGTTTTTCACTTTACACGACCTTACTGGCACTAGTGAGACTCAAGGGTGCTTAAACGCAACGCCACTGATCAAGAAACTCCTTTGTTGCGCTGTAATTTCGAGGACAAAACCGAGTGTTTTCAGTCAATCTCTCCTTCGCAAAACCTGATGACGTAGCTGGGCGGTAGCAGTACCGCCCAGTGACGATATTTGAATGCGTCTTATAGATTGGACCCGAGCATTGCGTGGGCACTCGATTTGGGCTCGTGATAATCAATAGCAGGACAAACATTCGGGTAGTGGCCCGTGTCCAATCGCTGCAATGACGACAATAGCCGAACCATAACAATGTCTGGAACTCAGCGCGTGTCCTGTGCCTTGCCAACCCCAGCGCGTGGCTATGATCAACATTGGCGGCATATAATCGGCTCCAGATCACGTGGCCGCTTGTCCTGGCTGCGAGTTGAGGGAGTGAACGCTGCCAGTTTTTCTTTAATTTTTTGTGCGACTTCAATTGCATGTGGTGAAAAACGAACGGGTGTTTCACAGGTCATTAACGTCAGGGATCCGTTCTATGCGGTATTTGCGCAAAGAACAAAGATCGTTGCATCGCCCCTTTAAGCCGTCTGAAAGGAAGCACCGCAAAAGCCTAGCGCTCGAACGGGAGTAGAAGGCAATGTTCCTGTCTCTTGCGCTCTCTCCCTCAAGCGGCGACTGTTCTATTTTCTGTCGCCCCGTTTTTTTCCGGAGACGTGCTTGTTTCCTTCGCCCCCCGCACACTCTCCCACCGTACCTGCGAGTGCGCTCATTGCCTCGTCGTTACCACATTTCAAACTCGTTCTTCCCTCTTGCGCTGTTGGCAGATATAGTGCGGCAACGCATTCTCCTGCCTCTTTTTTTTTTGTACTGGCAATTTCTCGTGCGACGCCGCTCTGTTACAAAAACTCGAGTTACAGGAAACTGCTGAGAGCTAGCCATAATATAACACATCCTTTGTTAAAAACAAAATGCAACTTATGTTGCAGCGTTCACAATGAAGCAGCTGTAGAAGTGCCGACGAGTAGAAGCGACTTCACCGCATATTTCGCCCAAACAAGTAAAGATGAGTTCTTTTTCTTTGTCTCGCGGTTTCAACAAAATTGCTAAGTGTTATTATAGAGCCGAAGAAATTATCTAGCTACAACCCAGAGACAGTCGCGCTAGAAGATTTTCTTATACACGTGTGCCTACCAAGGACATCCAAGCGCTTCACCGCTTCAACTCCAAGAGCCTCCGATTCGAGAACGGGGATCCAACCGTTCGGGAATACAGGAGGTAGGTCTGGTCTCGGGAACCTTATTCGAGGTGTCTCCAACTGGGTGAAAAAAGAAAGGAGAAAATGTAGGCTCTGTTAATATTTGAGAAAAGTGACGAGCCTAAATTGGGCACCCATAAAACAACCAAAAAACAATCTACTAAAAACCGAACAGACGCAGGTTACTATAGTTATTGACAGGATTAAAACGTCAGCGACGTCCTTCGTTTTTCCCGTCTCCAACGTGAGCTGCTTCATTCGGTAACGCTTCAGCGTCTCTGGAGCACCATGGGAGCGCGCGCATTTGAAGTAGGGAGACAACAAGCTTGTGCCGGAGGCCCTGCATCTGAAAGTCTTCATATTGGTCTTCATTTGTCAATTTTAGTGCACTGGAACGTCAAGCGCCATCCCCCTTCAATTCCCTGCACTCTCATTGGCCAAAAAAGACACCATCTTGTCTGGCACTCAGAGCTCAGCACCATCAAAGCCAGACACCGATTCCTCGGGACTTCTAAACGCGCATGTATTTTCAGAGACTCCGGAACTTAAGGAATTGCCGCTTTTGAGCACGATAGATATACATCACTGAAAGCATAAGAATTACAGTGCGTGGCTTATTGTGTTGACGTTTATCTTGCTTTGTGATCCGTTCTCCGGACTGCTTATCGGCTGATGCCGCGATTTCATCGGCAGCGGTGCGACAATCAGATGTCCATTACCCGCCGCGCCATGCGTTTCTTTAAGCTGGTTGACATACTAGTGTGAATCCGACCGATCGAGCGCGACGGCAACGGCTTGGGGAGTCAATCGTTTTACAGATAGCTACGGCAACGGGACGGTTGTAAGTGGCCCAAGACCCCGTCGCCGTAGTAATCCGGAAAAAGGATTAACATCGCGAGCCGTTGCAGGCCGCACATGGTTGAACTCACGCAAGCGTGTGAACCGCCCTTCAAGCCGTCAGTGCCCGTAAACACAACGCTGCGAGAAACACGCTTGTCGACCAGCAGCGCAACCTGATGCGAGCAAACCAGGCCTGTAAGCTACAGAAAGGATAATAATACAAATACGCTCCCCCCCCCCCCCCCCCAAAAAAAAAAAAAAAAGATATATATATATATATATTTGAGGGGTGGGCGAATATTTGAAATTTGAATACGAATCGAATATTATACATTTAATATTCGTATTCGATTCGTAAACTAAGTCTTTGGTATTTTTCGAATATTCGTCGTAACACGAATATTCGAAATTTATTGAATATTTGAGAACGTATTCGCAAGCGTAAGTTTTGCTTTCGGCTTCGGCTTCGGTAAGTAAGGCCCATTCGCAGCGACATAGCTGCATGGCGGCTTCAACCTAAACTGGTGGCGTCGGTGACTGAGCGGTAATCTGCGAGTTTCTGTGCCCTTGTGACTCCTGACTTTTTAAACGGCTCACTTTCGCGTTCACCCACCCGTGTTATGGCGGATGGAGGTGTTTGTGGGCAACCGTCTGCGAAGCGGAGAAACGAACGTGAAACGGCCCAAAAACGAAGAGAGAAGAGCGCTATTTGGAAATATTTTGCGAGGGTGACGGCATCGATGGCGCAATGTACGGCATGCGAGTTAACGCTTAAAGCGCCCACAGGTACGACAACGCCCCTTGTCTACCATCTCATAGTGCATCCTGCGTTGTTGAAAGGGTATCGTGGGATTACCCCTGGTACGCCAGGAAAAGCTCAACCGACGCTGACGGACTTAATCCGCAGCACGGCGCCCCTGCAAGAAAAGAGGGTGCGAGCGCTAAATAACAAGGTGGCCGCCATAGTGGCTCTTGATTTACAGCCTTACAGCATTGTGGAAGATCGCGGCGTCAAAAGAACGTCTGACAGAAACCGTTGCCAACTATCGCCTACCATCGCGCTTTACACTCGCGCGTGCTTCTGCCACGGATGTATGACGACCCCCGAAAGAAGTGAAAGCAGAGCTCAACAGTGCCTTTGAAGGCGGCACTACCGCTGTTGCCTTCACAAGCGACATGTGGACATCGCGCGCTAACGAATGTTACGTGAGCTTCACCTGCCATCTTCTCACTCCAAACTTCATGTAGAAGCGGTTCACATTGAACACTCGACACATGGCCAACATGGCTGCCAGCCACAGTGCTGTGAACATCGCAACTATGCTGGACGAAATGTGACGTGACTGGAAGATTCCCGATGAATGTGCGAATTTCATCGTAACGTACAACGGGCGCAACATCCGTGCTGCAGTAAGAAGACTTCCGTGGACTGAAAGAGCGTGCTTCGCGCATAGGCTTCAACTGACGCGAGATCCCGTTCGCCGGCCATTGATCGCCGGTGCTAGTAAGTGAGGCATATTGTGGGCCATTACAAGCACAGTTCATCAGCTCAAAAAATGCTTGAGGAGTGTCAAAAGAACATGGGAAAGGACACACTGCGTCTGGTGCAAGACGTAGGGACGAGATGGAATAGCCAGTATCTAATGTTGCCTCTCCTTCTGGAACTCAAAGAAGCAGTCACCGTGGAGATCGCTACCTCGGATTGTGACATCGATGGACTTGGTTCATCAGAGTAAAAAGATGCTTCTGAATATGCACAAGCATTGAAGCCATTGTTTGATGCCACTGTTATTGCCAGTGCTGAGAAGTATCCGTTTTTGCACTCCCAATTTCCTATGATTTTTGGTATGTTCTACACTCTAGGTAACTATGCTGCGGCATCAGAATTTCCCGCAGAACTGATAAGATCCATCAAGGCAAGGTTCACTCTGTATAGGGAGGACAAGGAAGCATGCCTTGCTATGTTCTTGGACCCACGCTTCAAGCCCACTATTTTTAAAGCTGAAAAGGAAAGATTATTATGGCTAAAAGCTCTGGTATAGCAAGAACTATCCTCATGTGATGCTACTGAAGAAACCCAGCCGGAAGCTGCAACACAGTCAAAAGAGCAAGGCTCAACACCGTCAGCAATGTTTGGCAAGCATTTGGCCACTTAACCAAAAGTGCAATGAAAGCAAAGTGGTTTCAGCTTCAGAATGGGATGTTGTAGCGTATGCGGAGGAGGCACTGCTAAAGAGAGAGAGAGAGAGAGTGATCCGTGTGAGTAGTGGTGAACTGTCGGGCGCTAAAGATATCTGAGTCTGGCAAAGCATTGCATCAAATACCTGGCAATACCTGCTACCTCAGTGCCTAGTGAGAGAGTTTTTTCTGCGGCTGGAGGTGTAGCTTCCGCTCGAATGGAGCGCCTCCTACCTGACCACGTGCAGCAGTTGATTTGTCTGCATTACAACTTGTTATTTTCCGCACAACTAGAATTTTCGTTTTTGTGTTTTTATTCTCGTCAACACCAGTGAAACACTGGTGTTAACGAGAATAAAATCACAAAAACGAAAATTATAGTTGTAGGGAAGATTATAAGTTGTCATGCAGAAAACTCAACTGTAGTTCTGTAGTTCAAATATCAAAAAATCAAAAATTAAAAAAACAATCAACTGCAGTTCTGACATTTGAAAATAAAAAAATGCTGTAAATAAATGCACCTGACTTCGACTATTCGATATACGAAGCTAACTATTCGTATTCGATTCGTATTCGAAAATATTAATATTCGCACACCCCTAATATATATATATATATATATATATATATATATATATAGATTATTGCAAAATTAAATATGCTCGTCCAAATATAGTGCTATAGTGCTAACGGGCCGAACTAGATGTCAATGTTTCAGAACTATACGTTGTCTCATTCAAAGATTAAAAGTGATATTCTGAAACATTCAATATGAAAATTGCGGCTCGAGGAGTTTTCGGAACATTTCCCGAGATAACTTATAACTTGCCTGCGAGATAACGGTTAAATTTGAAACATCGCCATCGGGTTCGGACCGCTATAGTTCTACAATCAAATAAAGAATGAAGGTTCGGCAGTACCTAGATTTTTATTTCATAAAAACAAAAAATGCCTTTTTTTTTTTTTGAGCGAACACGTTTGAGTTTAATGTCTTCATCTTTACTAAAGTTCGTTGTTTCCTTTATAGCCAAGCTTACCAGAAGCTCAGATTCCAACGTTTTGCGCATTACGCTCGCGACCACTCGTACTACAAACTTTTTAGCGTCTATGTCGAAGCGTCGGTTCACGCCCCCTGCACAATCCTTTTCACTCTAGGTATGACCGCAGCCGATGCTACGGAGCGGTGTAGCGAAACAGGGAGCACCAAAAGGATATCATCTTGGCCAATCATCGCCTTTGTGCGTTTACTGTCACCGATTAAGTCAATCTCGCACAGTGAGTGCAGCCCGATTCTGCGCCTCTTTCTGTCGGGGATTAGATGGCGATATCAAACCGACAACGGGCGCCGTGACGACTCACTTCTGCCGATACTTGATTGACTCCATCAGATCACATGGCAAAGAGTCCTTGAGTCCTTGCGACGTCACAAACTTCCACGGAAAAATTAATGTCAATAAGTTTTTGGATAACGCCGCCATGACCTCATCAGTCCAGAAACAGTCCGAAACGGTCAACTTACTTTCTTCCTGGTCGCGGCAATATTTCGCTGATGCCAGTAGAGGACGCACGACAGGCAAAACAACGCTGATCCAATGGCGTAACAAATGATGCTCCAATTGTTGACAGATAAGAGCAACGTAAAATACTGTGTTACAGGCAACATCTCGAAGGCCGTCCTGGACGCTCGCGGTAGCCTGTGTTGGGCGTTCTTGCCGGCCAGCACAAGTACGACTGAAAACACCGCAGAGAGGTGTGAAGGTCTATCTATTGTTTCTCTTCGTGATGAAATGAAATAATTACAGTGAGCCATTTCCCACTTTCCTTGCTTGTAACCGAGTGGCCTTGGCATCCAGAGCGGCTGGGGCACAAATTGCCCTTTCTTCATACAATAAAAGTAAACAACACACGGCTTTGTTGCACAAGAATGCAAACCAGTCTTATTAAGTGCGTACCTTAAAAGAACAAAACTACCAAAACTGTATCATTTTTTTTCAAAGCGCCAGCTCTAACAAAGCCATACCAAATCATCACCATCTCTTCAGGTAATATTTAATTCTATATTTTTAAAGCACTATTCCAGTCTTAAGTTAAAAAAAAAAGAAACAAGATACCGATCGTTTTTTACGTGTCATTATCTGTCGCCTGACTTTGGAAGAAATTACTTCATTCTATTTTAGACCGCATTGTTTTTTGTCACACGTCGTTGCCTTCCCTTTCTTACGCCGTAATATGCGAGTTGGTATTTCTATACTCCTAAACTGTGCAATTAAACAAATTATAGCTATTGTTCGACTTCTTCTGTTGGTTCCTGATAAAAGGAATAACCACCGCAGAGGCCAAAGCATGACAAGGCAGATTGCAATCAATAAACTACGGCGAGAGGTAGCACTCGTGCGGATAACAAAGTGTGCTCGTATTATTAACGATCTTGATAACATGTCAACCAACATCCCTAGGTCACCTCGAGGTACCATGGGACGTTCACACACCTGTCTGGGGACATGGACGTGCAGGCTCTAGCAACATCGGCAAGCCCGTCAGGTCTGCTAACCATAAGAAGGGATACGGCCGCTTTCGCCACCGCCGCCAACCCTTTTGCTCTTCTCTTGAAGCTCGAACACCCCAAGAGCGTCGAAGGCAAGTCCGATGACCATTCTTCAAATACCCGAATCATTCCAACTGCCAAACACGGCCATAAACGAGCCCGCGGCACCTTCTCGTCGGTAGCAGCCGCTAAGCCACTCTCTAAAGTCCGAAATGGCGCATCTTCCAGAACCATTCAGTACAGTGCAAAAATATAAAAAGTGTGGCCTTATAAGCTAGAACCCTGAGTGATTCCAAACTCAGGCTAGAGGCTAGTAACCTAGCAATAAAACAACGTCCCGTTGAGTGCAGAAGAATAGCTTTCATACTTTTAATGTTACAGCGTGCTAAACACGATTCCTAGTTCGAAAATCCCCCAAAACATGGTCTTAAAATGAACTCTGGGCAAACGCGCATTCTCACTCCCCAAAGGCTAACACCCCGAGTGATGTCAAACTCGAGTTAGAGGTTGGCAACCTAGCGGAAAAAAACCCATCCCGCGGAGTGCAAAAGTGTCTTTTTCTTTTTTTTTTTTTTTCTAGAGTTACAGCTTGCTAAACACGACCCAGAGTGCGAAAAACGCAAAAATATGGCCATAAAATTAACTTTTTGGGCAAATGCGCATTCTCCCTGCCCAAATTCTAAAACCCCGAGTGATGTCGAACCCGGGTTAGAGGCTGGTAACCTAGCAGTAAAGCAACGTCCCGCCATGTGCAAAAACTTAATATTCTTATTTCTAGAGTTTCAGCTCGCTAAACACGACCCAGAATGTGAAAGGTCCAAAAATATGGCCTTAGAATGAACTTTTTGGGCAAAAGCGCATTCTCTCTGCCAAAAGCTAGAACTTCAAGTGATGTCAAATCCGGGTTAGAGTACAGTAACCTAGCTGCTAAACAACGCCAAGCCGAGTGGAAGACCTTATTTCTCTCACTTCCAGGGTTACAGCTCGCTAAGACACAGAGAGCAAAAATTCCAGAAAATATGTCCTTGGAATAAACGTTTTAGGCAAACGCCCATTCTCCCTGCCTAAATGCCAGACCCCTGAGTGAATTCAAACCGGGGTTAGAGGCTTGTACCCTAGCGATAAAACAACGCAACACCGAGTGCCAAAAGAATAAAGTAATTACATTTACTCATTACCAAAATAAAGATTGATTATGGCATTTCTAAAAAAGTCAAGGTCAACCACTTCACTAGTAGTTTGGGAAGGTGATTCTAATGAAAAGAGGTACTGGGAATAAAATAATTATAGATTGTATTAGCATTTCA
Source organism: Ixodes persulcatus (assembly GCA_013358835.2). Lineage (NCBI taxonomy): Eukaryota > Metazoa > Arthropoda > Arachnida > Ixodida > Ixodidae > Ixodes > Ixodes persulcatus. The sequence continues at coordinate 31,140 of JABSTQ010006047.1, read as the reverse complement.
AGATGGATACCAACTTTATGTCTATGATCATTGCGCGCTTACAGGTAAAGGCCCGTTCACACTCTTGCGACCTCTTAATCCTGGGTTGCTTAAAACTTCTTAAACCAGAGGACACACTGGCGCCATCTATTGGGTAGCAGTGTAAACTCGGCGGTCCGGCATATTTTTTTATTTCTCTCGCGCATTATCCTTTCTCGCTTGGCTCGAAAAACTTTTGTCAATGTTATAAACGAGCCTTTCTATGGGTATTACGCACATTTGACCTCGGAAATCCCGCAAAAACCTTCGCTCTTGTGAAATGCAGTTCCAGGGTCACCGCATAGATGTGCGCCACAATGCCAGTGTGTCCTCTGGTTTAAGAAGTTTTAAGGAACCCAGGTTTAAGAGGTCGCAAGAGTGTGAACGGGCCTTAATGGGAATTTGTTAGGAGCCTTTGTCTGAGTGATGGACGTGAGATCAATATAGGCGGATGCCAATTCTAGCACTCGCCACATGGGGACGGGGAACTGTAGATCGCGTGCCAGTGAGTCGCGGCCAGCGAGCTTGACACCCCTGCTCTAACCACCCAGCCGCGATGTCGTCACTCCCGTTTCTTTTGAAGGAAATTAAACAGTTGCCGGACTAAAAATAATGTATGTAAAACAGCGAAGAACGACCTACATTATGTTTAGCCTACACCAACTAGCCAAGCTTTTGAACTTTGGTACAGTTGCCGGACATAGACTTCCTGGACTCTCTTCTTGCCGTGGCCTGGAGTCATCACTGCCAAACGCAAAAGCTGGTTGCAGCGGTGGGATCGCGGATCCTCGGGAGCTCTACGGCAGCGGTCGGTGGGACATTGGCTGCGTATCTCTGGTACGCTGAGAGATAATTTTCGTGGTAAAGCGGAAATAAGAAAGGCGACCAGAGCGGAACTCTAACTCGGATTTTGGCAGAAATTGATTTTGGGTGGCCTGCTAAAAGTATAATTGTTAGCCGTAGCTGATGAGCTCACCTTGGAATATAGCAGGCCCATACGAAAGATTGTTATCGTGAAAAAAAAACAAAAAAAAAAATACATTTGAAATGCGGAGCCGAAAAGAGCGAGATTGCCGACCGCAATTGATGAGGCAAGAAACAAACGCCCCCAGAGAGAAAGAGAGTCAGAACTATACCGATTGGAAATCGAACAGTGGATGGCTGCTTTTGAAGCCCTGAAGGAGGTGAAGTATGACATGAAACGTTTTCTTCAGCCTTACGCTATGTGTGACAAATTGAGCTTATTTCTGGCAATTTCGAGCGCAGCTGCAATAAAGACGGGATTGGGAGACGGGTTTTGACACCAAGGTCTTTTGAGTGTCTTGCCTACAGAGGTGGCTGACGTTTTCGCCAGTTTAGATCCACAACAGAAGGGGTGCTAAGCGGAAGTGAAGAGCGCATTATTGAGGAAGTACAGGTTGTCTCTTGAAGCTTTCCGTGTGAAGTTTAGAGAAGCGGTGGAAGCGCCTCAAGAGACTTACTCCGAGTTTGCATAAAGTTATGCAATTTTCTAAGAGAAAGGGCGCATGCATTTGACCACAAACAAAGATATTCGACCAGATTTGCTTGGAACAGTTTTATCGTACACTACAGGAACATTTGAAGGAATGGAGTTTGGGCTGCTCAGATGTAGGAACGACCCCTAAGGCTGTCGAATAAGCAGGCAAATACTGCGTGAAAATACATTCTGGCAGCAGCTCGGGCAATACCGTGCGGCTTTCAGGGGTTTCCACTGGGTGTTTTGTGGCGCTTCGCATTCCAGAATCTTCTAGAACAGCCCAGAGGAATTCGCCTAAGTCACGCCGGAAAAAAGAGTTGGAGGCCGGAAGCCTATCGTATGCTAGAAACCAGGACATGTGGCTGCCGGATTTCGCGTTCCAAAGGTGTCCCCAGCCCAGTTCGTTCATGAGATGGACGAGGACCTGTTAAGTCGCTACCTTCACGACTTGCTGGTGAACAGTAAATCGTGCAAGGTTCTACGCGACACAGCTGTGACATATGACGTCGTGCACTCGGCCTTTGTGAACGAGACTGATTTTATAGCCGGCTACGTGTGTCTGAGACAGGCCCAAGAAGGAGTCACGATTAGTCGTCTTGTCGCTAAGGTAGTCATAAAAGGCTCGTTCGCTGAGGTAGAAACAAATGCTCCAGTCTTAGAACACGTCCTACCAGGGTGCCCGCCCTCTTGTCCAATTGAAAAGTAAAAGAAATGCTCAAGTCATGAATAACTCTTGACGTGAACCCTTTAATTTTCGCCAGGGGATCAATTTCCCAGAAAGCTAGTCAATGTGAAACTGATGAGTCGACCATACCTACACCGAAGGCCCGTGCGGTAAATGAGTTGCAGCGATCGGTAGATAGTGGCGAAGGTCATGCTCTAGACGAGCGAGACGGCACCGAGGAAGTAAACGATGAGTTGCCGTTCATTGCTCCCACGAGTAGCGATTTAGAGGCACTTGTGGCAGTCGATAAGGCAACTTTGAAAACAGATGAGAAAAGCGATTTTATTTTGATAATATACTAAGGCATTAGAGAGCCTGACCTTCGCAGGGCGACGTTCTGTCAAAAAAAACAATATTTTGTACTGCAATTTCTGCTGAAACAAGGGGTTGATTGACCGTTGACTAAATCAATCTTCTTCTAAGTACCAAGAAGGCCTTCTTGAGTTATTTCACGTGATGAGTTGGTCAGGCCATCTAGCATCAATAAGACAAAGGCAAGTCTTATGATCGTAAATTACTGGCTAGGTTTTTTTAGGGACGCCCAACCATTCGTTCGGTGTTGTGACGTCTTCGAGCGGGCAGGTCCTCCAAAGAAAACCGCAAGGCACCCATGATAACGGTCCGGGTCATTCCTGAGCCTTTCCGAAAGGGTTGTGATTGACGTAGCCTTGCTCATTGACGTACCCTTGCTCGTAACCGGAAGGGGTTATCGGTACCTGCTGACGCTGATATGTCCAGCCCTTTCATTTCCACAATGGGTGCCCTTGCGACAACAGACATTTGCAGAGTTTGGGAATGCAACCTCTGTCTATCTTCTCGCGGCTTGGATTCCCCAGCGAAATTCAGTCTGACCTTGGCAGCATCTTCACAAGCGCTTTAACTACCACTTTCCTTCAAAGGCGTGACAAGAGCTCACCCCAGTACCGTCCACCCTCAACAAAGCAACAGCAGGTCCACAGCGTAATGAAGCGCATTTTGCGAGCTCTCTGTTATGAGAAACAAAAGGATTGGGACGCGGCGTTGCCTGCCATGCTGTTTGCTTTACGATCGGTGGCGCACGAGACAACAGGGTTTAGCCAAGCTGAGCTTGCACAGGTGCGCGCAATGCGCTCCCCTCTTATGCTTCTTCGTGAGACCTGGGAAGATTGGCAAGACGACGCGACCGTGTTAAAGTGCGTGTGTAGCTTGTTACAAAGCATATACGACACGCAGCTCCTTGTGGAAGCCAACGCGCTGGAAGCACAGGCGACAAACAATATTTAATGACAAACAACAGTTAATGTCGCTGCTTCCGGGAAGGGCACAAAGTACTGATGTTGCGATTATCAAGAGCAAATAATTTAGAAGCGCAGTGGGAACGTCCCGGAACGGTGAAACAAAAGTTGTTGGAGAGGAACTATGTCATCAAGATGCCTGGTCGTATGAAGGAAGCCGGGATGTACCACTCAAACCTAATTAAACATACGTAGGAAAAGCTCACGTAGTGGGTGTCTTATTAAACGAACCTGATATGTCCGTTAGCCTTCCAGAAGTCCCACGGGACTTGACACCTGTTACAGTGTACCAGAGAGTTCCAGCAACGGTGAAAACATCTACCCTAAGCGAAAGTCAAAACAAAAACATGGTAGATTTAACAACAAAGTATCAAGAACTGTTCTCAAAAGTTCCGGTAACCCATCTGATAACTCATGATAATGCGTTGGCCTCGAACGACACCAGCAGATGTAAACCTTACCGGTGTTTGTCCCGCAAGGAAAAACTCATGTGGGAGACTCTCGAACAGTTGATCGCACTCAAGTTAGTTGGGCCGAATAAAGGTGACTTCGTATCTGCGATAATAATCGTGGTAGCTAATGAAAAGGATTAATGTCCCTGCATAGATTATCGAAAGTTGAACACGGTGATTGCAACAAAAGTCGATCACGTCCCGGATGTAGAGGATTGCCTTGAGAAATTGAGCCGGACTATGCTTATTTACACATTGGACATTGTGCGTGATTACTGGCAAGTGCCGCTTACATAAGGTGCGTGTAATCTGGCTGCTTTAGTGACCACTTTTGGCACTTTCCGACCCTTGGTCCTAAGATTTGGTCACATAAACGTGCCCTTTGCTTTCTCTGTGTTGACTAACGAAGTCTTGGCAGGAACAAAATCTTACGCTGTACCTTATTTCGAGAAAGTTGTCGTCATTTCGGACACCTAGCAAAACTACGTGCTGAAGAGATTGGTTCTCAAATGGGAGTACGCGGACCCTTTGGGGTCCGCGAAGGCATTCTAGGGGTCCGCGAAGCCCAGCCTCATGAGTCAAGCCCAGAAACAAAAATTGTTTTTTTTCTCAGACTGAGAAGAAATGTTCCAATTTTCGGGTGCGTTTTCTTGTGTTTATGTCAATGAGCAAAGTCTACTTCACATTAGCCCTTAGTTATATCCATTTATTAAATCATTATCATAATTAACTTATACCTTTCTCTTCCCCTCACCACGAACGGGGTCCTCCATCATCTCCGCCGATCCACAAGGTGTCCGCGAAACATCAATGGCTGAGAACCACTGATCTAAGAGACGTCCACTCTAAAATTCTAGAAGCTGGACTAACCTTGATGGCACCGAAAGTGAAATGCAAGTTTGGCGCTCGGATTTATATTACCTTGATGATGGAGTACTTGCAATCAAATAGTTACATCGCCCCGATACGAAAACAAAGGCTCGAACGTTCTTGGACTTAGTTGGATACTACCAACACTACATCATGGGGTTTTCCGAGATAACAAGTCCGCTTACGGACGTTCTAGAAAAAAAAAAAAAAAAGAAAAACGCGCCTTATTGCGTTAATTTTGATGATGTTAATAACGAGTCTTTTGATAGCCTTAAAAGTGCTCTGATGACGAAGCCAGTTCTGATCAGCCCAGACCACTTGAAACCTTTTCTCGTGCAGTGTGACGCCGGCGAAAAGGGGCTGGCACGTTCGGGAAACTATCTGCTTGAGTACAAGCGCACAGCACCATTGAAAAGGAGTGCGCTTGCCTGGTGTGGGCTGTTGAGAAACTCTCATGTTATCTGTCAGGGTCGCCTTTTGTTATGTATCGTAGATCACTGACGCCACACGTGGTTCCAACTTATGTCGCACAAAAATGGTCGAAGTCTTCTGTTGAGCCTCAGATTGCAACCATATACATTTGCCTTCAAGCACAAAAAGGATCCCTGCACGCCAATGCAGATTGCTTGAGCAGACCTTGGATCTCTGTCAAGGTGTAAAATGTCGATGATGAAGTGACCTTTTTATTATACTTAAAGTAAACAATTCTGCCAGAACCCGACGCGTGTCCCTTCTGGTAGCCTTTTCTATTCGTACTGCTTATTTTACTGAAACACTCGGTGTGCCGGAGTGCTGGCCTGGTTTTGCTTAGCCGTTGCTTGTGGTGCTTTTGGCGGGTCTCCATCCTCACCTCTGCCCAGGAGTCGTTGCATCAGGTGGCCCACCGAAAAACCTTTGGCTTGGCCTCGGAAGAGAAAAGACGCTCGAACAAGAATGAAGCCACGCCCCGAACGCCGCGAGGGCTTTCAAACGGACTGCGTTCCAAGAACCTAGAACAGCTGATCGATGCTTCCGGAAAGCTGATCAACGAACGTCACCGACGACTTCAGGATGTCTGGCCCGAGTCTTCAACAGACTGCCCCGTCTGCGGGGAATTCTGTTCCACCCTTTTAAAGACCCGCGGCATCTCACCTGTCCATAGACTGGACAATGGACTCATTTGACTCCAGGGTCATCCTCCCCTCTGTGTCCGAGGGAAGTTGTTGCGTTGAGACGCATGTATACTAGCCAAGGTCGCCGAGCGCGGAGGCGTTATCTTCCGCGCTACTTTCTTGTCTCTTTGGCTTATTTTCAAGCGGCGGTGAACCCTACAAAGGCTGAATGAACTCCATGGAGCGCATATGCGGCGAATAACCGACGAACTTCGCCCAGCGGCTTTTGCTCTTACCGCAGCATAAAAAAAAAAACAAAAAAACTGGCTGTTCGCCGCATATCTAGCGGAACTAGATATTGTTTGCCCGGAGAACGCCGCTACCGGAAGCGGCTGACGCGCGGCAAAGGACACTTGCCAATCAGGAAGCAGTACGCGGTTTGGCTTCCGCCTGTCTCCGATAAACAGTGTTACAGACCGAGCATGCTTCACGCCGCATCTGGACAATCTGTTTCCTAACAAACACTTGAAGGCTTATTAAGACTCAAAAGTACATACTACTTGGTCGTTCCGACAAACCTGTTTTGCGCTTTTTACGAATATGACGTGCTTAACCAAACATTTATAAGTGGGTGGTTTGAGTGAATTTTTACTTTACCCCTCGGCAACACTGACAGTCGCGCTGTTCGCGTCGGCGGCATTCGCCTCTTGTTCGTCTAATGGAGTTCAGTGGTAAACGAATACGTGGCGGCGCGTCGTTGTAGATATTTGCAGCGTGAAATTCGGCGTGAAATTTCTCTATATAAAGTTCAGCCTTAAGAGGTGTATCGCGCCAAAACATATAGCTTTTTTTCTTCTGACAGCGAGTCTGCCAATAAATTGAAGCATTTTTTCTCGACTCCTGGACACTTTTTTTACCGTTGCCTGGAGCCTGCTCGATCAAACGCAACATTACCGCGCCGACCAAAAGGAGGTCAGTGTAAAGTGCTCACTGCGGGACGCCAGACGGTGGTGCCGGTTATTGGCATCCCGGTGCGGCACGTTCGTCGATATACTTCGTTTTACCTTACAATAAACCACAGCGGACATCCCAGCCGATTCAGCGCCATAAATGTACGTCGTAACTACGAGCACCGCGCGCCCATGCACCCCTCTCGAAGGTCACGTGACGCTCACACGGCCCCGAACGCCGGATTGGCTGCTCGTGGAGATAAACGCTGCCGCCGTTATACATAGCAACGCGCGGGAAATTCGATTTCGGATTCGAACGGCGCGTGTATCACTTGGAATGGTGTTAAGCCAGCCCCCCGCCTGCGTTCACGCCGCTTCGCGGTGACAGTCTCCGGTTGCACTTGACCCCCCCCCCCCCCCCTCCCCCGTATAGATGCCGCTTCTCGGCGTCCAGCTAGCAACCTAAGCCCCGCAGTCTCGCATTGCACCTCTGGGAAGGGAGTCCCATAACATTTAATTCAACGAAATTTCGTCGAAAACATCTGTTTGTTTGTTTTTTTCAGTGTTAGTCGTAAAAGAGAAAAGTCGTAAATATCGCCGCATGCCTCGACAAAAAACAAATATGTTCGAGAAAACATTAAAGCCCACACTGTGGGTCGAACTACCTTACCACTAAGCTAAGCTACCGCTTCGGAAACTCGTTGTAACCGTTGCCTATGTTGACGGCGGCAGTGTCCATCTCCACGATCCAGCCAATCCGACCGGAGCGCCGTTGCTAGGGAGCCTATCGCCTGCGCCCTAACAACATGCGCCCCGGCCTAGTTCCGACGACTCGTAGCGTCCTTCTGCGCCCCGTCGTAAAGTGAAACGAACTATAGTGAGTCTTCTCCTTAATATAACAGTTTCTATTCGTCTGAGGTCGTGAATGCAGGTTTTTTTATTTTACATTTTTTCACACTCTGATCCCCATAGCCAGAAGTAGCACTGGCGAGCATCAGCATGCATGTACGTGACAAGACACTCAGATTCTGTCGGTGAGGTAACGAAGAGTTCAGTCTTACCCTTTGTCCTCTTTGCCTTCCCTTACTTCTTTTTAGTGAACAGAATGTCCAAAACGACGACTTACTTGAACAACGATGCGCATCTACACGAAGCCGATACGTGAGAGTGTACGTGATTACATACTCCGCGGCTTGGTCACTCAATGCGGCTTATGATCAAAGAACCTATTGGTAAGCATGGATAGCATACGGATATAGATGATCATCAAAACCTGATTCGGTCCTATAATAATTCAGTCTAAGAGGGTACCTGTTTTGGTGAACTGGTTTTTTTCATCTTAGGCAATGCCTGTAGCTTTGTTTAGGCGCAGCTCCGAGCTCGTGGCTTTAATTTCCTTAATGAAGAACTCGGCGAAGCAAAAAAATATACATATAGCTGTCACCTGGCGTATGACTAACATAACGTGTTACCGTATCTTCTCTCAGTGGGCGTTATTTGATTGTTGGCTAATTTGAAGTTTTACGAGTTCTTCTGAGCTCTCAATCCGTCACCTCATCGGAGATAACAAAGAGCCGCTTTGCAAAGTTAGATGGGCGAAGAAGGGATGATATAGTGGACAGCCTGATAATCGAAGTTGGATTTTTTTCTTTCTAGCAATATATTGGTCACCACTCGTAAGTACGATCCCTGATGTCTCCCCATGTGGGGCTGCTCGCACTAAAGAATTGGGAGTACCACTTCCGGACCTCGATCACTGTCCGATCGTCCTTCTGCCATGGTGGTTTTGTCTGCATCGCCTTGTGGTCCCAAAACAGCAGGTCTGTTCGATTCGGTCAGAAAGTTCTGAACTAGTTCTGTCCTAGTTCAGACGAGTGCAGGAGTCGTGCAGCGGCGGCGCAGAACCAGTGCAGCCGCCGCGCTAGGACTGGCGCTGTAATCGGTTTCCGAGCGGAAGCGCAGGGTGTCGTCTGCATCTTTTGGCTCTTGTTTCTCCACGCCACGTTGTATGCTACATTTAATTAGTCGCGGTTTGATGAAACCATTCGTGTTTCCTTACTTTTAAAGTATAAGAACGGAATCTTTTCTGTGAATATTTTTATTTGAGTGTACTAAAAACGTTATCTTCACGAAATGTGTTTCTGTCTGCATTTTTAACGGCCGTTCGGTTCCTGTCGTTTCTATAAACGTTCGTGACCTTTATATTCATTTCAAGTCTCTCGAGTTTTTCATTTCGACGATAGGTTCGCGGCATCAGGATGATTTAGCGTCGGGAGTCACTGGCGGCAGCGCGCGGTCGGTAGCGGTCATCTCGAAGACGAAGGCCTGCCTGACGATAGCGTTTTGGCCAAGACAGTTATCGACCGTAACTTGGGTGTCAAGCTGAAGAGTTTATTTTGATTCTCAAGAAAGACCTGCGTGGAACTACCAAGCCAATGCCGATTCTCGGCGTTTTTCCTAGGCCCGTTAGTGGGCGTCCACAGATACCAGCGGACAAAGCATGCAGTATTATGCTCAGCTACGGGGCATGCGAGGGCCAATGTACTAAATTCCAGACCTCTGCAATGTATCGGAGTCATCATTATGCATCCAAGAGCAACTGAATGCAGGGAATATCAAGAGTGCAAGACCTTTCCCGTGCTTGTAAGGAAGAATATCAACACTGTGGATCCCCACATAGCATCAAAAAGAAACAATTTACGTGAGCCAATATTTCAACACTTACCACAGGGATCCAAACCTATGCAAGCAGGTGCCTAAAACGCTTTCAGAATACCATAATCAAGCGAATTCCTACCCTCGGTTATGATCTCGATTCCGCATTTACCGCGGGTACGTTATTATCATAAATGGAAGAAAATGCAACCTCCGTATCGGCTACATCGCAGATATTTGAGCAAGAGCTGCGAAAAATGACACCGCGAGCAGAGACGGACGAGGAGTGTCGTCTGCTATCGCCGTCTGCTCTTGTCGTCTACTTCTGCACGGACGCTGAACTGACTCCGGAGCCGGTGCAAGATTTTGAGGAACTGGGTCTCAACTCGTTCAGAACTGGAAATGAATCGAACGCGCCAGTGCAGCGGCCGTGCAACTTCCGGTTGAATCGAATACACCAGTTCCTGCACTGCTGAACTAGTTCAGCCAGTTCAGGCGAATCGAACAGACCTAGCATGCCTCTTTCGAACTGGAAAGAAAATTAACCACATCTGTTTTTATGACCGCTGCATACTAATATAAGGTATCGCATAAATCGTACGAAAAGAGATTTTAACATTTCTCGCTAAACAAAAGTTTCTCTAAATAGTTCCACTTAGGTCAGTAGTGCTCAAACATGGAAACACTATCACACTAATATAACAGCTTCAGATCTTGAAACCAATATCACTTGGTAGTTTCGCTTATACACGTTAAAAGATTGTATATTCATATAGGGGTAAAGTATGGAAAATAACTTAGAGAAATACTCGAATTCGTAGCTATAAGAGATGATATTAGAATCGTGTACACCTTTTACTAGAATAAATAAGTCAACCCCTGAAACAAAGTTGAAGAAACCTATCGCAGTCTACCAGATTCATGATATTGCACTATGTGCCCATTTCAAGCCTATTGAGGCGAGCTGGTTAGAAACCACTAGATGCTAAGCCATGAGACATAAAAGATAAAATAAAGAACCACACAACACGACAATAGAGCTATCACATTCAGATTTTCCCTTGCTTTTTAGGTTATTTTATGTTTTGAAGGGTTGACCCTTATATTTGGTTTTACATTGTCTCAAGGTCTAGCTTATGGATGGTGCCCATACGTGAATACAATCATTCAACTTCTAACTTTTGGGCAAGAAAGTTATATTTTCTCTTAAATATAATTTATCTATACACTATCACAACTATCACCTTTACGTCGTAATCTTTGTCTATTGAGATATGAATATTGGTTTAAACAGAAGCAACATAACTCATCTGCGAAATGCCGTACCCCAGGGCGTGCGTCCAAAGCTCAGTAACGTAATACGTCCTCGTTGGGCCGGTCCTACGCCTCTCCCACGTCATCCCTCTCCCGGCCATAGCCACGCGTGGAGAGCCGGCTCAAGTGATAAGAGTGAGGCGGCTGATTGCTCCGGCGGCCACGTAGCTCCTACCGTAGTCTCCGCTTAAGGGGGAACGGATTATAATATATAGATATTTAATGTCAATCCGGCATTTTTTGTTTGTTTCCAGTGATTCTGTATCTTAACCAAGTAAGAGCGTGCGTGTGTGGGTGTGTGTGTGTGGGGGGGGGGGGGGAGGTGAATTGCAACCAGGAGCGCCTAAGTTCGCATTGTAAAAGCATGCCTATCATTTGTAAAGTAGCGCTTACGTTGTAGGAGGTGAAGACATCATGATATTTTACTTTACACGCAAATTAAATTGTAAGATTTACAGAGTTGATCTTGTTATTGACACTTACCGAGTTAACATAACCTGTACATGAAAGGCAGCGGAAGAGCCAAGTTGTGTTCGGCTCAAAGTGAATCCTGTGCACAACCCGAACTTGAAAAGGTCCTTCCGGAGTCACCGATACAACAGTCACCTGCGCACTGAATTTGCACTCGAGGCGAACCATCAGCAACCCTGGCCCATGCAGCCTGAGGTAAGTGCGATTCTTCAAGAAGGCCGGACGTCGGCCCAGCACCAAAATGTCCGCGTCGATGTCCACGTTACACTTGTGGTCCTCGGTGTATCATTTGGGCGTCCAGATATGCGTCAGGAAGCGTCCCCATTTGGTGTCGCCGGCATTCTTCGAGAACTCCTCCATCGAGACGAACAGGTTTGGACCGTGAAAGTAGCGGAAGTGTGTCAGGTTCGATTCGTTCTCAGCGAGGTCTCGGATGTGGCAGGTGAGTTTCTCTTCGTAGCGTCGAAACATTTTCCATTCTCCGTTGGAGATCTGCGGCACGTCTTCCAGCTTCCTACGACGGTTCTTCTCCGTCGGCGTTGAACCAGAGGAAGACGTGTCCCAGGAGCTCCTCGGTCTGCCACTTCTTTAGCTTCACAAACTCGGGAACTGGAATTGACGAGAGAGGAACTACAAACAATGTTTGCTTCATTTCGAGAAGAAGCGGTCATTGCCATCAATAAACCCAGCGAAAACCAACTCTACAGGAGTGTTTGAAGAATCACACATTCTACGTTGGGACAGCAGATCCCTCTGTAAGCAGAATTTCAAGAATAGCATAAATTTGTCTACATATTCATCTAGAGGCGTAACGTAAATATGTCAAAAGCATTGAAAAACATTTTTTCCGTGTTAGGTTTAGACGGAAGAGCTCCAACCAAAAACCAAAAAACGGTACAGACCGACGTTTCAAAACCTGCTCGGTTTCTTCATCAGTGGTGACTAAATCGCGAGGAGCAGCAGCAGTTTTATCTTCTTCTTAGTTGTTTTCGACTCGAATTTTCTTCATCTTTTATACAGATGGTTTCTTGTTTGTTGCCATGGTCAGGTGGCCACGGCAAGAAGAAAATTCGAGTCGAAAACAACTAAGAAGAAGATAAACCTGCTGCTGCTCCTTGCGATTTAATCACCTCTGATGAAGAAACCGAGCTGGTTTTGAAACGTGGGGCTGAACCACTTTTTGGTTTATGGTTGGAGCTCTTCCGTCTAAACCTAATCTTTCCCCAACCAGACAGATTTATGTGAAAAATTTTCTCATTCATATTTTATCTGTTTGTATGTGTGCGTTTCTGTGTGTGTGTCACTTAAATAACAGGACAACCTTAAAAGTCACTTAAGACATAAAATAGAGGTGTGAAAGGCAGCTTTGATTCCAGACAACTGAAACGCTAGCGAAATTTTTGCTACTCTCTGACGTTCTTCACGGGTTTTCAATTTTAAGTGAGTTGTAGAATCTTCCCAGTAGTGTATTTTATAACCACCACGTGGGTGAATAGCGTCTTGCGCTTTTACAAAATTAAAGTTTAAACTGAAAATTCGCCGCTCGCCAGCAAGGTGCTTGCGACTGGAATCTTGTGAGACATCGATTTTTAAAAACCAACCTTTCGCTAACCGTTATTTTCTCATCCATGATTCCTTTGTCAAAGTAACTCATGTTAATACGTACATTGCACGTAGTGCCTCATGACTGCGAACAAATGTCTAGTCTTCGTCAATCTTCAATCAAGTGACGGAAGCAGTCAATCATCTTTTGGCTCCGATCTTCTGATACAAATCTCTTCGCGAGAAGTAAGTTGTTACTTGATCTTTAAGCTACAAAAACAAATTGATCGTGTATAGCAATATAACCGGGCATTTAGAAACAAATGCGAAACTATAGCTACCATAAGAAGCGAAGAGAGGACAAAAATAAAATTTTAATAAAACTAAATTTTCACGTCGCAGTTTTTTACGTCGCAGTTTACTGCCACGTCCTGTACATCACAGTGGATCTTCAGCTGAGTTTCGCAGCGCAAAACACAATGTTTTATACTTTTTATATTCCACCGATTGCTTTAATCTTTAACTTAACTGCCAATTCTTCTAATATTAACTCAAAAGTGTTGTTGCCAACTTCTTTATTGGTTGACTATGTTATGGCATACGGTACTCGAGGGAAAGTCGTCTCCGGAAAGATTGTATTGTTTTCTGGGTTAGGCATGAAGCAAGGCGGGCTTCCTACTTCATATGCATGTTCTGGATAATAAGGGCCTCATTCATTTATGGGGCTAGAATTCAAATTCTTTACCTACATATTTTGCAACACAAAAACAAACAGAAGATCTTACCTTTAGCACCGTACGGTACGTGCTTGCAGACCCCATTTGAACTGTCGAACCTCCAGCCATGGAAGGGGCACTCGATACAGCCGTCCACAACGCGGCCCATGACTCCGAGATGGGCCCCCAGGTGGGGACAGTAGGCGTCCATAACGTGGGCGGTTCCATCCTTAGTGCGAAAGGCCACAAGCTCCAATCCTGCAAAACCGAAAAGCACGTTTCCTTGTCTCAAGCAGGATTTGTTAGCTTCGAGCCTCAGAGCAACCATCGCTGATATTTAGCCTAGCTGCAACTTGTCGGAAGCTTGTCACAACTCAATGGTAAATGATGCACGAACCTGATAGATATAATGACCGGTCGACGTTAATGAGGATCACATATGACACATTCCAAAATGTTAAAAGTGTTGCTCCTGAGTGGGCAAGAATATCCTTTTGAGCTATTACTTTAAGCGCATTAGTCTACTGGTTCATTGTAGTGTCCCTTAGTGATTTGCTGAGACGCATAGATTAAGGTGCCCTAATTCTCAAAAAAGTAATGAAAATATTATCTGTTTCGTCATGGCGCCACCGGTGTATACGCGCTACCGAAAAATTCGGTATAACTTTTCGCTATCCGGATTATGGAACCAGAAATTTATCTGGATTCTATCTGGACTCCATCTGGAATTTAGGTTTTCAGAAATTATTCCTATAGGAACCGTGCATATCTAATTCAGGCCCCGAACAGGGCGCCCCTAGCGGCAAACGGGTCCGTTGCATCGGGGAGCTTCTGCCCGTCGCCGCGTTGGTTGTGTGTTGTAGCTGGTTAGCGCTGTAACTTCTGAGATCGCTATTCCGTACCAAGAAAGCCACAACAATTGCTGCGTGGACGGCTGCAACAGTACGTACAAGGGCGCGCATGATACGAAGTTCTACGGCTTCCCTTCGAAGCCGTACGAGGCGGAGTGCCGCACGGCCTGGGTGCGACTTGTGCGTCGAGGCAGGTAAGTGGCGTTTCTTACCTTGCAGTTCGCATTTTGCTTTAAGCTGCTGACGAATCATACAATTAACTTTTTATTTCTATTCTAGCGACGAAGGAACAGCATGGGCACCTACGGCAAACTCTAAAATATGCAGCAAACTTTTCACCGGAATCGAGAAGCGGAATGCGGTCGCCCACCGAAGCCCACCCTTGGATGTTTCCATCAGCCTACAGGAAGATAGTAGCGGGAATCGCGGAACGGCGCGAAAACAATCGCCAAGTTGTTGTCAATATGATTCAGAAAGTAATAAACGTACATAATTAGTGCAGTCCACTCAACGCCCACAAGAAAGTAGGAGTTTTTTTTTTTTTTTTTTTTTTTTGCGGGCGCGCTTAATTTGGGCTGCCGGGTACGACGCGCCGTGACATCCACTTGTCAGTCGAAACGGACCTACTTCACGTCGCACACACGGCCAGATGCATGAAGCAGTTTTCCTTTCGTCATATTGGCACCGCGGAAGAAGCTTTCTGGATTCGTAACCGCCTTAAACCCCGTCGTAATCACCACACGAACACTGTCCGTTGTGCTACTCGTCACCTTGCTTCTCACCCGGTGACTCTGCACAGGCTACCGAAGAAGTTTTGCGGATTCGTAATCACCATAAAACCCGACGGGGACACTGTCCGCTGTGTGTCCCCGCTGTGCTTTTCGATGATGATGATTTTCGATTCGTAACTGCCTTAAATCCCGTCGTAATCACGACGGGTACACCGTCCGCTGTGCTGTTAGTCTTCATTGCTCCCCGGTGATTCTGCTCCGGCTACCGCTAGGTGGCGGCGAACAATAGGCGACCACCGCGACGCGGTCGCCTATTCAAGTTTGGAGTGTTTTTTTCTGTGGGAACTGGCGTGGGCTAGGCACGATCGAGTGTGCACGTTACTTCGAGCAAAGAAGTTAAATCCTGTTTTATTCTATTTAGCCACGGTGATCTAGAGTGTGCTCCCCAAGCATGCTTTTGAACCCCCAGTGTGACTTAGCTTTCTGCCTAAAGTGTGCACAACGCAGCTTTTCCCCATCCCCTTACTATTCGCCCTTGGTTTCACCAAACTTTCCTTCCAAGGAATCCTTGAAACGAGCCTCCGACAGAAGGATGGCCTTCAAAAAGTGGGGGATTGAGAAGATGAGTAGTTGGTAATGGGGTGATTCTAATCCAATAATAGAGAGTTTTAGGGAACCGTTTCTGCCCATCCCATACAGTACGATGGGCCCTCCAGTTCGAACTGCGCATGTGCTACCACTGAAGACTCCCTTATTCCCAGTTCGTACCGGAGGGCCCGTCGTACTGTATGGGATGTGCCAAGACGGCTTCCTAAAACTCCATTATGCAATAGGCCCGTCTTCAAACTGGCACAAAAATCTATCGCTTTGGAAGTATGAAGCAATCGGAGAAAAGTAACGGTTATTTTTCAAGTAATGACCAATCCCATTTCCTCTCATGAGTCAAGTAATACAACCGAATACTTTTAATCAAGGGTACTTGTAATTGTAATTGATAATTTCTTTCCAGTATTGTGTACAAGATCGATATGAAACAACTGTATCAAGGGGAAATACTACCAAGAGCCATGCACGTAGCCAAAGAGGGGAGGGGGGGGGGGGGGGTCCATGGGGCTCACGGGGCCCGCCCCCCCCCCCTCCGAAATCTATTATTTTGCTGGAACCTCCTCTCCCCCCTCCATCCGCATACAACATTTTGTCATTGCCCCCCCCCCGAAACAATATCCTGGCTACGTGCCTGCCAAGAGCCTCGTGGTTTAGTGTTAAACTTCAACATGCTGTCAGGTTTCTTCTATTCCAAAACAATGCATATTGATTTCCATGGAAGTGCCGGGATCGGTACGTCCTACGAACTGGAAAAATGTTCAAAAAATCCTCATTAAGAACTCCACGTAGAAAGTTTACGGGCCTCTGACGACATTTCCCTGTTTTATTGCTTTTCAATTGTCCGCACCTGCGGTGGCCGTTGCCAATTCAAGGCGGCTAAATTTGTAAGGAGGCGCAGAAATATGATTTGGCGAGAGATATTTGGCACATTCTTTATCGGTGGCGGGGTCGAGCAGGGAAAGATGCGTGCCAGTTATGTTGCTTCGCCAGCACTCATCCTGATGAAGGCTGAGTTTGATTGCTTCCGACACAGCTTATTTCAGTTGTTACTCTCCGCTTCTCTACTGATAATTAACATTACCCTTTTCCTTCCAATTTATTTATTTGGCTTCTCTTTTCTTTTCTCCCTCCATAGCTTTTGTTATTTTCAAAACTAGGGTTGTATCAACACCTAAGGTTCAATGTTTATGATTTCTTGACACTTAAATGTTCTGTCTAGTTTAAAAAGATACATGTCTCTTTGTTCGTCCACTTTTTGTTCTAAATATTTTTGTGTCCCTTATTGCCATGCATGCACGACTCCAGCGAAGAAAGCGAGAGAAATAGTAAATAGTGGATAGAAAAGGAGACATGAAGGCCGGAGAAGCAACGGCAATTTAGGGCGCCAGAGCACGGAGTAGTGTCATGGTCGGACACACATTTCCAGGAACTAAAAAAAAACTTCATTTTAATTTTGACTCAGACAAACTGACTTTGAAATAGCTGACCGATTATGATGTGTAGAAATGCAACATCAGCTATATTTACCTTTAAAAAAACAAGCTATGCCCTTTTACTCAAATATTTACACTAAACATTGTTAGTTCAATTTAATCAGAATACCGGAATAATTGGAAACTGGAGTGAAACTCAAGAATAGTCTTCCAACGCCAATTCAGTTTATTAATACTTTATTACGTCGGCATCGACATATAATCGTATTCTCGCAATTACTACACACCAAGAGCCGTTTAAGATGTATTTTGCCCGAACCCATCTAAGTTACTCGAATTCATCATGTATAGAAAAACGACACGCATATTTAGAGGTTAGGTGAGCTTGTGAGTGCCGCTTATATAAACAATGACAAAAGAAAACGCACTTGACAATGTGAGTGATAAGTACCTATCTACATAAACTCTTGTAGCAGCGCACCCACTAATGTTAATTTGACACATACCAACGTTTTAGGCGTGCATTAGCGTACTGTTATTGTTACCACTATGCCATCATAGACTCAATATTTGTTTTCCGCCAGTAATATTTAATATCGCGGTGGAATCAAATGTTCCCTTATCGCGGTACGTTACCGCCGTTGATCCGGCATTGCAGCTGATTTAACTGTATGCCATCAATATTCTAAAATTGTATCAATAAAAGTTTTATTATGAAATTAGCCAAGACCTATTCAAAAACAAAGTGTTAAACTGGGTCAGATTTTATTTCTCCGCAATGGGAGATTGCTTGGAGCAGAATACATCCTATCCAGATTTGTACGTTGCTTTTTTCGCTAACGAAGTAATGACTTACTTTTTAAAAGAAGAAACGAGTAACGTTTCTTTTTGTATTTCTAAAGGGGAAGCTTTAGAGAGCCAACCAAGCTCAGGGGCCGCGTAAGCACACAATATATAGGAACGCTCAGTCCGTAGCCGCTAATGAATCTTGGAAAACAAAATGGCAACCGGGGCCAGGAATCGAACCTCGGTCACCGGCGTGAAAGCCGAGTGCGCTTCTGACTGAGTTAAGCGTCCAGCACGAAGGACGGGAGCAGTGGGAACAGGAGCAGGTGTTGTGAGAAAGCACGCGGAGCGAAGATGAGTGTACTGGGCGAGAAAAAGAGGAGCAGAAACAAGTGATGCAGAGAGAGCCCGCAGAACGAGGAAGGGAAAGAGCAGGAATGCGCGCTTCCCCCCTCTTGCCGACCCAGAAGATTCAGGGCAAGGGCTTTGTATCCGGATGGTGCTGAATAGGGTGCCTACATGTTTAAGCCGCTCCTCTGTTTAGGGTGGCGACAACGTTTGTGATACCTGTTGCCGACAGACCAGTGTTGCCTACCTCGTTACCATGGCAACCTCCGCTGTTTTCGTCGACCATTTTGTCACACTCGCCGGTCGTGCGCTCGGACTACGACGCTAATCCTCGTTAGGGCTAGGGAGCGCTCACCGCTCTCGTTCCGACGGCGAGGTTTTGGCGTTCAATGCCGGTCTGTTGCGTTCCATTTTGTCGCGGGAACTCGCGTTTCGATAAAAGCAACGCACACTTGCTGCTCGCAACTTCAAAGTATGAAACACCCCAATAAAAAGAGCGACAGCCACGACGACCGCCATCCCGCTGAGCCTCCGACTCCTCTTATGAACGGAAACGGAAGTGGCCTCACAGTGTTGCCGGTGTGTCGAGACTACAGAAACTCAACGTTGTGTACGTTTAGCGAAATAAGAAGTGGGAAAAAATGGCGGTGGGAGAGGATCTGGGAAAGGGTAAGAGAAGTTGGCGTCACCCTAAAGCGGAGCGGAAACATGTAGGCACCCTAGTGCTGAAGGGAAGCCCACGCAGCGTTGCAAAGAGACACTGGGGAGACGTAATCTGCTTTCACACAAAACCCCGCCCTGAACCACCCACCCCTGCACTAAAAGAGCAAGAGTTATCCTGATTTAGACACCATCCAAACCAAGAGAACCACCTACCCCGTAAAGCAACCGCATTTAAACGCGTTTGATAAAATGACCAAACGTACAGCTATTTGTTTTTCTATAAAGTGACGATGAACGGTATTTAGTTACGTCTGTAGTGTAACGTATACAACACAAGTACCTAATTTAGCTCTCACCCTAGCTCGCGCCTGTACTTTGCGGCACGAGAACATGCAACATAGACCGTAAAAAGATGCGCACAAGTCAGGTCAGTATAGCCAGAGTTATCCCATAACGACCGCATTAGGAAGAAATTAATTATCAGCGACAGCACAAAGCGGCTGCTGCTTCATGAAAACGGCACATCTAGAGTAACGAGAAAGTAACGCCTTACGTCCAAGCTGAGGCAACGCGTTCCTTTTGAATCGCAGTAACGAGAAAAAAACTTTGTTTCTCTTTGAGCGAGTAACGAGTAACGGCATTAAGTTACTTGATTATAGTACCGGTGTACATGTCTGACCCTATCACGCCCAAGGTCACGCTTACAGCTTTTCTTGACGAAGCTGTTTTTTGTCGATGAGCGATGGCTAGGGCAGCGACATAGAAAATCAAAGTTTCTAGTAGGCAGACGCCAACTGTCGACGGCGTTACACCCGACAGTACGAACAGGAATTCCTTTGTCCATATACTCTCCATTTCCTTCGGTGAGTAAACGAGGCGGTTAGCGGCACCGGTCTTCCTAATGGTGAATTCCGCTCGCAGATCTCGAGCGCTCCAAAAGCGCTCCATTCGGAGCGCGCATATTCCGCTCGCAGATCTGGCTCGAGCTGGTCATCTTCCCCTCGTAGATCTCTGGCAACGCCTGCTCCACGGAGCGCCTCAAACTCCGCCAAACTTGCTCTGCGGGATTTCACAGATCTCTCCGGATGTTGACAGAGCGGCCCACGTGATTTCCTTCTAAATCGGCAGTGCGCATGCGCAGCGAGGTCGCGAGGTTGGCGAGGTCGGCAAGGTCGGCGGGCGGGGTGGGTCGTCGAGTTGGATCTGTTCGAGCGCATCGGTTGTTTACGCGGGATTGTGACGGCTCGAACGCTTCTACCTCCTCTAGATCAGGGATACAAAGCCGGGACTGTGGAGCGTGGTAAATCGTAAGCGCTGACAGCTGTGATCATGAGAGGAAGAACGACAGGAAAGCCGGAGGCAGACGCAAGGTTAGGCCTGTTCATTCCGCAGCCAATGATTGTTTACCTTTTTACACGGCATTCCGCCGGCGTTTTCCTGTGCAATAAAGCAAGAAAAGATTAGGCAACGACCGTGCAAGTGATGGTTTGTTACCTCTGTGCTTATTAAAGTCGTATCAGAAATCTGAACTCCACCGCTGGCAATCGCTGTCCGTGCCCCGCCGCTTCGACGCGGCCGAAAGGTATGTGACGGTGCCGAACGCGGACTGCGCGGACGTCTTCGTTATTTGTGACATGAGCGCCGTGGTACGTATAATTTCGCGCGGCCTGTGTCGCGTGTTATTTCTGCGTCGGAAAGGTCAGTCGTCTCGGGCGTTGGTGGGCTTGTCAAGTTCGAGCAGCGGCCATTTTGAACGGCGGAGGGGAAAGCGATGGGGAGGAGTGTAGGGGAGGTCGCTCCAAAAAGGCGAGTTTATCTTCCCCTCGTCGATTCGGAGCGGGTCCCACGGAGCGGAATTTTGCCTCCCTCGCGGATTTTGGAATGCGCTCCGGATCTACGAGTGGAATTCACCATATGCCAAGTGAGCCCGGTAGGTCTGGACTCAGGCGTCAATAGAACTTGGTAAGGATGAAACAACAATTTAAGAGGGAGGAGGACCCTTCACGTGGTTTAACGGAACATCAAGAAAATTACAGTTGCGCTTTCGATCTTTAGGCATAGCAAACTTCTTCGCGTGGAAGATCCACGTGCGGAATATATTATCTATTTATGTCGTTTAACTGTTTCTCTGTCGCCAGTTTTTTTTTTTTGTTTTTTTTTTTTGCGAAAGAGAGGGCAATGTTTTCGCGGAACGTCTTTTACTATGGATACAAGGTTAACGAGTCCTTAATGTGTAAGTGTCTGTAGAGATCCGTCCCCCCCCCCCCCCCCTTCTCTGCGCGTCTGATGTGCGTCCTACTTCTTCCGAAGGTCGACAAACACGCTTGGCAAATGGGATGCGAGGCGCAATTCTTGTTTCTGAAACACTGCAAAGACTGTCGACGAATGCTGCACTAGTAGCAATGTTGTACACTTTCCTCAAACAAAGGAACGCAAGCTCGTTCCTCGTTCCTTCAGATTTTTGGAACGCGTTCCCGTTGCAAGTTCTATATGTGAAAAAGGAACTCGTTCCCATTACAGGTGAAAAAAAATGGAACGTATCGTTACATATATATTACATTAGTATTTTGCTCATTACCATACATAGCTAGATCAACAAAGATTTTTTTATCTATCTCATTATTTGGAAACATACAAATTTGAATGCCGTGTTGGAAAGGCACCAGAAGAAAACAAACGGAAGCAGAGTTTCATTTGTTGATATATTCACCTTTAAAAAATTTCAGCTTTTAACCATATTAATGTTTGTGGTGGGCAATTCAGACGAGCCAAATGTACGTACTGTTACCCCATATTGCACGAGCGTTATACAACCTCACACGTTTCACTCGGACAAAGTCCCTTGTTCGAACTTAACTACAGTTTCTACTCGATGTTGCCGTCCTGCAAGACGAGCAAGTGAAGACGAGGGTAGGGCTTTTGGAAGGTCAGTCTCGAAACCTAGAAGTCTTTCTTTGTGAAGGTTGGATTCGTTGTTCAGTTTGAAGTTGGGGGACAAGAGGAGAAGGAATAAAGTTTATTTTTTGTGTATCTTTTAAGTGACCAATGTTCCGGATACGAGGGTGCGTTCGATGTCTGGTAACATGTTCTTTTGTTGTAACTTGTGGAGATCTGGCTGCCTTCTCCCGCGCCGACCCTCTGGGCCCCAATTTCCGGCCTCCGAGATACGTCATGCCTCGGGGGAGCGGCGGTGACCTCGCGCAGCACAAGGTCCGGCTGGACCGCTCCCCTAGCCAACTGACGTCACGCGACTGGCTTCCCAAGACAAAGGGGCGAAGGCTTAAAAAGGGGAAGCCGGACAAAGGAAGGCTCTCTCTCGCACGGCAGCGCGCTTGGACGGTGGACGAGGACGCTGGCGCGGGGATCGACGGGAGACGGACGCAGGCGCGGGGAAAGTGCGGGCAAGACGTTGAGTGGCGGACTCGACGAACGGACCGGACGGCGACCTTGGACGACGACGTCCCCATGACGCGGTGTGGACGACTACCGCTGGGACTTAGAAGCTGCTTGGGCAGCGGACTTCCCCCGGCCTCGCTGATGACCGTCCTCCGATCCCGAAACCCCCCAAGGCAATGAGTGAGTCAATAAACCCTTTTGCCGAGAGCGAAGTATTGCTGTGTCATATTCTTCCGGGAAATGGGTCCGAGGGAATCGGAGTTAGAAGCCCGCATAAACTGGCGCCGCAACGTGGGGCCTGATTTTTGATCAGGCAGGCATTCCGATTCCTAACCCGTTTCCGGTTGAATTTGGACGCTGTTTCGCGCTCTTTTTGGGGGTGATCTTCGTCGCAGGAACGCCGCACGAAGTTTCGTTGCGGGCGCGCCGCACGAAGGTCCTGACATGATCGCCTGCCCGACGAGGAGGCGCGGACCTTGACCGTTTTTTTAGGGATTAACCCTTTTTCCCAGAATGTCAGGAATTTGCTTATCCCCCGTTACGAGAAGCGCCCTGAGTATTTGCTGTTCAGCGCACCGTTGGATGCTGGCAGGTTGACCCTGCTGCGCAAGAGCGCTGTGTGCGTCGACATTACCGCACTTTTCAAGGCCCGTAGCGTCGGGCGTCACCCCACCTACGCCTCCGACAGTCCACGTCTGCTGGGAAACATGCCAGCTTAAGGTTTGGGGGATGTGACGCGCCTAACCGCCTTTGCTCGCGTATCGATGTAATGTTTTGGAACGCTTGTTACCGATCGGACGCGTTAGAGAGGCATCGCTCTGGGTGGAGAACGCTCCCATTGCGGATGGCGGTTTCATGGACTGTGTTTGGAAATTATTCCCGCATTGCATTTTGTCCGGGAGGAGACTAGAGTCCCAGTGTTACCGTATGCTAGCTCCCAGTTGGCCTTGCTTGAGCTGCAACCTTCGCCTGTCCGGGGCGACGCCTTAACCCGCAACCTTCGCCTGTCCTGGGCGACGCCTTAACCGATTAGACCATCCCGGCCACTGATTTCGGCGGACTCAATTTTTAGCCAGCTCTCTGTGTACTATTAGTTTCGGATTCGCTTAACAGGGTAGACGAGAACCGTTGCTGATTTAAGGCCTGAGCTAATCGGTTAAGGCGTCGCCCCGGACAGGCGAAGGTTGCGGGTTCAATCCCCCCGTACGAAAATGTCAGATCGAAGCGGTTTCAGTTCGGATCCGCGCGGTTGTAAACTTGTGGACAGTTCCGATCCGCTGGATTCTGGGTGTAACCAGTCGGATCCAGTGAGACGCAACGCACTGGAATCGCACGGTGATGGGTGGATCCGATCCGCTCCCCTTGTTCCAGTAGGGTCTGCTCCCAGCCAGCGGGAGCGCACACCCGTGACTGGACGAGGGGAGAGAGGGGTGGGGGGAGGGGGGGGGGTCGGCGGGGAACTTCCTCGCAGGTCACGTGTTAGGGACAAGCGCATCCGCTTCGGAGGCGCTGCGAGCGGGCGTTCTCCGCGCGCGCGGTTGGCTTTGTCTGTTGCAATCGGCGCCGCGCAACGCTCCGAGAGTTTAGTCAGTTTAGTTTCTTCTGCGCTCTCGTCGGACTGTTGGTCGGCGCTCGCCCGGCGGCGACATTCGCGCTGTGGGCGCACGGATCCAATACTTGGACAACTCGGATACCGCTTGCCCGCCGGAACTTCCCGATGCACTCAACACTGGATACTGTGCATGTGCGTGCTGTGTGTGTGTTCAGTGCACCGTGTTTGGTGACGACGCGCGCCTTGCATTGTCTGTTGCAGCCGGGGACAGCGCTTCAAGAGTTTAGGTTCCTCTCCGCTCCCGTCGGACTGTCGGCCGGCGCTCGCCCGGCGGCGACGTTCGCGCTGCGGGGGCACGGATACTGACGCGCCTATCGTTGCCCTGGATGGATACCCACTGACCTCGGCTTTGAATCTTTATATAGACTGAAGCTGCCGACCCATTGCAGTTTGGCTCGGCATCTGGATGCGCTGGTGTGCTTGGTGACAATACTTGGACAACTCGGATACCGCTTGCCCACCGAAACTTTCCGAGACACTCAACAGTGGATACTGTGCTTGTGCGTGCTGTGTGTGTTCCGTGCACCGTGTTTGGTGACGACGCGACGACGCCTGGACGACCGTGTGCGCCCCCGGAATTACCGCTGCGCTCACCACTGGACTCTACAAAAGTATTTCGCGCGATGCCCTTAGCCGTTACATGCGAGAGATCGTCGCGATTTCAGACCCAGTCCGCCTGGGTCTGAAATCGCGACGATCTCTTGGTTGTAACGGTTAAGAGCATAGCACGAAATTCTTTTGTAGAGTCCAGTGGTGAGCGCAGCGGGAATTTTGGCGGTTCACCGCCTGGGTCTAAAATTGGGGCTGGAAATGTGCGGTTCTAGGCTGGATACAAACTGGTGCCCCAATTTTGGGTCTAGGCGGAACCGGCATTTTTCATTCCGGCCTGTATCTGACATTTTCGTACGGGCCCGCTCCTGGCCCAATTTTTCGCCAGCTCACTTTCCCTTTCCCTAACTTTAATACAATAAATTCAATAATCGCCTTCTCCCCTCTTCATTCACAATATTACTACGGCTGCACTTGTCAATCTTCACTCATTCCCATTATATATGTGGTGCAGCCTGTCCCTATGGGGAGGAGTGGTTCCCTTGATATCATGGAAGACTGGCCCTTTCCGACATTTGCAAAGCTGAGATGACGTGCCACGTCACTGCCGCAATTTGGAACTAGCGCGGGCCTTAAATCAGCAGCGGTTGTCGTCAATCCTGTGTGGGAGCCGAGGGTGAAAGACGAGGCAGGGGGCACATGACAGGCGGTCGGCGGAGAAGACACGAGCTGGCACGAGACAGTGTGTGCTTCGCGAGGCTGAAGCTGGGGACAGGAACATCGGAGCCGGGCTGCCTGGCCTGGCCCATGGCGAACCCCGGAGCG
Organism: Ixodes persulcatus; assembly: GCA_013358835.2. Lineage (NCBI taxonomy): Eukaryota > Metazoa > Arthropoda > Arachnida > Ixodida > Ixodidae > Ixodes > Ixodes persulcatus. The sequence continues at coordinate 5,765 of JABSTQ010006047.1, read as the reverse complement.
GTCCATCAGCGAGGTCTGGAGCAAGACCGGTGGAAACAGCGAGACCTGGCCATCTGGTCTAGGCCACGACGATCCCGGGGTGGTTCCGCAGCGAGGCTCGGGCAGTGATGGCCCGGGACAGCCAGCCTACGCAGCGCTGGCGTGGGAAAGGCGATCCGCAGGCCTGGGCACGGACTCCGACTGTGAGCTCTGAACGACGGGCGACAACAAGGGTCGGCGGGCCCGGACTACCGGCTCTCGACGACGGGCAACCGGGAGATACAGTAAACCCATTTGTTGTCTTCTCGTTGTGCTATGTCACTCCCTGGGGGACGAGCGGAGCACATACCGATCGGGCGGCGATTATTAGTAGAGGGACCTCCGTAAAGAACCCCACACCTGTTAAGCGAATTCGAAACTAATAGCACACAGAGAGCTGGTCAGAAATTGAGTCCGCCGAAACCAGTGGTAGGGATTTTCTACACTGTAAAAACATTGCGTAAATAAAAGGATAGGTTCTCCGTAATCGCTAATGAGAATCGTTCGTAATCGTAATTACGGACGACTTGTACGTTCCTCTTGAAATACAATTTTCTGAACAATTTAGTAGAGAGCCTACGATAAGCTTAAATGCGTTCTATTAGATGTAGAACATAATGCAATGCGTCCCCTGTGTGAAAAAAGTCATTTAACGTACTTTTAGACCATTTTTGATAACTTTAGGCAAAAGGTGGCGCTACCCAGGTAGCACCGAGTTCTGGGCCAAAACTTGGCTTTTGTCTGGGAGTTTAGGACATTGAAAAGCCCGAAGAAGCCAAAGTAGAGCCAAACCTGACCTCCGTTGGCAACAGTTTTGGTATTTTGGCCCTAATTCGCCAAACAAGTGCCAAACTTAGGCTTCACTGCCTGGTAGTTCGGCTGTCATCTGGCATCTTTGGGCCTAAATCACCTAACAAATGCCAGAGTTAGGCTTACTGCCCGGTAGTTCGGGAGATATTTAGCATTTTTGGGCCAAAATCGCCAAACTAATGCCAAAGTTAGGCTTCGCTTTTCGATAGTTCGGCTGTCATCTGGCACCTTCGTGCCCAAATCGCCACAGATGTGCCAGAGTTAGGCTTACTACCTTGTAGTTAGGTTGTCATCTGCCATCTTTGGGCCCAAGTCGCCAAACAAGTGCCAAAGTTAGGCTTCGCTTCCCGATAGTTCGGCTGTCATCTGGCACCTACGGGCCAAAGTCGCCAAACAAGTGCCAAAGTTAGGCTTCGCTTCCCGATAGTTCGGCTGTCATCTGGCAGCTACGGGCCCAAGTCGCCAAACAAGTGCCAAAGTTAGGCTTCACTTCCCGACAGTTCGGCTGCCATCTGGCAGCCACGGGCCAAAGTCGCCAAACAAGTGCCAAAGTTAGGCTTCGCTTCCCGATAGTTCGGCTGTCATCTGGCAGCCACAGGCCAAAGTCGCCAAACAAGTGCCAAAGTTAGGCTTCGCTTCCCGACAGTTCGGCTGTCATCTGGCAGCCACGGGCCAAAGTCGCCAAACAAGTGCCAAAGTTAGGCTTCGCTTCCCGACAGTTCGGCTGTCATCTGGCAGCCACGGGCCAAAGTCGCCAAACAAGTGCCAAAGTTAGGCTTCGCTTCCCGATAGTTCGGCTGTCATCTGGCAGCTACGGGCCGAAGTTGCCAAACAAGTGCCAGAACTAGGCTTACTGCCTTGGAGTTCGGCTGATGAGATATTTGATGTACTCGGGTGGTCTTCATCTTAATTAAATAGAAATCAAGTTTTATTCGGCTGGCCACTTTATCTTATTTTAAGTGTCTCTTGATTTCTCCAGTCCAAAGGTTGGCTGAACGTTTTGACGCGGCTGGACCAGGCTTTGCAGACGCAAATTGTGCCGGATGTTGTACTCGCGCGTATGTACACACGCCAATATCGGGACGCACCGTGAGACTGGTTCGACATTAAGGCGCGCTTCTCACCGGCGATGCGATCTAGTCGCGCGATAACTTTTATCGCAAAAGCGACAATCGCGGGCAAAAAGCGACGCGATTTGAGCAGTCGCTTGCTGACCCGACTTTTTTCGATGCGATCTAGTCGCAGATAGGCTGAGCCAATCAACGGCGTTCGGAGCGAGAGTTTTTGAGAAGCGACTCGCCAACGAAGGCGTTGGACTCGCTCATCGCGCACGCCAGAGTGACCATCTAATTATTTTTAGAGCGCAGCTCTTAGGCGCCCGTTTCCGGCTTGAGCGGCGTCGCCGTTGGCGTCGGCGTAACCGCGCGGTGCATGATGGGAAAATTTTCCCCGCTAAATTTACCGGAAAAATTTTAACGCTAAATCTAGTGAAAAATTTTATCCGCTAAATCTAGCGGAAAATTTTCCCCGCTAAATCTAGCGGAAAATTTTCCCCGCTAAATCTAGCGTAAATTTTCCCCCGCTAAATATAGCGGAAAATTTTCCCTGCTAAAAATAGCGGAATATTTTCCCCGCTAAATTTAGCGGAAAAGTTTCCCCGCTAAAAAATAGCGGGATTTTCCCCGCTAAATCTAGCGGAAAATTTTTCCCGCTAAATCTAGCGGAAAATTTTTCCCGCTAAATCTAGCGGAAAAGTTTCCCCGCTAAATTTAGTGGAAAATTTTCCCCGCTAAATTTGGCGGAACATTTTCCCCGCTAAATTTAGCGGAAGATTTTCCCCGCTAAATCCAGCGGAAAATTTTCCCCGCTAAATTTAGCGGAAAGGTTTTCCCGCCCCCCCCCCCCTCGAGGTCACGTGACCCCCAGGCCCCGTGACCCCCCCCTCACCCGAGGTCACGTGACCTCGGGTGGGGGGGGGGTCACTTGGCCCACCCCCCAGTACCCTTCCCTCCTCCTCCTCAAGAGCTGCGCTCTAATCCGGCGTTACAGGGAGTTGTAAACGGATTTCATTTTTTTTTTATGTAATTTAGTCGCGTCGCCCGACTGCTTACATCCTCGGTGTGAATGCGCCTTTACAGAAAGTGGTGCCATCGAGCTAGCGCTGCGCGAGACTGATGTGCGCACGTCTCCTCAACAGATATCATTATTAGGCGGCCCATTGCAAAAGCGAGCGTGCCTCTGTGCGTGTCTTGCATTCTGATTGAGCACTGTCAAATCCTAGCGAAAACAAAGAACGGAAACGATCGACCGGGGCTCCCGTGGCGCCGCTCCCATATCACACTTGGGGAATTAAAATGAAATCCGGGAACTTGTACTCTTTTAGCGTGTTGGTACTTTATAAACATTTAGAAAGTGGAGACACATAAGGGTCGATACAGACAGAACAATCTTTCAACTTCAACAACATTTATTTTCGGCATCAACATTTATTTTCGGCCCGCCCGCTCCGTGGGAGTGCGGGAAGGGGAAATCTTGGGGGAAGGAGAGGAAGCGGAAAAAGTGTACGCGATCCCCCTGTCCTGCGGGGCCAGGTACATTGGGCAAATGGGGCGATGCCTCAACGACCAACTCCGAAAACATCAAATGGACGCCGAAAGAGCTGCTTCGGATTCTCAGCACCCGATCGTCATTCACGGGAGAAAATGTCTCGGCTGCGATCCTAATTTCGCCGGCACGACAGCCATGGGGGGCGAGCGAGTCGGGAGAGAAATAATTGAGGCCTATCGGATGGCGACAAGCGCGCAAAACATAAGCACCCCTTCCATTTCGCTCTCAAGAAAGGAGATTATCTGTCTGAGGCCCACATGGAAGCTGAACGCTGACAGACTAGGCAAGGCGACAAGGTCACCGGCAGAAGCGGCTTTTCTTTCATTCCGTTCCATTTCATTCCAGAGAAGGGCTGGGATTCAGCCCGTCCCTTATTTCCCTACTGTTGAACAGGTCGGGATACACTCTCTCCCCTGTAGCTTTGGCTGTACAGCAGGTTTTTTTTCTTTTTTTTAAGTTGTCTTTGTTTTTTTCTTTTGTTGTTTTTCTTGTTTTACTCTAAAGCGTCGAAAATGCAGAGAGAGCTTAGCTGCGTTGTTGATGCCCCTTCGACCTCACCTTTTGCAAATCCTCCCCACCTGCTTTTGTGTCTTCGTGTGGCTGTCAGCGAACGCGAGAGCCGCTTTAAGCAAATCAAAAGAGTGGAGCAAAACGCGTGACCTCTGTGTGTAGGACGCGTAGGACAAAAACGTTTGGACGAAATTTTTTTCACGTGACTCTCTCTGTCACGCTGATGGGATCTCTGGGGCTGTTGTTTTCGCCGTTTGCCTAGTTATAGAAATAGGCGGGCCACGTAGGTCCGGTTTTCGAAATTCGGTCTTCAGTGTTCTGTCGCTTTCGTGCCTTGCAGACGCGGCCGTGTTTTTTCGTCGTAAACGGCCGGAATACGTCCGTGCCAATTTTTTGGTAACAACCATTTTCTTCACCGGAGTTCGTGGAATTCTTGTGATGTGTTTGTTGGACACGCTTCGACAAAAATTGCTCTTCGCCGACGACGAGACGTCAGTTGAATGTGCGCAACGTTCTTTCCCGAGTGTGTTTGTGGGGTGCCTGAGTTGGATTATGCATCTGTCAAGGATTACGTGATATCGCTCTTTTATTAGTAAGTACACTGCAAGCATGCTTCTGATAGTAGTCCCGCTTTCCTCTCAATCTCCGCGGTTTTTGTGTGATGAGTTTGCTTGGCATGAGGACAGTGTTAATTCTATTTTATAATTTGCTTTTCGTTTTACAGAAAAGTGTGACCTTTGTAAATATGTCGAGAATACACTGTGTGTAGTGATAGTTGTTTAATAAACTTCTGGGAGCGATCGAAAAAATTTTGTTTGTCCGTATTTATTATTGATATGCTACAAATGATATGCAGCGTCGTACACAACACAGACTTGCATGACGTGCGTTGGCACAATATTGTGCGAACACTAGGCCGGGGCAAAACGGCTGTACGGCAATACCTGCCGGATATCAAACGGTGGTGCAAAACTGGACATTTGAGCGATATTGGAACCGACTTTAGGCCGGTACTGGCACGATACTGCAAAGTATTTCCGTGCTGCTTGGGAACGGAGGTGATGACATCTGACCATCGTGTTTCAGACGCGTGGTTAATTTAATTCTCTTCTGGGGCACGTGAAAGAGCACTTCTGTGACACACCAGAGATATTCCAAACTTGAGCGGGCCTCTCGGCTTTCTTTGCCACTTTTGTCACTTATTGGGAACTTCAGTGGGTAGCCAGAGAAGAGAAAAACTTTTGCATGCCCCGAATCGCCAAATTAAGATTTACTGCGGCAGTTATGGCTCAAGTCTGGCACTTACTTTGGCAGAACTGTGGGGGCACCAGAGAAAAGCGAAACTTGGCATGTCCGAAATACCCAATTAGGCGTTGCTTTGGCAGTTATGGCTCAAGTCTGGCATTTACTTTGCACAACTGTGGCGGACCAGAGAAAAGCCAAACTCGGCGTGGCCGAAATACCCAAATTAGGCGTTGCTTTTGCAGTTAGGGTTCCAGTCTGGCACTTACTTTGGCAGAAACTGTGGCGGACCAGAGAAAAGCCAAACTTGGCATGTCCGAAATACCCAAATTAGGCGTTTCTTTGGCAGTTATGGCTCAAGTATCGCACCAACTTTGGCACTCCTCTGGCGGACCAGAGAAACGCCAAACCGGCGTTGCCCGAATACCCGAATTAGGGTTTCTTTGGCAGTTATGGCTCAAGTATGGCACCAACTTTGGCGCTCCTCTGGGGGACCAGAGAAACGCCAAACTGGCATGCCCCGAATTCCCAGATTAGGATTTACTATGGCAGTTTGCTCAAGTATGGCACCAACTGTG